>JARQOC010000002.1:576761795-576795645 GCA_033576535.1 Allobates femoralis
CCTCACCCCCCCCCATATGTCCGCACACCCCCGCTCCGATCCCGCTCCGGAGCCGCTGCTGTCAGCACATGCTGACACAGTGCTCCGGAGCCTTTCCTGTAACCACACTCCCCAATGTCCACACACACCCCCCCCCCGCTGTCACCACACCCCCCCCATATGTCCGCATCCCATATGTCCGCCATCACAATACATTCGCGGCAGATGCGGTGAAAAAACCGCATCTGCCGCGAATTACAAAAAACGCTGATGTGAAAGGGCCCGATTTTTTGGGCCAATATAATCGATTATTTATTGATATATTCATAATTATATATATATATATAGATATATATATATATAGATATATAGATATAGATATATAGATATATAGATATAGATTAATATATATATATATATAGATGTCATATTATATATATGTATTTGATTAGTATATATATATATATATTGTATATTAATATATATATATATATATATATATCTCTAAGGCGTAAGGACATCTTGACACGATTGGTGAGCTGACACAAACTGGCTGATACACACATTAGTACTGTTAATTCATCAATTCAAATGATTGACACATTAAGAAGTATTGCTATTTTGTGTTCTAAGACCCTTACAACATAATAGTTCAATTTTCCTTAAATGATATCAACCATACAAATATATGTAGTTGGTGTAAAGATGTCATTGGAATAATTGGATTATTATTTGAAAATCTTAAAAAAATTTCAAATATTCTAGACACCCGATGCATTTGCATCGGGCTCACAGCTAGTTACTACATAATTACTGGACAGGGGTGGGCAACAATATATGTTCTTATAGAATTTAGAATGCTACAAGGGCCTATATATTTGATCAACATGCAGTGGGGAGGGGAGCACTGGGGCCTACCAGACTCTAGTTACACCACTGTGAATATCCCTTGTTTTTTAGGACAAATCACATTTTTTGTACATTGCTTTAGAATATGTTGACACTATATAAAGTAAGTAATGAAGAATGAACTTGATTTGCTTTCTGGAAAGTCCAAGAGTTTTTCTTTTTAGTACAGATAAAGAAAACTATAGGTGACAATACTATCAACTACTTGATGAGCGGCTGTAAAGCAGCAGCAGATCTGGAAGTAGAAGTTGAAACCCATAAAACAGTCTTGTCTTTCCCTAGGGTGCCATGATAAGGAAGGAGATTTTTGTGAAGCTTTAAATTTGTTTCTAATCGCTTCGTAATCAGGGAATAAATTGTGCTAATTCCCAGTACTGTTCTACCATGTGGAAATGATGTTGAAGTATCTCCAGACAGTCGTGCCTGTGGTGTGACTTAGATATGTGCAACAAGTGACTTGTATATTGTGAAAGAATAAAATTAGGCACATCACTGCTCCAGACATGAACTACTTGCTTCATTAGAGGAAAACTCTAAGGGATAACTTCAAGCTCCAGTAGAGCTAGGCTTCAAGATAAAACTTCAAGCAGTGAGACAGCCATCTCCGAATAGAAGCCAAGAAAAAAACATTAACCTATAATATAAAACTTATTTCAAATAGCTAATCTAAATGGTGCACACGCTTGTTCCCGTAACATCAGTACACCTTTATGTATTGTCTGAAGACAATATTGTATTACTCTTGTTACCTATTTGTTTTTGTGCTGTACTTTTATATTATAATTATAGGTTATTAATCAAGATTGAATAGCTATACAACACTTCCACTTAGCACACAAACAGCGTACCTTCAGTTTTATTGATACAGATGAGATCTTACATTACAAAATACTTTGATAAGTGAGGTGCAATGATTTGCATGATAATAGCTAAAGTGTTTCTTGTAACTGAGATTAATACATAGCAGAATGATTCCCAAATAACATTTCCAGTAGAAAGAAACCAGAGACTCTGAGATGTTTTGAACACAGATTAATGAAAAATCTAGGCTTAGAGCACCAATCTGCTCATCCAACATGTCTGTTTTAGCAAATAATTCTCCTCCTAATAATACAGTATAATAAGGTAGGATCACCTTTTTTTTAGAACTTTGCATTGTACTCTATATTTCCTTCTACAATATTTATGAGCAAATTGACAGCTGGATGTTAATAGCTGGAGCAGGGATCCCCAACTCCAGTCCTCGAGGACCCACCAACAGGTCATGTTTTCAGGATTTCCTTAGTATTGCACAGGTTTGGAATCATCTCCTGTGCAGGTAATTAAATTATTACCTGTGCAATGCTAAGGAAATCCTGACAACATGACCTGTTGGTGACTCTCGAGGAGTTGGTCCTACACACACCGACAATACACAATCGATATGGACACTACTAGACTTTGTAGGGAGACACCCCTTTGACAATATTTAGCATGTAGTTTTCCAATTCTTCATAACATTTTGTAGGTATGGCACAGCTCAGAATTGGTATGGTATTTTATATAATAGGAAATGTAAATAATTAGTGAAGCAAAAGAAGTGTCATTGTTTGGCAAGTTCATATGTGGGAAACGTTTTACACGTTATAGTAATATTTATTCATTTATATAGCGCTATTAATTCCATAGCGCTTTTAAATATTTTTTTGCAGCACTGTCCACATTGGAGCTTACAATCTAAACATCCTATCAGTATGTCTTTGAAATGTGGGAGGTAACCAGAGTGTCTGGAGGAAACCCATGCAAACACAGAGAGAACATACAAACTCCTTGGAGATGTTATCCTTGGTGGGATTTGAACACAGGTCCCCAGTGTTGCAAGGCTGCAATGCTAACCACTGAGCCACCATGCTGCCTGAAAGTGTAAGAATTTCCATTTTGGTGATTTATGACATTACCTATTTTAAATTTGATTGAGTTCCATCTTATATCATTCTTTTGGGCAGTGTTCACAATTGTAATGGTAGTCATCATATTATTGAACACTAAATAATGTAAAGAGGAGACTTTCTACAATGTAAATATCACTATAGTTTGCATACATATCAACTGCAGATATGTCCAAGAGAATCAATGCAAAATATTTACAACAGTATTAACTTTTAATGTAAATTAATTCTATATTCAAGCTTAAATTATATTAAGTACTTATATTAACCCCTTAAATACCGAGTCACTTTGCAGCTTAAAGGGAACCAACCACCCCAAATGACCCCCCGGACTATTAATATCGTTCCCTAGACCCAGCACATACATGTGCTGCAAGGTTTTTTGCTAAAAAAAACTGTTTTTTAAAAGTTAAGATAATGCTTTATAAAGATTATAACGAAGGGACGGGTGGGCGTTACTTAGCTGGGGCTAAAGCCGAGTTCCAGCTGCCAGTCATCCTCCTCTCTCCCCTCGCAGCATTGAAGTCCAGCCCTTTCTTGTCGTCCCAGGCTGGTGCACAGGATGTCATGCCCGTGCACACGTCATCAGCTACAGCCGGGTCGCGAGCGCGCACTCTGACTTCCTGCGCTCAGCTCCCCCACAAGTGACCCCATTTTGGAATCAAGATCCCCCAAGGAACTTATCTAGATACTTAGTGAGTACTTTGAATCCCCAGGTGCTTCACAATTTTTTCATTTTCACATGGGCAACACGATAAAGTGGACCCTAAAATTTGTTGGGCAATTTCTCCTGAGTACACGGATACTTTACATGTGGTCATAAACCACTGTTTGGGCGCACGGCAGCCCTCAGAAGGGAAGGAGCGACATTTGACGCTCCACGTAGAAAATTAGCTGAAATCGTTAGTGAACACCATATCGCATTTGGAGATTCCCTGATGTGTCTAAACAATGGAGCTCCCCCACAAGTGACCTCATTTTGGAAACTAGACCCCCCAGGAAACCTATCGAGATGGGTGGTGAGCACCTTGAGCCCACAGGGGCTTCAAAGAATTTTAAAAATTTGAGCTGTGAAAATGAAAAAGTCCTTTTTTTTCCCACAAAAATGTTCTTTTAGCCTCAATTTTTTAATTCTAACAGGACGATAGGATAAAATGAAATCCAAAATTTGTTGGGCAGTTTGTCCGCCGATACCTTATATGTGGCGGAAAACTACTGTTTGGATGCATGGCAGGGCTCTGAAGGGATGGAGTTACATTTTGGCATGTAGATTTTGATGGAATGGTCTGTGGGTGTCATGTCACATTTGGAGAGCCCCACTGTGCCGAAATAGTGAAAACCCCACAAATGATCCCATTTTGGAAACTAGACCCACAAGGAATTTATTTGGATGTGTGATGAGCACCTTGAATTCACCTCAATTAGCTGGGTATGAAGTCTCCAAACTGAGGTGTGTTACCACTCGTAGTTTGAAAGCAAGGTTACCAAAGTAGCAAGTCTTAGGTTAGTGCAATTAAAACTTAACTTTTAATGCAGTAATTAAAAAGGGTTGCACCTGGATGGTGTTATCCCAAGGAAGATAAAACCAACAAACAATATATAAACTACATCACAGACTTTGTAGGTCAAGTATCAGGGATTGTACCCCGAGTAACTTTAATTCGCAAAGGTGTGTTACTCTGGTGACCAGAGTGAACACTTATTAGAGTACACGGGCTCAAAAGTACCGTACAACAGGTTTAATCTGGAACCCCACTCTGTTTTTCTATACCCCGTGGTCACTCTGTGCACAAAACAAGTATAAACAAGCAAAACAAGGAGTAGGTAACGTGTAGGGGAAAAAATAAACCTGTCTCACTTAATGGAACATTCTCACTGGCTTAGTCCCCAGGGTCACACTTCAAGATAGCCACTTCAATACATGTGTCCTTCAAGCAGAAACACTCCAGTATTGTGGACCATCAAATATGTCAAAGTTGCCATCTTCGTCACGTATCATACACTCCTTACGCGTTTCGTTGTCCCACTCATCAGGAGAGTTATGGCTTTTTAGATGGATCACAGGTCCTTGGATACCCCCATCTTTAGAATTGCATGCTGAGGATGGTCTCTAAGTAAAAAACACAAAAAGTGCATAAGTTTCATTTTCACCTGGTAACCTGGTATCCCTATGGTCCACATGGGTACCCTAGGTGTATATATACAGGATTGTATGCAGGCACAGATGCTCAAACTGGTTGCTCATGCTCTACTCACCAGATATGGCCCATCTGTATATCCTCCTATGTGTTCAGCGCCGCAGGAGAAACGCCACTGCTAAATGCTGTCTCTCTCACCGTCACCTGCGCTGTCGGTGGGACCGGAAGTGATACACCGTTGATCGCGTTCCTTCATAAATTGTAAAACCAAGGGAGTCATTTATAGAGCAGTATGCCCTTGTAGCCTTGAATACATAGGCAAAACAAGAAGAGAATTTAGGAGAAGGATGGGTGAACACAGGGGGGATATTAGAAACAAGAACGATACCCCTCTAGCAAGACAAGTGAACCAACACCATGGAGGTGATGAGAGATGTGTCACCTTCATCAGAATAGATCACATTGCCCCACCTGTCTGAGGCAGTGAATGGAATAAGAAGATTCTTCAAAAATAAACTTTCTGGATTTTCACCCTTGATATGGTTTCACCCAAGGGGCTAAATGAAGCACTACTTGCACATTAGCTTAGGGAGAGCTAGGAGGGACAGCCGACGTTGGGCGCCATGTCGTAATCTTTTAGTGTGCCAACCTCTGCTGTAAGGCAGTGTAAGATCCAATATAGAGTCTGGGGGCCTAGTGTCACTTTAGTTTTCCCTTACCCCTTTTTTCAACCTCTCAACCCTCCTAGACCCCTACATGCTCTCTATATATAATCATATCCCGCTAAAAGGGTAATTTATCTGTCCCCTCACATACCACCTGTGATTCAATAGGTCACCATCCTTTTAATACCGATTGTGGTTTAATAGCCCCTAGGGACGGGCGAATCCTAAACTATTCGGAATCGCTAGACTCTAATGAGTCCGAGTCAGATACTCGCTACTCGTTACGAGTCTAGCGATTCCAATGTTAATGAATGGGTAGCGAGTATTGCAGCGATTCCTCTGCTGCTGGACCCTATAAGGAGTCTGGCAGCAGAGGAAAAACCTGCAATTCCCCATTATATTCTTTAAAAGCCAGCAGCAAAAAGCCGCCGGCTTCTAAAGAATAGTAAAAAAAAAAAAAACAGCTTCCCCGCATGCTAACAGCTCCCTAGCAACCCGCTGTGTTTACTGGTTACCAGCTACACAGCGGGCTGCAAGGAGTGCGATTCACCCCCCCCCCACATCATGATGAGTTCCCTGTGCAGGGGGTTAATCGCACTTCCTGCAGCCCGCTGTGTAGCTGGTAACCAGTAAACACAGCGGGTTGCTAGGGACCTGTCAGCTGGCCTCCAGAGATTCCCCAAGTGACGTGAATAAATTAACTTCTGGAAGTTAATTTATTCACTTCACTCGGGAATCTCTGGAGGCCAGCTGAGAGAGTGGCTGTGACAGCAGGGTTCAGCTCTGAACCCTGACTGTCACTTCTCAAGCCTGCTCTCCCTGTGCACAGACATGTATGTCTGCGCACAGAGATGTAGCAGAGCTGAGATTGTTCTCAGCCTGCTCTCCCTGTGTACAGACATGTATATCTATGCACAGGGATGTAGCAGGGTGGACATCGCGTTTTGGACTACGTCGGACGGAAGAGGATTTTTTATATTAAAGATGGAGTCCCTAATGGCTTTTTTGTTTTATTTCTAATAAAAAAAATTTCTCTGTGTTGTGTTTTTTTTTAAACAATTTAATAGAAATTCATGGCGGTCAAGTCTAATATTGGTGTGACCGCCATAAATTTCGGGCTTAGGGCCAGCTGATAATAAAAAGCTGGCCCTAACCCCTTTATTACCCAGTGAGCCACCGCACCAGGGCCACTGGAAGAGCGGGGTTCAGCGCCAGAGGATGGTGCTTCAATGAACGCGCCATCTTCTGGGGTGGCTGCGGGCTGCAATTCGCAGCGGAGGGTGCCCAGAAAGCTTGGGCCTCCCTGTGCTGTGGATTCCAGCCCCCAGCTGCTTAGCTGTACCTGGCTAGACATAGAAATTGCGCGGAGCCCCACGCATTTTTTTTTTATTATTTCATGAAATTCATGAAATAATAAAAAAAAGGGGGCTCACCTGTATTCTTGTGTCTGGCCAGGTACAAATAGGCACCTGTGGGTTGGGGGCAGCCTGTCGCTGCCTGCTGGATCCGGCTGGTTACAAAAATACGGTGAAGCCCACGTCATTTTTTTTTTTTCTTGAAAAATCAATAAAACAATCCTAAAAAGGTATTGCATCTTTACTAACCCCTCGACCATGGTGGAGGGGTTAATAAAGATGCAGTCCCTTTTATTTATATTGTTTTATGGATTTTTCAGAAAAATTTGACGTGGGCTTCGCCGTATTTTTGTGACCAGCTGGATCCAGCAGGCAGCGACGGGCTGTCCCCAACCCCCAGGTGCCTATTTGTACCTGGCCAGACACAAGAATATAGGGGAGCCCTTTTTTTTAATTATTTCATTATTTCCTCTCTCTCTTCTGTAGAGAAGGGGTGGGTAAAGCATGGCCCATCTTAAGTGGCTCCTCTGGTTACTATATGCAGCTCGATTTTGGGCTCATACTATATATAGAGAGACTGTGTGGGGGCTCATACTGTGTATAAGGAAGCTATTTGGGCTCTCATACTATGTATAAAGAGGCTATATGAGGGTTCATACTGTATATAGAGAGACTGTGTAGGGGCTCATACCATGTATAAGGAAGCTACTTGGGATCTCATACGATGTCTAAAGAGGCTATGTGATGGCTTATACTGTATAATAGGGGATTGTTTGGAGGTCATAATGTATATAGGGGGACTACATGAGTGCCTATACCGCATTATATAGGGGGCTGTGTGGGGCTCATACTATATATAGGGAGCCATGTGGGGCTCATACAGGGGGGCCGTGTGGGGCTCATACTGTGTATAGTGGTGCTCATATTGTATATAGGGGAGCTGTGTGGGTCTGCATCTAAGGAGGCCGTGCTCCTACTGTATGTAAAGGCCTGTGTGGGGACTCATATTCATAGCCGGCTTTACATATGTACTCATCCGACCGCTCAGGGCGCCGGTCAGAGGGGGGCGCCGAAGGGAGACCTCAAAACTCATTTGTGTGATTCTCCTGTTCTACACAGGCTCCAGTTGGAAGACTGCAGGGGCAGTCTCCCCTCTGTGCTCTGTCCTGTTTTCTGCTGTCTTCACCAGAGAGAGGAGGGGGAGGGGTGCCTGCAGGATCCTGGGCTGGAGAAAATTAAAGTAACTACTGCAGATCTCCGTCACAGGAGGGGAACCTGCTGGTACTGTAGGTAACTATTATGTGCTGTCTGTGCTGTGTGCACCATGCATGGACTGTATGTGTGAAATCTGCAATGTACTGTGTGCTGTCTGTCTATCTACCCCACTATCTATCTATCTATCTATCTATCTATCTATCTATCTATCTATCTATCTATCTATCTATCTATCTATCTATCTCTATTGATAAAAAACTTGTAGCAGCACACTTTCAGTGCCAATACATGCATACCAAAGGTTTTAAGTGATGTTAGTAGATGTAATTTCTTGAGCAAAAATAAAACTAAAATGTTTTTTCAAAAAAACTGAGATTTTTTTTTCTTAAATACTTATATTAAAATAAGGTTCTTAGTGCAAGTATTGGCCAATATATGCCTGCCCATCAACCGCGGCAAGGTGACCTTAATCTGATGGGTCCCTGACTACTCTTACAACCTCTCCCGTACCTCTTAGGGTCTCCATTACATGGGCAGCAGCAGGAGACTTGACACACCACCTGGGTTTTCAAGGTTTTCAGCAATATTATGTATTGTACTGTGACCCGTCCCCTTTGGATTGACAGCTTGGTTTCTGGTTACCATCCATCCATATATCTATCCATCCCTCTATCCATATCTATCTATCTATCTATCTATCTATCTATCTATCTATCTATCTATCTATCTATCTATCTATCTATCTATCAGAAAAAATTCACTGCAGCACTCAGCTACTACCAAAAATGCACACATGCTAACAAGTGGTCTATATATGAGGAAAAAATTAAAAACTTATGTTTTTTTCAAAAAACTCAATATTCTTATTTTTTTATTTTCTGGGATTCTTGGTACATATATTGGCCAATATCTGTTTGCTCATCAACCACGCCACGGTGACCCCAGGTCTGATGAGTCCTGCGCTGACATCCCTGTCCTCCTTGTCCTCCCTGTCCCACTTCTAAGTGGGTGGACACCATCTCAACCTCAGACCACCTGGGGGTGATGAGGGTGCTAAGTGCAGCTATGGAGCCAGCAACTCCACATATTAGACATAAACAGAAAAAAACTGCACAGCACTCAAGATATAGTGTGAACTGGTGCAAGCTGCGATGCTGGAACAAACTACCAGAAAAAATTCACTGCAGCACTCAGTTACTACCAAAAATGCACACATGCTAACAAGTGGTCTATATATGAGGAAAAAATTAAAAACTTATGTTTTTTTCAAAAAACTCAATATTCTTATTTTTTTATTTTCTGGATTCTTGGTACATATATTGGCCAATATCTGTTTGCTCATCAACCACGCCACGGTGACCCCAGGTCTGATGAGTCCTGCGCTGACATCCCTGTCCTCCTTGTCCTCCCTGTCCCACTTCTAAGTGGGTGGACACCATCTCAACCTCAGACCACCTGGGGGTGATGAGGGTGCTAAGTGCAGCTATGGAGCCAGCAACTCCACATATTAGACATAAACAGAAAAAAACTGCACAGCACTCAAGATATAGTGTGAACTGGTGCAAGCTGCGATGCTGGAACAAACTACCAGAAAAAATTCACTGCAGCACTCAGTTACTACCAAAAATGCACACATGCTAACAAGTGGTCTATATATGAGGAAAAAATTAAAAACTTATGTTTTTTTCAAAAAAACTCAATATTCTTATTTTTTTATTTTCTGGGATTCTTGGTACATATATTGGCCAATATCTGTTTGCTCATCAACCACGCCACGGTGACCCCAGGTCTGATGAGTCCTGCGCTGACATCCCTGTCCTCCTTGTCCTCCCTGTCCCACTTCTAAGTGGGTGGACACCATCTCAACCTCAGACCACCTGGGGTGATGAGGGTGCTAAGTGCAGCTATGGAGCCAGCAACTCCACATATTAGACATAAACAGAAAAAAACTGCACAGCACTCAAGATATAGTGTGAACTGGTGCAAGCTGCGATGCTGGAACAAACTACCAGAAAAAATTCACTGCAGCACTCAGTTACTACCAAAAATGCACACATGCTAACAAGTGGTCTATATATGAGGAAAAAATTAAAAACTTATGTTTTTTTTTAAAAAACTCAATATTCTTATCCTTTTATTTTCTGGGGTTCTTGGTACATATATTGGCCAATATCTGTTTGCTCATCAACCACGCCACGGTGACCCCAGGTCTGATGAGTTTCTGGTTACCATAAATCTTCAGTGGATTACCCTCCATGCATCTTATTGGCTTAGATCTATGCTTTTTATTTGCACGTTTTTCACTCTTGTGTTCATTTCTGCACATTGTCTCTTTATAATTATGCTGGGATCTATTTTACCTTACAATTTATTAAAGGTTATATTTTATTCTCTCCCTCCAGAGTATGAGGTTCGGCAGCAGCACAGATGTCCATAATGTTCTACAGCAGCTGTTCTGTGCATTATGAGGTTCTGCAGCAGGTGAGCTTTGTACGATAAGGTTCTGCAGCAGCTGAGCTGTGTATTATGAGGTTCTGCAGCGACTGGGTTGTGTATTACGAGTTTCTGCAGCAGCTGTAATGTGTATTATGTTATTCTGCAGCATCTGAGGTTTGTATTATCATGCTCTGCAGCAGCACAGGCTTTTGTGAATTCACAAGATATGTGACAGCTGAGGCATGATTTGCGGCAACTGAAGTGTGCAGAATGAGGTTCTGCAGCAGATTAGGTGTGTTTTATGAAGTTCTGCAGCAGCCGATACATTATGAGGTTCTGAGAAGCTATGTTGTGTGTTATAAGGTTCTGTAGCAACTGAGGTGTCTAATTTGAGGTTCTGCTGCAGCTGAGATGTATATCACCAGGCTCCTTAGCAGCATAGTTGTTGCATTATTTGCAACAGCTAAGGCATCTTAATAGGATATTCCGCAGCAGCTGTGGTGTATTATACACAATATATTGTATGTTTATTTGCAGCATTGTCATCTGATGTGAGCCCAGACTGATTAATAAATGAGTTATATATGCTAGGATTTTCCCTGTGGTCATGTTGTGAATGTGGTGCTGCATCTCAGCCTGGTCAGTGGTCAGCACCACATATAACCTGAGGACACTTTATTATGCAGAAAGCAGAGATTTTATTTTTATTTTGTTCAATCCGTTTAAACCTCTGTATTTTGTCCTTTTTGCCTCTGAGTACAGGCAGAGCAGGCAGCGACTCCATTGTGCAGGGCAGATCGCCAACACTTTGTCCATCCCGTCCAGTTCTTGCCATGTTGCACGTAAAAGTGTTGATTCTGCAGCAGCTGTACATGCGCAGATGCTCGTTGTGGGTCACACAACCATATCAGATTAGCACTTTTCAAAAAGGGATTTGCACCTTATTTTATCATAAGCTATACGCCCTTGTCTCTCACTACTATAGATATTGACACTCTTCTCGTCCTGGACATTTCAGGTACATCCATGGGATTTGTATAGCAGGTGTGGATCCTAACAATATTGCCACGACCTGCTCCGCTCTCAGCCAAGAGATGACAAAACTCCCATTCTCCAGACTGATGGAGGTTCCAGCGGTGGCATCCGTAATCCTCCCTTATGTACGACATCAGCAGAACCCTTTAAGTGTAAGTTCACACCTGGTCAAATTAATGTGGATTTGAGGTGCAGATTCTTCAGTACAAAATCGGAGGCAGTCTTGCCTGCGAAACGGCTGTAGGGTTCCTTCCCACAGCAGCTCCGGACTCACCCTTAGGCAGGTAAATCGATACTGCACTATATTTATGCACTTTCTTTGGTTCATTGAAACAAAACAAACCTGATACCCTCAATGAGTTCCTTATGGACTGGGAGGTGGTTTCCTTGAGACCTCTGGGATATGTGCAATAATCCTATGTGCTATTAATACTGCTCAGGACCTAATTAACTAGTGAGAATCCGGGGTTGTGCAATTGTTTTGTCTTCTCTTGGTGTCTTCCTGCTGTAAGTCCATTTATTAATAAACATTTATATGCATTTGAATCCTCGTTTTTTGGTTTGTATCTGCTCATATTGTATATATGAGTGCTGTGAGAAGGCTCATGCTGTATATAGGGGGTGTGTGAAACTTGTGCTTTATATATGGGGGCCTGTGTGGGCTTATACACCTAATATCATTTTAAAATATAACTATAATTAATATTTTAAAATTAATATTGAGCAAAATTAATTTCAGCCTATTGGTTCGGTCATTCACGCCAGTCTCATGTGGCTTCTCAGGAAAATGTATTGCCTACTTCTGCTCTAGAGTATTTGCTGTTAGGGTTCTCTCTTCAGTAGAATGTAAGCAGGGTCCTCTCTCTATCTCATGCAGAGTGTAAATTCTAAAGGGGGTGTCACACGCGTCAATATCGCCTGCATGATATCGGCTGCACGTGACGTTGCAGCGATATTGACGCGTGTGACATACTGCATCAACCAGCGATAAATCGCTGGTTGATGATCGCCAGGTTTCAGAACCAGCTCTGAAACCTGGCGATTGTCGCCCGGTGGACACGCAGCATCGCTGCGTGTGACACCGGGACTAGCGATATTCCAGCTCCCAGCGCCTGTCACAAGCGCTGGGAGCTGGTCTCCAAGGTACACTGCGGGTAACTAGGCAGCGCGCGCTGCCTAGATACCCGACTGTGTACCTTAGTTACCAGCCTCCTCCGCTCACCGGGTGAGCGGAGGAGGCTGGTAACTAAGGTACACGTCGGGTATCTAGGCAGCGCGCGCTGCCTAGTTACCCGCAGTGTACCTTGGAGACCAGCCTGCTCCCGCTTCCAGCAGGCTGGCAGCGGGAGCAGGACATTGTGGAAACGATATTTAAATCGTTTCCATGATGTCACTGGTCAATTGATCGCTGGTGAGTCTGTCTGTGTGACAGCTCACCAGCAATCAGCCGTCAATGTCGTCAGCGATCAGATCGCTGACGACATTGACGCGTGTGACACCCCCTTTAGGGTTAGCATTGCCTTCTCTCTATCTTCAGTAGAGTGTAAACTCTTATTTTCAGCTGAGTTCAGTCTTTCTCCTATCTATCTATCTATCTATCTATCTATCTATCCATCCCTCTAAACTTTTATCTTGAACAAGGAAAAGACTGATCAGAGATGCAGCCAAAAGGCCCATGATCACTCTGGATGAACTGCAGAGATCTACAGCTGAGATGGGAGAGTCTGTCCATTGGACAGCAATCAGTTGTACACTGCACAAATCTGGCCTTTATGGAAGAGTGGTAAGAAGAAAGTAATTTCTCAAAGATATCCACAAAAGTCTCATTTGAAGTTTGCCACAAGCCACATGGGAGACCCACCAAACATGTGGTATAAGGTGCTCTGGTCAGATGAAACCAAAATCTAACTTTTTGGCCACAATGTAAAAACGATATGTTTGGCGTAAAAGCAACACAGCTCAGCACCCTCAAAACACCATCCCCTTGTCAAACATGGTGGTGGCAGCATCATGGTTTGGGCCTGCTTTTCTTCAGCAGGGACAGGGAAGATGGTTAAAATTGATGGGAAGATGGACGAAGCCCAATACAGGACCATTCTGGAAGAAAACCTGTTGGAGTCTGCAACAGACCTGAGACTGGGATGGAGATTTATCTTCCAATAAGGCAATGATCCCAGACATAAAGCAAAATCTACAATGGAATGGTTCAAAAATAAACATATCCAGGTGAATGGCCAAGTCACAGTCCAGACCTGAATCCAATCGAGAATCTGTGGAAAGAGCTGAAAACTGCTGTGCACAAACGGTCTCCATCCAACCTCACTGAGCTCAAAATGTTTTGCAAGGAAGAATGGGCAAGAATTTCAGTCTCTTAATGTGTAAAACTGATAGAGACATACCCCAAGTGACTTGCAGCTGTTATCACAGCAAAAGGTGGCGCTAAAAAGTATTAACTCAAGGGGGCCGAATAATATTGCACGCCCCACTTTTCAGTTTTTATTTGTTAAAAATTTTTAAAATATCCAATAAATTTCGTTCCATTTCTCGATTGTGTCCCACTTGTTGATGATTCTTTACAAAAAAATTTGAATTAGAATTATATATATTTATGTTTGTAGCCTGAAATGTGGCAAAAGGTCAAATACTTTAACAAGGCACTGTAGATCTCTCTCTCTCTCTCTCTCTCTCTCTCTATCTATCTATATATATATATATATATATATGTGTATGTATTTATTTATTTTTTACCAAGCAATTACAAGCTTTTTGTAACCACAAAAAAACGGCAGATTTATTCACTTTGTCTGGAAATTTTGAGTAGATTTTGTTGAAGCCTGTGAAATAAATTTCAAAAGAAAAGATCAACTGTATGTATTGCTGAGCAATAATCCAACAAGTTTTGGGGTTATTGCAATATTGCAAGGAAAATCATAAAAGGCGAATGCTGATTTCTATCACGTACGGGCATTGGCATACCTGCAAGTAGATATTGTGCTGCTTTTGTGTGTGGTACATTAATATCCTTACCGTGAAATTGTACTTTAATATAAAGTACGGTACTCTTAGAACATTCCCAAGTTATATTCCAAGAAAGATGCAACTAAAATATTGAATGTTTAGAGAAAATAGACTAGAATGTATATTTTATACATCGGCAGTTGAAAACATTAATGTGTAACGGAAAGCACTAAATGGATGTATTTAAACAGTTGCTTTATAAGTACAATCTGCATGTAAATACATTTATATACCAGCTTTGCCTAGAAAGAGTTTGTACATATGGGCTGAATTTATATTCACCGAGTCTCACTTGCTAAATCTAGCCTTGTCTCTATCATATCGTTGCTATAGAAACTAGGACGAGAGGGAATCAATCTGTATTCCCAGCTCAATGAAGGCTGCATTCTGGTGCAAGGGCTCCATTGTACAATACTCTCTAGGCAAAAGAAATCTTGATGTGATGTGATGTGATTTGAGAACTTGCGTCCTTTGACTTCATAGTTTTATTTATGATTTTTCATCAAACATTACAAAGTCTGTTCCCTTTCTACTTTCCTAATGTATTTCATGTAATAGGCAAGTGTTAGGAAATTACCTGCCAATCTCCGTGAAAACGTGAAATTACATGGTTTGAAAGGTACAGTAACTTATTGTTAAAGTATTAGACTAATGAATTAGAGAAAAGTTGTGTTTTTTTATATCAAATTAGAAATTAGTGGGTATAAGAATGTATTCATAAATAGTCTACTAAGTTCAGTATATTCAAGGACCGGCAAAAGAAATTGGTTCTGAATGCCTAATAACAATAACTATAATTTCTTTGAAATAATTAGATTGGCAACTGTCAAAATGAGAGGTATATGGGAATAATGGTCACTGTATTCTAATATAATAATTTCTGTTATTTTATTATCCTTTGCTTGTAGAGTGGGATGGAGCTTTACAATACAATACCATCTTTTCTTTACATTTTTTTTAAATTTAATATAAAATAAAAGCAAACCTGGGGATTCAGCATACAGTCCATAAGGAAGAGAGCAAAAGGGAAAATTGGGAAACTCATAAACAGTACCTTATATAGGTACATAATAATAATCTTAGGCATATAGATAAAGAAAGAAAAAGATCTTATGAGTCTTTAGTGGGGCTCTTGGGGACTCTGCAATGTGTCTACCTGCCCTGTCTATATATCTCTATTAGGGATGAACGAGTATGCTCTGCGCTACTCGTTACTCGCACGAGTATCCCGGTACTCGAGATGCTCGGCGAGCACCGAGTACCGCCGAGATGCTCGGACTCCTCGCTAATAATTATCGATCTGACACAAATACACAGCTCCCTTCTGTGCACACAA
The DNA here is from genome assembly GCA_033576535.1 of Allobates femoralis. Classification (NCBI taxonomy): domain Eukaryota; kingdom Metazoa; phylum Chordata; class Amphibia; order Anura; family Aromobatidae; genus Allobates; species Allobates femoralis. The sequence goes on from JARQOC010000002.1 coordinate 576,777,810, forward strand.
TGAGCTTGCACTTCACAGAGAGCAGATTGATTGTTAAGGTCCCTGTGGGAGCACAGCATTGTGTTGTATGCTGCGGCAAGTTGAAAAAGCCCACCCTCCCGCCCATTCCCAGAAACACTCGTTTTATAGCCGGAAGTATGTGGGCGGAACCTGTCACTAATTGACTTACATTGGGCTCGGTGCTCTGGCCGACTACACGAGTATCTTGGGATGCTCAGCCAGAGCATCGAGCACCCGAGCATTTTAGTACTCGCTCATCTCTAATCTCTATGTATATGATCAGCCAATTTGAGCATCTGGATGTTTAGCCAATCAGAATTTCCCGTCTTTTGAAACAATTAGTCTAGCTATTGACCCAACCTGCGCTTGAGAACAGTCTACAGTAAAGTTCAGATCCCTTCACAGGGCATAAAATAATATAATTAGGGTCTCTTAGGCTTCATTATCTGGTTTAGCCAGTGCCAAGCTGACTGCTGTTTTACTTAATTTGCTTGTTAGGACATACATAACATTTAGCATGTAAATTATATTTTTTATTGGATCAGATTTTCCTTAAAGAGCGCATGGCATGTAAAAAACACTATTAATCTGCAGATATAGGGTTAATCTGCTGGTTAATACCATTCTGAACAGGTTTGGTCACTAAAATGAGAGCCCTGTTGCCAGTAAGAATAAAGCTCATGCATTTCATCATTACAGAGACGGCTGTCAGTCAGTGTTGGAGGGTTGGTTAGAGCTACTGCTCACTAAGTACCGAACGGTAACTGAAATATTGCTGGCCCACCTCTATATCTGAAATCCTGAGGCCACTGGGAGAAATAAAGTTAATTTCCTCCCAGCAGCGAGGCACTCAGTGCAGTGGCTGCACACTAACAAAACCCCAGATTTGCCAACTTAAATTTCATCTTTCTTAATAGCTTATAAAAAATCACAGACAATTTTTTTTTACTGACATCTACTTACCTAAATTTCTTGTCCTGTCCGTCATCCACTTCTGTCCCGATGTCCTCCTATCACATGCCGTCTTCCACCATATTTACCCACCCAACTGATGGGTGGGCAAATATAGAGAGTACTGGCACTTTCTGCAGTATCACCAGTATCGCCTGCAACCGCCGCCACTTGAAACCGCAACCAGGAACTGCTGCATGCAAATGCTACACTGTTCCTGCTGCTGACACTGAGAATCTATGCCTGAGTAAGTGCGCATGCATACATGCGCACATACTCAGGCGGCCGCCATCTTTGTATACCCAAGTGTCCAAAGATATCGGCTATGTGAGTTAGTGCACATGCACACTCACATGGCTGCCATCTTTGAACTCTTGGGTATGCAAAGATGGCAACAGTGTGTCCAGGCACGCATGCAAACTTACATCACCACCATCTTTGGACACCTGTGCTCAAAAGTGAGCGCACAGGGGGGACAGAGAGAGAGAGAGCACATAGGGGAGAAACAAAGCACATGGGGGCAGAGAGCACAAAGGGGAAAGAGTGCATGAGGGACAGATAAAGCACCAAAAGAGGGAGAATGCAAATGGGAAAAAAAGCCCAAGGGAACAAAGCACAGGGGGCGAGTGCACAGAGGGGAGGAGAGCACAAGGGGAGAGAGAGCACATATGTGATAGAACGCATGGGGAGAGACAAAGCACAGGGGGGAGAGAGAGACAGCACACGGTGGGAGAGTGAACAGTGGGAGAAACAGCATCAAGGAGGGACAAAGCACAGAGGGAGACAAAGACATTAAACAGACATAGAGTACAAGGGGGAGAGAGCACAGAGGGCAGAAAGTGTATGGGGGAGAGGTAAATCACAGGGGGTGGGCACATGGGGGGTGAGCGCAAAAGGGGGAGAGACAGCATGGAGTGCAGAAAGAGCATAGGATGAAAGACAATGTGCACAGTGGAGAGACAAAGCACAGGGGGGAGAAAGAGACAGCATACAGGGGGACGGAGAGCTCAAGGGGAGAGAGCACAAAGGGGAGAAAATGTATGGGGGAGAGGCAAAGCATAGGGGGTGCGCACACAGGGGTGAGTACACAGGGAGGAGAGTGCACGGGGGAGAGAGAGCACAAGGAGATAGACAAAGCACAGGGGATGAGTGCATAGAGAGCACACAGGAGAGAGCAAACAGGGAGGGAGAGACAGCACACAGGGGGAGAAAGCTTAAAGGAGAGAGCACACGAAGGGAGAAGACAGCACAAGGAGAGACAGAACACAGGCGAAAGAGGGAGAGCACAAAGGGGATAGTGCACAAAAGGAAAAAGAGAGTGCACAGGGGGGAGACTGCTTAAAGGTGTGAGCACATGAGGGGAGAAGATAGCACTGGGGGAGAGATACAGCACACAGGGGAAGACAACTCAAAGGAGGGAGAGCACATGAGGGAAGAAGACAGCACACAGGGGTAGAGAAACAAAACACAGGGAAAGACAGGTCAAAGGAGAGAGCACAGAATGGAGAAGGCAGCACGGAGAGGGAAATACAGCACTTAGGGGGGAAAGAGCGAGCAGACAGAGGAGAGAGGCGATACGGCTGCCATCCCCAGCGCTACAGAGCCCGTCCCTATCATGACATCACGCTCCTTCCGATGCTATAGCATAGGGCATCCATACAGTTGGATTATAAATATACAAGTCTACAGCCCATACTTCTGACATGAAGACATCAGCTGCATTCACTGTAAACTGATGTTAATTACAGTCAAAATAATCTGTATAAGTTTCTTCTGCTTCATAAAAATGATGAATGCATTAAATTGTTTTAATGAACAGGATAAAAAGTGCCCTATTTTTACAGACTGTCCTGGAGTTTGACAGTTGGGAACCCAGCAGAACTCTTTTAACTAGTGATGAGCGACTAGCGTAATATTTGCACTCACTATTCTTATAACTAATAGTTTTTAATACTTACATATTCATCCGAATTGTGAGTCCAATGTTAGGCTGGCTTCATACTACGGTGTGATCCGGTCCGGGGCTGTCCGGTGTAAACAAGACAGCCCCGGACCGGTTTTTTGGCCCCATAGTAGCCTAAGGGGCCGGATAGAGCCGGATGGCAGCTCTCTGCCATCCGGTTTCCTCTCTGCGGTGGAATCCGGGAGAATTTGGATTATTCTCTCCGGTCACAAAAATGTTGCTTGCAACATTTTTGTGTCCGGGGAGAAAAATCTCCCCAATTTGCTGGATCCTCCGGCAATCCGGCACTCCCTAACATGGGAGCCTATGTGGCCCGATTGCCCCGGTCCGGGAACCGGACACTGGCAGCTGCATGCCGCAGTTCTTTCAGGACCGTGGCTAGCTCCCTGCCAGCCGTGGTCCTGAATCATTAGCAGCTGCAGCTGCGTCCGGCTGCACACAGGACCGGAGGGCACATTTGGCCCTCCGGTTCTGTGTGCTGATCCGGTCTGGGGCTGTCAGGTTCATGCCTGACAGCCCCCGACCGGATCCCACCGTGGTGTGAAGCCAGCCTTAGTTAATTAGTGATAGGCTCCGCTCACATATATCCGGCTATAAAACAAGTCTTTCCAAAACAGGGCAGGAGGGTGTGCTTTTTTAAGATTTCACTGCATAAAACCCCTTGCTGTAACCCCCAGAGAGACCCTAACATTCAATCTGCTCTCACTGAGATGCCAGCTCACTTTGTGCACTGAGGGGAGCTGGGAATTTGTGTCAGATCAATAACGATCGACACATCACTCTCGAGCACCAGTGATACTCGCTGAGTTACGAATATCACGAATACTGTACTATCCGTGCGAGTAGCGAATAGTTACACTCACTCATCACTACTTTTAAAGGGATCCTGTCACCCCCAAAACACCTCTAAACCTATTAAAAGCTGTCCCTAGAGCATATTAACACTTTCCCTACACTCCTTTTACCTCCTAAATGCAGCAAGTGACATTGAAGAAAAACGTTTTTATAGTACCTCATTAGTGATGATAATGAGTGACTATGCTATTCATAGTCACTCATCCAGGCTGCCCCTCTTCTTCATATCACGCCTGAATAGGCGTGATGTACATGGCAGATTCAAATTGCCGCCTCCCTGCGCGCCTCCCATCTCTCCCATAGCGTCCGGGCTGCAGTGTGGCTGGGTGACGCGATCCGCGTCATTCTCGGCGCCGGGTGACGTATTTACACCGGCGCCGCGCTGTCAGCTTCAAAATGCGCACTGCGCATGCCCATGCGCATGCGCAGTGCGCATTTTGAAGCTGACAGCGCGGCGCCGGTGTAAATACGTCACCCGGCGCCGAGAATGACGCGGATCGCGTCACCCAGCCACACTGCAGCCCGACGCTATGGGAGAGATGGGAGGCGCGCAGGGAGGCGGCAATTTGAATCTGGAATGTACATCACGCCTATTCAGGCGTGATATGAAGAAGAGGGGCAGCCTGGATGAGTGACTATGAATAGCATAGTCACTCATTATCATCACTAATGAGGTACTATAAAAACGTTTTTCTTCAATGTCACTTGCTGCATTTAGGAGGTAAAAGGAGTGTAGGGAAAGTGTTAATATGCTCTAGGGACAGCTTTTAATAGGTTTAGAGGTGTTTTGGGGGTGACAGGATCCCTTTAACCTGAAGATTATGTTGAACACAGGGGTTTAAACCTTTTTTTTACTGGGGCTACTAGTTTTACTACTTTGGTTAAATCTGTAGAACATGGACATATTACAATTAATAATATGTCTTATGGTACCTTTACACGCCGCCACGGCAGGCTGGATACATCGCGCTACTTCACGTGCACGAGCACGCTCAAACGGCTACAAACGGTCAACGCACCCTCTTTACACGCCGCCACAAGGTGCGCTACGCCACGCTACATCTATAGCTAGCTACATCGCCGGGTGTCTCAAGTAGCCAGCTGTTGCTCATTTACACACCGCTATAACCAGCTACTATGGGCGGACCTGGTGCAGCATGGACAGCACATAGGCGTGCTCCAATTGTGGATTACAAGACTTCCGTACGCTGATAGGACGAAGCAATAACATCCTGATTGGGCAGGCAACACAGGAGGCTGAGTAATACAGCACGCTCGAGCGATTGTGTAGTGTGACTCGTCAGCTCCTTTAAATATGCCTCCCTATGCAGCGACTACCAATCGTCATGCAGCAGCTTCCACCAATGATCGCACATGGGGCGCGGTAAATGGAGCCGAGGTCACGCCTTAGCTACATTGCAGCTACAGCCCCGGGTGTCCAGAGTTCCCTTCCGTTGCCTCTTTACACGCCGATACAGCTCGCTACCATCGGCGATATAGCCATCTGTTTTCGAGCAGAGCCCTTAAACAGATGTATCTGTCGCCGGCTGTAGCGTCGCGTCTTCAGACGCCGCTACGACGGGCTACATTGGCGCTACAAGCTACATTTGTAGCCTGTAGCGGGATGTATCCAGCCTGCTGTGGCGGCGTGTAAAGGTACCCTTAATGTTCCGCTTTATGTCTCATAACCCAATATACAGTCTTGGTCTTAAGTTAAGACACTGACACAAGTTTGGTTTTCACAAAGTCTGCTGCATCAGTGTTTTGGTATCATTTTAGTCAGATGTTTCTTTCATTTACTGAAGTGTAACCATTACATACATTTTTACATTTTTTACAAATACATCAAGTTTGTTCAAAGATTCAATATTTACAGCAATGATCCATATTTTTCAATACTTCTACAATTCACCCTGGCATGCTGGATATGGGCTTATAAACTAATTCCTGATTTTTGGCAATGTGTTGCTGCCTATCAGCGCTTGGATGTTATCACAATTTCATTATTTTTATTTGTCCATCCGCTTTTTTGAGGATTAACCACAAGTTCTCAGCGGGATTGCGGCATACGGAGTTTCAGGCCATGGATGCAAACTCTCAATGATTTGTGTACCAAGCATCGAATTATCATTTTTCCCTTGGATATGGTCTCCAATCATGCTGGAGAAAGTATTGTTCACTTAACAAACTGCTTCTGGATTGCAGGGAGGAGATGCACTTAGAGGATATTTAGATAATATTGGTTATTCATGACAGTGTTCTTAGGCAAAATTGAGAATGAGACCACTTTTTTGGATGAAAAGAAACCCCCACACACATGAATAGTCTCAGGGTGCTTTACTACGACACAGGACTCATAGTAGCACCCACCTTTTATTCTTTCTACAATTATTCTTTCAGATGTTCCAAACTTCTGAAGCATCACCTAGGCTTTTGCTGATTGCCCTTGTGCATTGGCAATCGGGTAATGGTATTTCGGGTTGATGTCAGCTGTGTAGTGTTAGTTGGCATCAAGTCCTGGTGTTAGTAATTAAGAGACATCTATCAGACACCCCTGTTACAAATCCAGTAAGTCAAAATAAAAACACACAAACACACAAAAAAATAAATTACTTCAATAAATACTCTCGGAAACTTTGTCTCATTTACTATTTTGTTTTAAAAACATCCCATGCAGCTCCTCCATAGTCAACTGAATCCATCGTAGACCAAAAAAGGATATTTGAAAAGAAAACGCAAACACATAAACACAGGGAAATACAACAAGACACTTATCGTCATTTACCCCTTTATTCAAAAGAATAACAAAAAATTCCCAGCTGGCCCAAAGTAGTCCAAGAGATTCAGACAACAAGTCTATGGAACATCGTACTGATACTCCATAGGCTTTGCTTACATTCAATGTTGGTTCATGCTGCGCTGCAATAGGTCTGATATCTCTTAAGAGTGGTGACATCATTAACATTACTGTTGTTCAGGGTCACCGGGTCAACAGGTCACTCCGGGTCATGTTGCGCTGTTTGAGACCCCGCGACTGTGATGAGCTGTAATATTATTCTCATTCAGCCTCTGACAGTTTAGTAAGGCCCGGCAGTCAGTAACTCACACAGGCTAAGGGACGTAGCTAGTGATGATCAAGTAGCAAAATATTTGCACTCGCTATACTTGTAACAAGTAGTTTTTAATACTCGCATATTCGGCCAGTTTCAAAAACTCCCTTTTAGAAATAAAAGGCCCTCCAATCACAATATACTTCCTATACAAACAACCCTGGAGTCAGGCCAAAATCATAATCAAAGTGCTCTTTATTAAAAATCACTGCATAAATACTGCAATAAAAGTAATGCCAAGGCAGCACAGGTGACCACATGAAAAATTACATACAAGTATGGTAGTTAGATACAATGCTTCACATAACAAGCAATAGCCAGTAATTGCCCCAGAACCTGGGTACACATCATACACGTACCCAAAAAGTAAACTGGTAATCAAATCATGGGTCAAAAAGTGTGTTACCTGTCCGTGGCCACTGCCCCCTTACGCGTTTCCGAATAGCGAGTCTAATGTTAGTCAATTAGTGATAGGTTCCACCCACACACATCCGGCCATAATAAGAGTTTTTCTGGGTTAGGGCTGGAGGGTGTTTTTTTTTTACAATTTCAAAGTCTAAAACACCTTGATGTGCCCCCCGGAGAGACCCTAACACCCAATCTGCTCTCACTGAGGTGCCAGTTTACTTTGTGTACTTAAGGGAGCTGGCAATTTGAGTCAGATTGATAATGATCGACACATCACTCATGAGCAGCAGCGATACTTGCTGACTAATGGGTATCGAGAATACTGTACTATCTGTACGAGTAACGAATAGTAATAATTACACTCGCTCATCACTAGATGTAGCATTTAAAACTATCAGTTAAATGAAAGAGTGTCAATTGATGTGGGGGGAAACTACAGGCCACAACATCTGCCAGTAAGAACATATTCACACATTCAGTATCTGGCCAGTATTTGTAATGGTGGGTTTACACGTCGCGATATCGGACCGATATCGTAGCCAACGACGCGGGAGCGCGCTTTTTGAGCGCGCTTTTCCCACCATCGCATCGCCGGTTTAGACAGCCCGATATCGGGATACAACGTTCCGACGATGTGTACGCCCCCCAACCTATGAACGACCATTTAACATGGGAGTGAATGGGTGACGTGGCAGTACAGATCGAAGTTGGGCTGTCAGACGGGACGATGCGGCTACAACCGGCATCCGATATCGGGCGGTTGAATAGCACGCTCATTTGACCCCCGATATCGTTTTGCCATCGTTCCTGCATCGCGTTGTACGTTCGCACCGTACAGCGCGCAAACGATATCGGCTCCAACGCCCGAACCACGTGACTTTTGGTCGGAGTTGGGTCGGAGTTGGACGCCGATTTTGCAACGTGTAAACCCACCATAAGCAAAACTCATGAGTGGACCAATCAGAGGAAAAGTATAAAAGAAACACTTCTGTATTTTCCCCCACTCCTGATTTTGGCTTACAAATACTGATGTAACATACTGAACAAATACTCAACATAGCAATGTTGAAGGCTATAGCTCAAGTAGCAGCATCAGCAACACTGTAGGCACCAGCTGTGTGGCAAATATTAGCCAGGCCATATTTGTCTGTCGCTTGTGAAGTTTTATGCAATACAAATGTGTTATTTGAAAAATATGTTTTATTATTAAAAACAAAAATTTACATTAATTTAAACTATTAATATTTTACAAAGCATAAAAAATTCAACCTTGCAGGTGAATTTGTTGATCACGTTGTTTGTCACCACCTTATTACAATTTGCTCACATATAGCGATATATGAACTCTAATATTGATACATACATTGTAAATTTCACCTGACATTTCTAAGGCTGTCTTTGCGTTAAAAGCTTGAAAGGGACTGATCCAGTCCTAAAACACCACAGAGATCTTCAGTAATGTTGGAGGCTCTGCACACTTTTATTTTGTGCCAAATTGATTTGTTCTAAACACATACCGCATCCCTTTTTACTTCATCCCTTTTCAGGCTTCTGGCTTTCACTTCATTGACCCCTAGGCTGTGTCCATGGATCTGATGCCTGGTGGTAGAATAGTGCAAGTTGAGGGAAAAAAATATAAAAAATAGAGAACTGGAGCAATGACAGAATCATAATCCATAAACAATGTAGGAAATAACTGTGTACAAGTCCAGTGGGTAAGATACAGATATTCGCTAGGTGGGTCTTGGGTTAAGTACAGAAAGGTAGCCAATGGTGTTTTACTACAAAGCAAGCGAAGGCCAAAAATTGGGCTAGAAAACAAGGTCAGTTAAAAAAAAATCACCAAAGCATCAGTGCAAAAGAATAACTGACAAGGGATAGGTGACATGTAGGGATATTTTATAAGGTGCCAACATGTTCACCATATTTTTGTCCCCCTGGCAGGTTTCTGTGACATTGTGGCCAGCAGGACCATCAGCACATTGTTATTATTATCAGCTAGTCAGGACACATACGGACCAGCAGGGGATGAGTTCTCCTTTATTCAATGCTGAAATGGCTGGTCATCAATGACCAGCTTGCAGGAATTTATGACCCACTTTGCTTTTAGCGGCATCCACATGACCGGAGTGGAGGCATTTGACTGTAGTGGAGATTGGACAAACGAGTATGTTGTAAAGAGCCCCTAACCGAAAAATGAACATATGATATTCCAAGGCTTGTGTGGCTGATTAGGACTAGAAGTAACTTTCAAATCCCACAATTATTTACATTTTCTTCTAGACTGGTATGTTAGCATACATCTTTCCTTTTATTTGAAAGCTCTAATTCTAGGTAGATGGTACGAATTTCCAGGATGTTTTTCTATTGCAGCATGAAGTCTCGTATATTTAGCTCAACTTATTGGATATAAGTTGTAAGAGCATAAATGACAAGTGAAATATTAAAGTGTGTTTTGCAGAATGACAGAACAATTTTCTCATACTGCATTGTAACTGCCATATGTTTCAGGAATGTGAGACATAATTCATTAGAGCTCTCTTCTGCTGTATCACGCTGTTTTGAAATACAGTTATGATTATTAGTCTGAATATCTATGCAGGGGCGGACTGGCCCGGCGGGAGATCGGGAGATCCCCCGGGGGCCCCGACACATTTTAGCCCCGCCCACTTAGTCACGCCCCCATACCCCCCCTGGGCCCGAGATGCGTCTGTGACAGTGTGAGGGGCCCCCCCCGGCCCCCGGTATTATCACTAATCATATCGGCGCACTGCCAATATGATTAGTGAATGATTATGTTCTTGATAGTTGTCCTCTTGCAGCAGCAAAGCACGGAGAGAGCTCTCCGTGCTTTGCCTGCTGTGGTGCCGCTCAGCCTCCTCTGCGCAGCGCGACACTGCCGGCGCGTGCGCAGATGGAGACAGTCTCAGCCTGCGATAACTGTCTCCATCCAGGCTGTGTCTGCAGCGCAGCCGGCAGAGTCACTGTAGAGGAGAGCGGGCTGAGGACCGTCACCCGCCGTCGCCCCAGCAGACCCGCAGACAGTCAGGCGGCAGCCCAGGCATGGTGACTATAAAGGCGGTTGGCCAGGGCAGGACTCAGAGACTTTGTTTAGGGGGGGCAGGGGGGGTGAGCAGTGTGTTAGGTCGTCCTGCAGTGCTGAGTGACTGAGGAGCCCATTCTGATTCTTCCATAAGAAATGGGCTCCTCAGCCATCATCAGTCTGGGGCCTGGGGGTCCCAGACCGTGCTGCAGCCTCCACCATCCAGTGACACCTGCTGGGGGCCTGTAGTGTGAGGAGATGCTGCTGCTTCTACTACTGCCCCCAGCATGGTGCCCTCAGGGAGGTCCCACAGGGCATGACAGGCCTTAGTATGAAGCAAACACTGTGGGAGCTCCCTGATGGCACCATACTGGGGTGCAGTGAGAGCCTAACCTCACGGAGCCCCATGATCTCTATGTGCGCCTATGTGTGGGCCCCATGATCTCTATGTGCGCCTATGTGTGTGCCCCATGTTGATCTCTATGTACGTCTCTGAGTGGGCCCCATGAAATCTATGTGCGCTTATGTGTGGGCCCATGATCTCTATGTGTGGGCCCCACGATGATCTCTGTGTACGCATCTGGGTGGGCCCCATGATCTCTGTGTGCGCCTTTGTGTGGGCCCCATGTTGATCTATATGTACACATCTGAGTGGGCCCCATGAAATCTATGTGCGCTTATGTGTGGGCCCATGATCTCTATGTGTGGGCCCCACGATGATCTCTGTGTACGCATCTGGGTGGGCCCCATGATCTCTGTGTGCGCCTTTGTGTGGGCCCCATGTTGATCTATATGTACACATCTGAGTGGGCACCATGAAATCTATGTGCGCTTATGTGTGGGCCCATGATCTCTATGTGTGGGCCCCACGATGATCTCTGTGTACGCATCTGAGTGGGCCCCATGATCTCTGTGTGCGCCTATGTGTGGGCCCCATGTTGATCTATATGTACGCATCTGAGTGGGCCCCATGATCTCTATGTGCGCCTATGTGTGGGCCGCATGATGATCTCTATGTACGCATCTGAGTGGGCCCCTTGATCTCTATGTGCACTTATGTGTGGGCCCCATGATGATCTCTATGTACGCATCTGAGTGGGCCCCATGATCTCTATGTACACCTCTGAGTGGGCCCCATGATCTCTATGTGTGCCTATGTGTGGGCCCCATGATCTCTATGTGCGCCTATGTGTGGGCCCCATGTTGATCTCTATGTACGTCTCTGAGTGGGCCCCATGAAATCTATGTGCGCTTATGTGTGGGCCCCATGATGATCTCTATGTACGCATCTGAGTGGGCCCCATGATGATCTCTATGTACGCATCTGAGTGGGCCCCATTCTCTATGTGCACTTATGTGTGGGCCCCATGATGATCTCTATGTACTCATCTGAGTGGGCCCCGTGATCTCTATGTGCGCCTATGTGTGGGCCCCATGAGGATCTCTATGTACGCATCTTAGTGGGCCCCGTGATCTCTATGTGCGCCTATTTGTGGACCCCATGATGATCTCTATGTACGCATCTGAGTGGGCCCCGTGATCTCTATGTGCGCTTATGTGTGGGCCCCGTGTTCTCTATGTGCGCTTATGTGTGGGCCTGTGATCTCTATGTGCGCTTATGTGTGGGCCCCATGAGGATCTCTATATACGCATCTGAGTGGGCCCCATGATCTCTATGTGCGCTTATGTGTGGGCCCCATGATGATCTCTATGTACGCATCTGAGTGGGCCCCGTGATCTCTGTGCTCTTATGTGTGGGCCCCATGATGATCTCTATGTACGCATCTGAGTGGGCCCCATGATGATCTCTATGTACGCATCTGAGTGGGCCCCATTCTCTATGTGCACTTATGTGTGGGCCCCATGATGATCTCTATGTACGCATCTGAGTGGGCCCCATGATCTCTATGTGCGCTTACATGTGGGCCCCATGATGATCTCTATGTACGCATCTGAGTAAACCCCGTGATCTCTATGTGCGCTTATGTGTGGGCCCCATGACGATCTCTATGTACACATCTGAGTGGGCCCCATGATCTCTATGTGCGCTTATGTGTGGGCCCCATGATGATCTCTATGTGCGGTTCTGAGTGGGCCCCGTGATCTCTATGTGCTCTTATGTGTGGGCCCCATGATGATCTCTATGTACGTATCTGAGTGGGCCCCGTGATCGCTATGTGCGCTTATGTGTGGGCCCCATGATGATCTCAATGTACGCATCTGAGTGGGCCCCATGATGATCTCTATGTACGCATCTGAGTGGGTCCCATGATGATCTCTATGTACGCATCTGAGTGGGCCCCGTGATCGCTATGTGCGCTTATGTGTGGGCCCCATGATGATCTCTATGTACGCATCTGAGTGGGCCCCATGATGATCTCTATGTACGCATCTGAGTGGGCCCCATGATCTCAATGTACGATCCCTGAGTGGGCCCCATGATTTTTATACACGCCCTTGACTGTGCCCCATATTATCTATGTACGCCTATGATTTGGCCCCATGATCTTTATGCACGCCCCTGAGAGTGCCCATTGATCTCTATGTACGCCCCTGATTGGGACCCACATCCGCCCCTTATGCGGCCCCTGTAATCTCTATGTGGTCCTGAGCCTCGCCTCCATGTGGCAGTAGTAGGAGCAGCATCTCCATAGTGTGGCATTCACACTACATGCTGTACTATACAGGACTCCCAGCCAGCAGCAGAACGGATGAGAAGGTAACTGCCTGGGACCCTTAGCTGAGGCTGGCAGGACAAACTACTGGGCAATGGCCATGATTATCATGCCCATTGGCCAGCATGTTATGCCAGCCTCTGGTGGTACTATCATGCATGCACATTGCCCAATATGTCCTGCCAGCATCTTTGGTACTATCATGCCCCCCCAGCATGTCCTGACAGTCACTGGTGGTAGTACTAGCATGATAGTACCACAGAGGCAGGCAGTACATACTGGGCAATGGGCATAATAGTGCCACAAAGGCTGGAAGGACATACTGGGCAATGTGTATGATAGTACCATCAGTAGACTGACTAGGCGGTATCCAGGGCTCTGTCTCCCCTCCTCGCAGCTGTTAACATTGCGTTTACGCTGTCCATTGCAACGGATCCGTTGTAAATCAGCACAAATGCAATGTACCGTAGACTTGCATTGCAAAAATGCATTCTAACGCTTGCAAAAATAGCCATGTGTTTGAAAGTATGCATTATTTGCAATGCACAGGAAACACGGTCGGCGGCTGGAGGCCAGCTGAGCGCTTCTATCACTTACAGGTGTGTTCTACTGTTATTCTGTGCCTGCTCATCTCTGTCAGCAGACATATTGTCTGATTGCAAAGATGTAGCAGAGCTGAAGACAGAAGACCTGTGTATTACGTCTGAGCAAGGATTTTTTTTATTTACTAAAGATGGAGTCCCTAAATGTGTTTGAGTTTTATTAAACATCTATTTTCTCTGTGTTGTGTTTTTTTTTCTGTTTACTAGAAAGTCATGGTGGCCATGTCTAGTTTGGCGTGATGCCATGAATTTCAGGGTTAGTACCAACTGATAATACAAAGCTGGTACTAACCCCTTTATTACCCAGCGTGCCACCCCCCCACCAGGGCCACTGGAAGAGCCGAATAAAGCGCCTGGAAATGGCGCTATGATGACTGCGCCAATTCCAGGGGTAGCTGTGGGCTGCCGTTTTCAGCATCGGGGGCCCAGAATGCTTGGGCCTTACCATGCTGAGAATCCCAGCCCCCAGCTGCCGATCAAGATATGGCGGGAGCTCACTCATTTTTTTTTAATAATTTATAAAAAAATATTGGGCTTTCCTGACTTTTGATCACCATCGAAGGTAAAGCCAGGCAGCTGGGGGTGGCAGGCCGTAGCTGTCCGCTTTATCTGCGGTGAGAATCAAAAATTCTGCAGAGCGCAACGTCATGTTTTTAAAAATTATTTATTTTCACACTTCTATATGTGACAGACCACAACAGCCAATCACAGATGCGGTCAAAGAGGATGGGCATCTGTGATTGGCTGTTCGAGTAATCTACAACCAGCCCATACATTCTAGAACGGGCTGCGTTCAGGTTACCTAAGCAGCCAATCACAGATGCCCATTCTCTGTGTCAGTGTCTGTGATTAGTTGTTGGGCCTGTCACAAATATGTGTGAAAACAAATAAATACTAAAAAAAACATGACGTAGCGCTCCGCAGATTTTTTGATTCTCAGCGCAGATAAAGCAGACAGCTACGGGCTGCCACCTCCAGCTCCCTGGCTTTACCTTGGCTGGCAATCAAAAGACAGAGAAGCCTAATATTTGTTTTAAACTTATGTAAAATATCTATATTTTTTTAAATGTGTGGGCTCCCGTGATATGTTGATCGCCAGCCAGGTTAAACAAGGCAGCAAGGGGCTGGGATTCTCAGCATGGTAAGGCCCAAGCTTTCTTGGCCTCCCACACTGAAAATCGCAAACCACAGCCACCCCTGAAAATGGTGCATTCATCATAGCACCATTTCCAGGCACTTTACCCAGCTCTTCCAGTGGCTCTGGTGGTGAGTAGCACCCTGCGTAATAAAAGGGTTAGTACCAGGCCAGCTTTGTATTATTAGCTGGTACTAAGCCCAAACTTCATGGTGTCATGACAAATTAGACATGGCCAACATGAATTTCTAGTAAACAGAAATGAATTTTTTTTTTTAACTTAAAAATAAAACAAAACACATTTAGGGACACCATCTTTAATTAAAAAATCCTTGTTTTGACGTAATCCACGGGTCTTTTGTCTTCAGCTCTGCTACATCTTTGCCATCAGACAAATATGTCTACTGACAAGGATGAGCAGGCACAGAATGACACTGGAGCACTGTTACTATGTAGTGCGGCACTATGTTTCTTTTTTTGTCATTTCATGTATTGTAGAAATCTTGGGAAAAGTGTGGATTGTGCTCTGGAAGTGAGTCAGGTATAGCTAACTATGTTATTTTCTGCAGAGATGAGTCCTACATAGAAGACGTGATATCGGTCTGCGACAGATAAAGAACTTCACCTAGAGACATCACTCGTGAGTATGTGTATAAGGCTAGGGTCACACTTGCAAAATGTTAAGTTCTCTGCGTTGGTTGCATAGAACTTAGAATTTTTTTCTCACTACGCAGCCTTCACGCAGGCTGAGTAGCGGCGAATGTGGCCCCTAGCAACCCTGCAGGGAGTGCAATTTGCACCACGCACAGGGGAACGCATCGTGATGCGTTCCCCTGTGCGTGGTGCATGCGTAGTGCATATTGCACTCCCCATAGCCCGCTGTGTAGCTGGTATCCAGGAAACACAGCGGGGTGCTAGGGGCCGAGTTCGCCGCTTCTCAGCCTGCGTGAAGGCTGCGTACAGGCTGCGTAGGGAGAAAAAAAAATGTAAGTTCTATGCAAACAACGCAGGGAACTTAGAATTTTGCAAGTGTGACCTTAGCCTTACTTATACACACACACTGACACTATATACAGAGCTCCTGTGTAGAATGTCAATGGTGATCATTGCATTGCCTGTACACTGACACTATATGCAGAGCTTTTTTACATTTTTATTAATTTAGTATTATTTGTCACTATGTGGTGGACCGTGGCATTATGTACTTTGGTCATGACATTACGGTATTTGTCCCTTGTATGTAGTATTATTCGGTCACTATGTGGTGGTAATATGAGGTCTCATGGTGTCGCAGTATTTATACCTTATATGTGGTAGCATTTGATCATTATGGTTTTATGTGCTTTGGTAATGGTGTGGCAGTATTTGTTCCTTGTATGTGGCATTATTTAGGTACTATGTCATGGTAATATGTGATCTGGTCACGGTGTAGTGGTATTTCAGACTTGTATCTGGTAATATTGGTTTTGGTAGAGTGGATTGTGGTCGGTCATTTGTTTTATCTGATATCAATAAGGGGAATCTTCTTTATTTCCAAAACATATTAAATACTTGGTATTTAACCCCTCCCTGTCCTGTGACATATCAGCAGAGATGCAGTCAGGGTGTGTGCACACGATCAGTGTATGCAGCGTCTTGCTTCTGCATCTAAAACGCTGCGTAGTACAGTATAAGCATAGTGGATGGGATTTCAAGAAATCCCATCCTCACTATTCTTTACCCACCCACAGCGTGTTTGGAGCTGCGGTGCAGGTTGCCGGCTGTCCCCCCCCCTCTGCAGCATGTTTATTTCATGCTGCGGAGTCGGAAGCGGCTGTCAGAGAGAAGCCGCCCGGCACCCGCCGCACACGGTGAGTACAGGGCGGCTGCGGTCTCCCTGCGGCCACCCACGGCTTCACTCAGGTCCGGAGGAGCCGCGTCCAACACCAGCAGCTCGCCGGACCGTGTGCACGCACCCTCACAGAGGTTCTCCAGAGAAAGAAAGTTGAGCATTTGGTGAGATTTTCACCTCAGTATTTATAAGACAAAACCAGAAGAGGGTGAGAAATGTAGAAAAAAATTACCTGTGATTGCTCCACTCCTGGTTTTGTCTTACAAATACTGAGGTAAAAAACTCACCAAATGCTCAA
This sequence comes from Allobates femoralis, assembly GCA_033576535.1. Lineage (NCBI taxonomy): Eukaryota > Metazoa > Chordata > Amphibia > Anura > Aromobatidae > Allobates > Allobates femoralis. The sequence continues at coordinate 576,794,681 of JARQOC010000002.1, forward strand.
AATGCCACATTCTTCTGATGGTGCGGATTCCACCAATAAATAAGTGATCACCTTCCTAACCTGTGCATCGCTGAGAACTTGTTTTCACCAAAAAATCCCTTTAATGCAAACTACAGTAATTGTACATCACAGTAATGGTGAGCGCACAGTGAGGTGCAGGAGCCGCCTGGGTTTTACAGTCCACGCTACACTATAATGGGTATAACGGATAACAGGTATTTGCATATAGCTGAAGAATGGGTGGGCCCGGGTGGGTGGGCTCGGGTCTGTGGGCCCCTGGAGTCAATTTTCCTGGTGGGCCCCAGACACCCCAGTCCGGCGCTGTATCTATGGCATAAACAACAAACAGTTCTTCACCAACATATTAAAGGTGTATGTCCTTTTCAAATATATTTTAAATAAAAAATAAAGAGTCTTTACATCTTTAAATTTAGTTCTATTTTCTTTATCCTTTTTATGATAAAACCTCAACAATAATATAAGAGTGCTTGCACTTGGTCTTCCATGGTGGACACTGTGTGTGAGCTCATACTGTGTATGGGAGGGTATGAAGGTGTTCATACTGTACATCGGAGGCTATGTGAGAGCTTGTACTGTATATGTCTCACTTCTGGGGCCGCCTATTAAGCTACTTGAATATTCACTGCACTGTTAGGCAAACAGCCAATCACAGACACTCACACTCTGTGAGTGCTTCTGTGATTGGTTGTTGCAGTAAGAGTGCATTTCCACAATCTGGACCATGATTGTGCTAGGTTGCCATACACATTAGTGTAGGTCTACTATATGGCTACATTCACACAGCATTTTGACTGCGTTTTGTGAGAAACTGTTTTTGGTGCAAGAACTGATTCTCACAAACCACAGCCTTGTGTGTGAATGCTGCTGTGCTATTTAATCACCTTCCTGTGCTCCCCCGGTGAATTCCAGCGATGCTCTCATCCCTGAGGCTGCAGTGATGGGTG
>JARQOC010000002.1:576795745-577070564 GCA_033576535.1 Allobates femoralis
CTCTTCTCTCTCCTCTTCTAGTACACAACCCCCACTCCATAAACTCACTGATCCTTGCAGAGCTTTCAAACATCTTGATTTACACTCATTTTCTGAGTCTTTTCTCCCTCTCACAGACATAGCTTTTTTAGATGATGCAGATGCTGCTGCCACTTTATATCACACCACAATAAATACAACTCTTGATTCGGCCTCCACTAATGCACACCAAAACTCACACAACCAACTGGTAACCCTGCACACCAGCCTGACTAAAGAACTGAGGCAAGCTTCCAGTGTCGCTGAATGGAGAAGGCAGAGATCTCATTCCACTGATTACTTTGTTGCATACAAGCTGTGCTTTGCTGCCTTCAAGTCTCCACTTACTGCCACAAAACAAGCTTACTTCTCATCTCTAATAACCTCCCTGTCTCACAACCTTAAACAGCTATTCTACACTTTCAATTCTCATCTCCATCCCCCAGCACCCGTCCCTCTACTCTCATGTCAGATGAAGACTTTGCCTCTTTCTTCGAGCAGAAGAATGAAAAGCTTTGGCCCATGGTCCCCACAGACCCTCATAACTAATCAACCCTCTTTTTCCAAAACCAGCTTCTCCACCTTGACAGATCAGCTCTCCTCTCTTCCTTTAAAATCACATCTTACCACTAGCGCATGTCACCTGTTCCTATCGCACCTCATCCCCAACCTCAACATAGTCTTCATCCCAACCCTAAACCATCTCTTCAACCTATCACTAACAACTGGTGTCTTCCCCTTATCCTTCAAACATGCCTGAATCACACCCATCCTCAAAAAACCCTCCCTCAAGCCATCTTCTGTGACTATCTATTGCCCCATATCTCTTCTCCCTTAGGCCTCAAAACTACTGGAACAGCAAGTCCATCTTGAACTGTCCTCCCACCTCTTCTCTTGCTCCCTCTTCGACCAGTTACAATCTGGCTTCCAATCACATCACTCAACTAAAACTGCCCTAACTAAATTTACCAATGACCTACTGACTGCCAAAAGCAATCGAAACTACTCTGTCCTCCATCTCCTGGACCTATCCACTGCCTTTGACACTGTAGACCATTCTCTCCTGTTACGATTCTCTCATCTGTTGGCATTACAGACTTAGCTCTCTCCTGAATCTCTTCATATCTGTGACGACCGTCTACTATGAGGCTGAGCTGCTGGTAAGGCAGCACCCCGAGAGACCCCGAGACCCTCAACCCCTATTCAGGGATCTGGAATTACAGCGGTGCCCAGGGGGTAGCTGCCTATGATGAGCAACAGAGCAGGAAGGTCGCCAGGAAGGGAAAAATCAGGACCCGAAAAAACGTAGTCAGAAGTCTGAGTCAAAACCGAGAGGTCAGCTAAGGTACAAAATCGTCAGGCTGAAGCAGAGTCAAAAATCCAGGCAAAGGTCAGAGTCAGAACCAAACATACACTATACACGGGGGAACCAAGACTATATCTGGCGGCCTGCAAGACAGGCTCCAATGTATTTGAAGGGCGCGGTTACCTCCCGTAGGCTGGAGCTCACAGCCTGATGATCTCATCCGGACCGGCCCTAGAGCCAGGCCAGACGGTGATGCACGACTGGCACCAACCACCCCACTTCTGACAGAAGAACGAAGGCTGCGCCTATCAGACACCTCTGCAGGGCCCGCTCCTCTGCAACCAACAGCACCAAAGGAGAAACACGGCGGTGTTCAGCGACAGAGGCAGACGTCGAAGGAGCAGGTCGTTATGAGGACAAGGCCCTCCTACCACCGACACCATCAGCCGATGGAATCTGGCGCCTCCCAGCGGCCGAGGCAGGAACACCAGCCACCGAGTCCAATGGTGATGTGACAGTCTCCCCCCTCTACAAGGGGCCTCTGGACCCACAAAACCTGGTTTATTGGGAGGAAGAAGATGAAGCTTCCTGATCAAACCCTTGGCATGGATATTACTGGCAGGTACCCAGGACTTCTCCTCCAGACCATAGCCCTTCCAATTTACCAGATACTGCACGGATCCTCTCACTAAGCGGGAATCAAGGCTCCATTGAACTTCGTATTCTACGGCACCCCTGACCAAGACCGGAGGAGGAGGGGACTGGACAGGACGAACCTGAGATCGGTACAATTTGAGAAGGGACTTATAGAATACATTGGGCAGTTTGAATGATTGAGGGAGCTTCAGACGAAAGGCTACAGGGTTAATCACGTCAATAATTTCATACGGACCAATAAACCTGGGACCTAGTTTGGCAGACGGCACTTTGAGCTTGATATTTTTTGTAGAAAGCCAAGCTTTGTCCCCAACTCCCAGGTCCGGACCCTTGGAGCACCGTTTATTAGTGGAAGATGCCTGCCTAGCCTGAGCCCCCTTTAAGCTTTTGTTCACTTCAGACCAGATGGTCTTTAACTGATCTATGGACCTTTCTACCCCAGGGACGTCAGAAAGCCTAGAAGAAAATGAACCAAAGCGTGGGTGCAGCCCATGATTACAGTAGAAAGGGGTGGTCTTGATGGACTCACGGTACTGGTTATTCATGGCGAATTCTGCTAGTGGCAGGTGTTCCACCCAATTGGATTGATGCTCAGAGACATAACAATGTAGATACTGCTCGAGAGCTTGATTAGTGCGCTCGGTTTGACCATTGGTTTCAGGGTGATAGGCAGAAGAAAAGGAATAGTCAATTCCAATCCGTTTACAGAATGCCCTCCAAAACTTAGAAACGAACTGGGTGCCCCTGTCAGAAACAATATTCACAGGAACCCCATGCAATCGCACAACATGATTAATAAATAATTTGCTCAGGTTCTCGGAATTAGGTAACCCGGACAGCGGAACAAAATGACACTGCTTGCTGAATCTGTCTACCACAACCCAGATACAAGTCTTCCCTTCCGAGAGTGGTAAGTCAGTAATAAAATCCATGGAGATATGAGTCCAAGGACCCTCAGGAGCAGGCAAGGATTGGAGCAACCCGGCAGGGCGGTTGCGGGGAGACTTAGCGCGAGCACAGGTTTCACAAGCCAGGACATATTCCTTACAGTCCTTTACTATGGTTGGCCACCACAAATTCCTGGTTACAAGTCTGATGGTGTTATTGATACCAGGATGCCCTGCAAGGACAGAATCATGGGATTCCCTAAGGACTCGGAGGCGGAATTTGGCAGGGACAAATAGTTTTCTGGCAGGAGTAGTGTCAGGGGCCTGTTCTGGAGATCCATGAATCTCTTCCAAAAGATCTAAAGACACAGCCGAAACAACAATCCCCTTGGCAAAAATGGGAGTCGGTTCCACGTCCTTGACCTGTAAGGGGCAAAAACTTCGAGAAAGGGCATCAGCCCTCACATTTTTAGTACTCGGTCGGAAAATGATAACGAAATCAAATCTGGAGAAGAAACAAAGCCCACCTAGCCTGTGTAGGATTCAGTCTTTTCGCTGACTCCAAGTAGGTCAGGTTTTTGTGGTCAGTAATAACGGTAATCTTATATTTGGCACCTTCGAGGGCCTGACGTCACTTCCTTACTAACCAAAATTCCATGATGTCTGTCTGCTATTTTGTCATTCTTTTTTGCTTTATTTCTAAAAATGAACAGGGACAAAACAGAATTCATGATCTTTCTTTCTCCTTACTCTACCCCTCCACCAGACTTAACCATCAAAGTCAATGACTAATCACTCTCTCCAGTCTCGTATGCTCAGTACCTTGGGGTAATCCTCGACTCTGCCCTCTTATTCGTGCCACATATCCAAGCCCTTGCCACATCCTGCTGTCTCTAACTCAAATATATTTACCAGATCCGTACATTCCTTTAACAAGAAATTGCAAAAACACTTGTGCATGCCCTCATCATTTTCCACTTCGACTACTGTAACCTCCTGTTCTCTGGTCTCCCCTCAAGCTCTCTTTCACTCGTTCAATCCATCCTAAACTCTGCTGCCGACTAATCCACCTGTCTCCCTGCTACTTCCTGGAATCTCTGCTCTGCCAAGCCCTTCATTGGCTCTCCATTTTCTCAGAGACCCAGGTTCAAAACCCTAGCTATGATATAAAAAGCTATACACAGTCTCCTTCATACATCTGCGATATGGTATCCCGGTGTTTACCTACACAAAACCTCACAAGATGTCCTTCTCTTATCTCCTCTTCCCACAACTGCATAAAAGATTTCTTCCGTGCTTCTTTATACTCTGGAATTTACTGCCTGAACATATCAGACTATCACCTACTGTAGAAACCTTCAAAAGCAACCTGAAGACACCTCTCCCGATAAGCCTACAATTTGCAGTGATTTTCAGTCCACTAAACAGACGCACGACCAGCCCTACCTTCTACTAGTGTATCATCGTCCATCTCTTGTGAGCCCACGTTGGCAGGATCCTCTTTCCTCCTGTACATGTGTTTGCCTTGTATTTTTTATGAATATTGTACTTGTCTATGTAGGCCCTTTTCACATGTAAATAAAGGCTGATCTTCGGTACACGAAAAAAGGGGAGGTAACAGAAGGATTTTGCAGCAAAGGTTTTTTATTTTGTCCTATGTTTGACTGACATGAACAAAATAAAAAACCTTTGCTGCAAAATCCTTTTGTTACCACCCCTTTTTTCGTGTTCTGAAGATCAGACTTCATTAACTTATACGTATTTCTTCAGAGCACCGAGCCACTAGTGAACCAGGCTACCATTGTATTACTTTTCACATGTAAAGTGCCCTGGAATAATCAACGCTATAATAAATAATAAAAATAATAATAATAATAATTCTTCCTCAAAAATAGCACTGGTCAACAAGTTTTCACACAAGTCATATTTTTTGTGCTCAACATGAATAACATGAATGAGTCATCATTGTCTCTAATTTTTCTGTAATCTGCAATTTGTTGTTTACTTCACTAAATGCACGCCTATAGTAATAGGCATATGGTGAATACTTGTAAAAAAATCAAGTCATAAACTATATCTTTGGGTACTTTCACACTAGTGTTTTTTTGAAATCGCAGGAGATGCGGTGAAAAAAACGCATCTGCCGCGATTACCGCATAACCGCGACACTTGCGGCACAGTTGCGGCAAGCCCCATGCAATGTCTATGGGGCTTGCGGTAAGTGTGCGGCAGGTGCGGCATGTGCGGTTTCGGCACTTGCGGCAGGATCGGCCGCGAAAAAAACCGCGGTCAGCCGCATTTTTTTTTCGGATGCACCTGCCGCAAGTGCCGAAATTGCACTTGCTGCACCTGCCGCAAGCCTGCATAGACATTGCATTGGGCTTGCCGCAACTGTGCCGCAAGTGTCGCGGTTATGCGGTAATCGCGGCAGATGCGTTTTTTTCACCGCATCTGCCACGATTTAAAAAAAACGCTGATGTGAAAGGGGTCTAAGGCTGCTTTCACATCAGCGTTTTTTTTAAATCACTGCAGATGCGGTGAAAAAAACACATCTGCCGCGATTACCACATAACCGCTGCACTTGCGGCACAGTTGCGGCAAGCCCCATACAATGTATATGCGGGCTTGTGTCAAGTGCGGCAAGTGCGGTTTTGGCACTTGCGGCAGGTGCAGCCGCGAAAAAAACGCGGCTGACCACGTTTTTTTTCGCGGCCGCACCTGCCGCAAGTGCCAAAACCGCACTTGCCGCACCTGACACAAGCCCGCATATACATTGTATGGGGCTTGCCGCAACTGTGCCGCAAGTGCAGCGGTTATGCGGTAATCGCGGCAGATGCGTTTTTTTCACCGCATCTGCCGCGATTTAAAAAAAAACGCTGATGTGAAAGCAGCCTTAATTTGTTTGCCTATCTCTTGTACAGTAGTTCGGGAGAATCTCTGTGTAGTTTTCAGCAGTAGTTAGCCAGCATGGTAATGGACAATTTTCCCTAGTATCTTTGCTCCATTGTTGAAATATGTTGATAGAAACATTTGCCGTGTTCATCACTAACCGTACCACAGTTGTCAGGAAAGAAATCACAATCTAGGCCATTTAGTTCTTCCTGTGTTATTCCATGTAGAGTTGATGATGCACCACAGTGAAAATCTGGATCTCTACATGTTGATGGACCAGGAGAAGAACATGTCAGCTCACTCTCATCCTCATCAGCTGAACCAAGAGAGTACTGTATTCTGCTGGAGATTCTAAGATAGGATGTCCGTCACCATGTGGAACTGATCTCAATACAGATGGAATATTGAAGTAAACTATTCTTGGCAACTATTGCTTCATTATCCCACAAGAAAGAGGTGGAACCAAGTAGAAGTAACAGTCATTTGTGTGGTTGCTTGGCTCTCTCCACACCATGGGGACTGCAAACAGCATTGATGGTCTTTGCCATTGAACCACTGTGAAAGCTGTGTCATACATGTAACACAGCATACATGCCTAAGGCTTGTACTGGTCACCTATCTTGCATCTGAAGTAAAGATGATATGCCTTCTTCACTTGAAAAGTGATACTTTTTCTCTGTTTGTGAATGTCACTTCCTCACAAATATAGCAAAATTTGTCCACATTATTAAAGTACTTTCGAGGCATTAGTGTTCTGCATTTTAACTAAGGCTATGTTCACACATAGCACTATTTTTGCACATTTTTGCGCAGGTGCTTTTGGCACCCACACACAAAAGAGCAAAAAAGCCCTGTAAAAAAATGTGGTGCATTCACACACCGCGTTTTTTTACGGGGCTACTAAAGCGCAGGGAAGAAGTGATGTCACACAGGGGAGGAAGAATCCTCCCCTGTGTAACATCTGTGACAGCCTCTTTTGGGTTTTGCAGTGTGGTAATATACACAGCAAAACCCAAATTAAAGTAAGCCAAATGTCTTAAAAATAATAAAAATAGAATACTTACCCTCTGCCAGGTGATCGGGGAGCCGGGAGCCGACACATCTGAAGGTATTGACCTTCCAGGACTGTCTAGATCACTGATTGGTCGTTCACGGTCATGTGATATGCGCGTCATAGCACGTCAGATATCACTTGACTGCGAGCGGCCAATCAGCTTTCACAGGCTCTGGAAGGACAGTACCTGTGGAGGATTTCTCGGTTCCCAGTAACCGGAACACCCGGTGGAGAGCTAAGTATTCAATTTTTATTATTTTTCAAACATTTGGCTTACTTTAATTTGGGTTTTGCAGTGTATATTAATACCAAAGGGGCTGTCACAGATGTCACACAGGGGAGGAGGAACAGGATTCTTCCTCCCCTGTGTGACTTCAGCGCCGGCGTATTCCCGCTGGAATTGTGCATTGTCTGTAGGGCGATGCGTAATTCCAGCGGGAATAGTGGGCTCCTATGTGAGAAAGCGCGGCTCAGGTGGTAAAGAATTGACATGGTCATTCTTTTTATGCCCGTGCTTTCTCCCATAAAAGTGCTGCATATATTTACGCACTGTCTGCACGGCAAAGTGAATTTCACATTCACTGTACTGGCAGTCACAGACACACATTGTCATTTTTGAAAAACGCGCGCAAAAATACGCAATGTGTGAACATAGCCTAAATGGATAAAATATTAACAGTTTAATGTAACAGTAGCTTAAACTGTATCTCACAAAATCTTCAATATTTTAAATGTTCAGCCTATCTGATTGGGCTTTACATAGTATACTGCTGATGTCAGCTTTTTTCAGCAGGTGCCTGGCAGTAGTACTGTATTGCATCAAAAAATTATGCAATAAACTCTGGATAATGTGTGCATGATGATATTATGCAGTGTGATGCAATATTACATAATTCTAGACTTATTTAGGATCTTGTTACAGTCCTGCTCGATACATGTACACAATGATACATAGAAAACGCACTATATGAAATATCTTCAAAACAAGAGCCAATAAAAATTATTTTTGGTCATATCCGTGTTCAGCACACCAAGATACTACAGATTAAGACCTTTTTTAATTCAGTAACAATTTCACTGTTGACCAGTGTTAGAAGAAAATTATATACCCGGACCTCCCACCTGTGCCTCACGGTCCAGGAATACTTGGGACTTTTACCTCCTTACAAACTTAAAATAGCTCATAGCTCTAATTTAGTCAGGGATCTTCCTAAACATCCTACAAACCTTTTAGGCTCTAGACTAAAGGAAAATAACTTGCTAGCTATTGGTATCTGTTTTTTATGGTGCAAAAGCAGAGAAAAGGGCCCTTTTCACATCAATGCGTCCTCTGCGCTTGGCTGCCCTGCCTGCCCTGCGCCAGCGCAAATGCAAGCGCAGGTGCATTTAGGGGCAGATGCAGCCAAGTGCATAGGTGCATGGATGCACTGCTCCTGCGCTCACCTGCGCTCGGTGCCCCCATTACCTTCTATGGCCGGGCACAGCCAAGCACAGGAGCCGACATCCCGGAAGCGCAAGTGCGAAGTGTCTGATGTCATCGCACATGCGCTTCATCAGACGCACCCGGAAACATCGCATTAGGATGGCTGCCCCTACATGCACCTGCACTTGCATTTTGTTACAGTGGAGGTAGGGCAGCCAAGTGCACAGGCGCATTAGATATAAAATAAGCCAAGGAATTCCTTCCATACTTTTTCCAGGACAATCCTTTAGTGCATTGCAGTGATGTTCTTGGGTTAATGGAAACATTTAACAGTAAATACAATGTGAGTGAATGCAGATTCTTTATTGCTTCATCCAAAAAAGTCTGAAAGCTGGGCTACTGCACAATGGCAGCAAGTATGCTTCAATGCCTGTAGAGCCTGTGCAGTTGAAGAAAAGCTATAAGAATTTAGATATTATTCTCAAGAAAGTTAACTACAGGGATCAAGAGTGGTCAATATATGGTGACCTGAAAGTTCACTCTTTACTTCTTTAGCCACAAGGAGGCTACACAAATTACCTATGCTTTTTGTGTAAATGACACAGCCAGAAAAAAACTTATAATCATCACTGGAGCCAAAAAGGTTGGCCAATGAGAACATCTTTGCAACCTGGACTCAAGAATATAGATGTGATAGATGAATTGATAAATCCACACAGATTAGTAATCACTTGTGTTATATGAGAATGATTATTCATACATCCACATAACCTGTTGGTCAATTATTTCTTAGTGTGCACTAAAGGGTATTATCCACTCCAATGCTCAAAACACCTATTAAAGCCGCAGGTGCCATCTACTATCACTATTCACACACTATGCACACAGCAGATCAGTCTGTATAAGGATCAGCACAGGGGGCCTGAAGAAGGAGCACCTGAAATGTGCATAGGGTGCATGGTGATTTACACCACGAGGTCATGCAGCCAAATATAAGGTAATTCCTAGCTATGGCATTGTTCACACACACAATTTGTGTTTTTTTTAGCACCCATAAAACCACATGCGTTTTTTTAAGAGTGCTAAAAAATGTCCCTTGTGTGTCTGAAAGGATTTTCATCCTTTTTGGACTTAGTCATTTTTTGCCCAAAAACGCAGGCAAAAACGCATGCGTTAACGCAGGGTGCATAAATGTGCCATTTAAAAACGTTTTTTGGACAGGGGGAAAAAACGCAAATGGAGCTGAAAAACGCAGCTACACTAAATAGCACCCTGCGTTAACGCACCTGCGTTTTTGGAAAACTGCAGAAAAACGCAGAGAATGCCTAAAACGCAGGTGAGTGTGAACATGGCCTATGTCTGATAAATAGTAATCTACAATCTAGTATGGTAGAATGTATGGGATGGTTTCAGGTTATTCCAGCAGCCAATGGCATTGTTCACACTCAATTTGCCTTTTTTTTAGCAGGAAAAAAACCACCTGCGTTTTTCTAAAAGTGCCAAAAAGTGTCCCTTGTGTGTCTGAAAGGATTTGACACTTTTTTGGACTTAGTCATTTTTTGGCCAAAAACGCAAGCGTTAACGCAGGGTGCTTAACTGAGCTTTTTAAAAACGCTAGCGTTAACGCATGCGTTAACGCAGGTGCCTGTAGGTGTCCTGCGTTAATGCATGCGTTTCCCATAGGGCCCCATGTTAAAAAAATGCATGATTTTTGGGAAACCACCCCTGCGTTTTTTTCCAACACCCAAAAAACGCTGCATGCAGCGTTTTTTTGGACTGGGGGAAAAAAACACAGATGGAGCTGAAAAACGCATGTACACTCAAATGTACCCTGCGTTAACGCACCTGCATTTTTGGAAAACTGCAGAAAAGCGCAGAGAGTGCCAAAAACGCAGGTGAGTGTGAACATGGGCAATCACAGACGTCCATTCTCTGTTACAGCGTCTGTGATTGAGCCTGTCACACATATAAAAATGTAATAATACCAATACCTCGTCCTCGTTTTTTTCCTCCCTTGCTGGGAAAATGGTTTAAGGAGGCACAACTATTGTACCATTATGGATGTATAATTAACCTGATGAAGGCTTTTGCTTTGTTCAAACCAAAACATGCTGCTTTTATCTTGTAAGGTACCTTTACACGCCGCTACAGAAGGTAGAAAACAACCGGGTTTCGGAGACAAATGTATCTTGCACCGTCAAATCAACCCAAGGTAGCGGCATGTAAACTAGCTTGTTGTCACGCGTCACTTTCGGCACTTGTTTAAGAGCAGTGCTCTAAAACAGGTTGATTTCAACCCGATGGTAGCGGCGTCTAAATAAGGTAAGGTAAAGGTTTTTTCGCCACCTAGTTAACTCCCTGGGGCGTGACACAGCCTCCGGGAAAACGCCCCCTTCAGCGATCATTGGTGGAAGCTCCTGCGTTACGATTGGGTGTCGCTGCATAGGGCGGCAGATTTAAGGAGCTGACCAGTCACACTACACAATTGCAATAGCATCATGTATTAGCCAGCCTTCCTGCGCTGGCTGGCCAATCATGATGCTATTGCATTGTCCAATCATCGTACGAGTGTCTCATAATCCACAATTCTGGCACGCCTATGTGTTGTCCCTGCTGCTCCAGGTCCTCCCATACAGGGGCGTAACTAGAACTGTCAGGGCCCCATAGCAAACTTTTGAACGGGGCCCCCTCCAAGACACGCCCCCAATGACACGCCCCCTTCAAGACACACCCCCTTACCGAATCGGTGTTAACAGTCTGACGCCACCCAGTTTACCGTATATACTTGTGTATAAGCCGACCCGTGTATAAGCCGACCCCCCTACTTTTGCCCCCAAAATCTGGGAAAACCTATTGACTCGTGTATAAGCCGAGGGTGGACCCCAGCACAGGTATACAGCCCCCAGCAGTGTGTTATACAGGCCCCCCAGTGGTATACAGGCCTCCCCAGTGGTAGTATACAGCAGCCTCCCCAGTGGTAGTATACAGCAGCCTCCCCAGTGGTAGTATACAGCAGCCTCCCCAGTGATAGTATACAGCAGCCTCCCCAGTGGTAGTATACAGCAGCCTCCCCAGTGGTAGTATACAGGCCCCAGCAGTATATACAGCAGCCCCAGTGGTATACAGCAGCCTCCGCAGTGGTATATACAGGCCTCCGCAGTGGTATATACAGGCCTCCGCAGTGGTAGTATACAGGCCCCAGCAGTATATACAGCAGCCCCAGTGGTATACAGCAGCCTCCGCAGTGGTATATACAGGCCTCCGCAGTTGTATATACAGGCCCCAGCAGTATATACAGCAGCCCCAGTGGTGGTATATACAGGCCCCAGTGGTGGTATATACAGGCCCCAGTGGTGGTATACAGGGTATACAGCTCCCAGCACAGGGTATACAGCTCCCAGCACAGGGTATACAGCTCCCAGTTTCCCAGCACAGGGTATACAGCTCCCAGAGTCCCAGCACAGGGTATACAGCTCCCAGCACAGGGTATACAGCTCCCAGAGTCCCGGCACACACAAGGTATACAGCTCCCAGAGTCCCGGCACACACAAGGTATACAGCTCCCAGAGTCCCGGCACACACAAGGTATACAGCTCCCAGAGTCCCGGCACACACAGGGTATACAGCTCCCAGCACAGACAGGGTATACAGCTCCCACTGCTCCCAGCACAGACAGGGTATACAGCTCCCACTGCTCCCAGCACAGACAGGGTATACAGCTCCCACTGCTCCCAGCACAGACAGGGTATACAGCTCCCACTGCTCCCAGCACAGACAGGGTATACAGCTCCCACTGCTCCCAGCACAGACAGGGCATACAGCTCCCACTGCTCCCAGCACAGACAGGGTATACAGCTCCCACTGCTCCCAGCACAGACAGGGTATACAGCCCCCCACTGCTCCCAGCACAGACAGGGTATACAGCTCCCACTGCTCCCAGCACAGACAGGGTATACAGCTCCCACTGCTTCCAGCACAGACAGGGTATACAGCTCCCACTGCTCCCAGCACAGACAGGGTATACAGCCCCCACTGCACCCTGCACAGACAGGGTATACAGCTCCCACTGCTCCCAGAGTCCCAGCACAGGGTAGCTCCCAGAGTCCCAGCCACCACAGGGTATAAAGGCCCCCCCTCACAGTAAGGCCTCCCCATGCTGTCGCTGTTCACTGACTGTACAATAGTGATAATATTTGCGCCTCTCACCCTCTCCCCGGGCTCAGTGAAGCTCCTTCCTGCTTGTCCTGTGCGGCTGTGCTGTGACCGGTCACCGGCCGGTTAGTAAGGAGGTAACAGGCCGGCCAGGCGGAGACCAACTCCACAGATAACACACAGGCAGGCAGCAGAGCAGGCTACAGTCTGGCGGCGGCAGCCCCTTTGATCTGTGTGCGGCCGGCGCCTGCGGCCGCTTTGAATGGCAGCTGCATCCACCTCGCCGGGGGGCCCCGTCGGGCGCATGCGCACCCTGCCGGGCCCACACCCCCCCACCTGACGGCCACACAACAGGTATCGCAGACAGCTGTCGATATAGCAGCGTAGCGGCGCTGGGTCCGGGCCCCCCAGAAGCGCCGGGCCCCAAAGCGACCGCTATGTCTGCTATGCCGGTAGTTACGCCACTGCTCCCATATTACCTTCTGTAGCGGTAAGGTGAGGTAAGGTGCTCTACAGAAGGTAACTTGAGCACCCGGCGGTGCCTCCAGGGATAGATTAAACCTTCTGTAGAGCACCTTGTCGCGGCGTGTAAAGGCGGTATCAGGTACCGTTTGCAACCGTTGCTACGTGCTCATGCACGTGAGACACCTGGTTGTTTCTAACCTTTTGTAGCGGCGTGTAAAGGTACCTGTATGTGTAGAATAATAATAATAAAAAAGAATTCTAAATAAGCTTATATAGCACGTCATGATTTTCTGGAGTGCCACCAATAGACTGTTTTTTTTATATGTATGGTATTTTTTTTAGAAAAGAGTGGGGATAATGGTACAAATGCTAATTTTCAGTAATGAAGGAATGGACTGTATAGGAAAAGGTATTGTTCGACTTATTTTTAAGAGCTACAGTGCCATAAAAAAGCATTCATATCATGTACATATTTCCATGTGTTTTTCATGTTACAACCACAAACTTAAATATCTTTTATTAGGATATTATGTGATATACCAACACCAAGTGTAGCAAGTATTTGTGAAGTTTAAGGGTACCTTAATGGTTGACAGCGATATTGCGACGTGGAAATATCGCTGCCACATTTCCACCCAATCGCCTCCTTATTGTGACGTGTAAATAGGGAATTTGGCGGCGATATGTCGCCTCGCCACGGTCGCCTGATTTCCGAGCAGTGCTCGAAAATCAGGAGACAGTGGCGAGGCGACATATCGCCGCCAAATTTCCTATTTACACGCTGCAACAAGGCGGCAATTTGGCGGCGATAATTCCAGCAAGAAATATCGCCGCCAAAAATGTCTCCGCTGGTTGTGGCGTGAGAAGGTACCGTATATACTCGTGTATAAGCCGAGTTTTTCAGCACAAAAAATGTGCTGGGGCCTGTATATACCACTGGGGAGGCTGCTGTAATACTGCTGGGGCCTGTATATACCACTGGGGAGGCTGCTGTAATACTGCTGGGGCCTGTATATACCACTGGGGAGGCTGCTGTATACCACTGGGGCTGCTGTATATACTGTTGGGCCTGTATATACCACTGGGGAGGCTGCTGTATACTACCACTGGGGAGGCTACTGTATACTACCACTGGGGAGGCCTGTATACCACACTGCTGGGGGCTGTATACCTGTGCTGGGGTCCACCCTCGGCTTATACACGAGTCAATAGGTTTTCCCAGGTTTTGGGGGCAGAAGTAGGGGGGTCGGCTTATACACGGGTCTGTTTATACACGAGTATATTCGGTAACCTAAAAGAATTATACATCTTGAGGCTGATATTTTTGCCTATTCTCCTTTGCAAAATAGCTCTAGCTCATGATTTCTTATCACTCATGTGAGTAAACCTTGAATGTTATTATATTAAAGTGTATAATGCAAATAATAATGACAAACAGGAAGTGCTGTCAATGTAGAGTACTGAGGACACTGAGGCACCAAGAAAACATCTAAAGGTACCTTCACACACAGAAACCTTTCTAGGAATTTCACTGGCAATTTGCTTGTTGTAGTGAAATCATGGACACATTGTTCCATTTGTACACAGCAATGTGTCCATGATTTCACTGCAACAAGCAAATTGCCAGTGAAATTGCCTAGCAATATTGCTCGTGTGAAGGTACCTTTAAAGCACACCAACGCCATTAGTATGCTGTCAATTTTTCACTGACTGATATAACAAAAGCTGCTGTTACTATTCCTGGCACTAAAGGGCCTGTCACACGCGTCAATATCGCCTGCACGATATCGGCTGCACGTGACGTTGCAGCGATATTGACGCGTGTGACATACTGAATCAACCAGCGATAAATCGCTGGTTGATGATCGCCAGGTTTTAGAACCTGCTCTAAAACCTGGCGATTGTCGCCCGGTGGACACGCAGCATCGCTGCGTGTGACACCGGGACTAGCGATATTCCAGCTCCCAGCGCCTCTCACAAGCGCTGGGAGCTGGTAACTAAGGTAAACTGCGGGTATCTAGGCAGCGCACGCTGCCTAGATACCCGACGTGTACCTTAGTTACCAGCCTCCCCCGCTCCGCTGTCCCTGTGCCAGTGTGGCAGAGGAGAGGGGGTTAACCAGGGAAGCTTCCTGCTTCCCCCGGCTGAGCCCGCCCCTCCTCTCTCTGCTGCTGCTCCGGCTCACAGGGGCCCCGCTGGACGCAGGTTAGCCCTGCAGGGGGGTCCCCAGCTGCCCCCCATGTCCCTGTGCCAGTGTGGCAGAGGAGAGGGGGTTAACCAGGGAAGCTTCCTGCTTCCCCTGCTGAGCCCGCCCCTCCTCTCTCTGCCGCTGCACCATGGCCCCCGGGCAGCAAGGTCCGCCCCTGGCTCACCGGCTGGTATCTAAGGTACACAGCGGGTAACATGGGTCCCTAGTTACCCGCTGTGTACCTTACATACCAGCCGGTGAGCGGAGGAGGCTGGTAACTAAGGTACACGTCGGGTATCTAGGCAGCGCGCGCTGCCTAGATACCCGCAGTTTACCTTGGAGACCAGCCTGCTCCCGCTTCCAGCAGCCTGGCAGCGGGAGCAAGACATCGTGGAAACGATATTTAAATCGTTTCCACGATGTTTCTGGCCAATTGATCGCTGGTGAGTCTGTCTGTGTGACAGCTCACCAGCGATCAGCCGTCAATGTCGTCAGCGATCATCTCACTGACGACATTGACGCGTGTGACAGGCCCTTAAGAATTCTGCTGAATGCCTTGACACCAAAACTTAATCCGGTGGCTACTGGTTGTGTGGTCAGTTTCCACTTCTGTTTGACCACAGCCTGTTTTGTCTTTGTCCAATTTCTGATAATTATCTTGCCTTTTTTTTCATTTGCATTGTTTTCATTTTTATTTCTATTCGGCTGTTTTTACATCATTGTTTTGTTGGCCCTATCACATCTGAGGAGAGGCTATTTAAATTCATCAAGCACATGCATTGTTTACTGGTAATACATTGGGTATGGAAAGTATTCACACCCCTTTAAATTTTCACTCTTTGTTTCACTGTAGCCATTTGGTGAATTCAAAAAATGTCATTTTTTTTCTTATTAACGTACACTCTGCTCCCCATCTTGACTCAAAAAACAAATATAGGAATTTTTGCAAATTTATTAAAAAATAAAAACTGAAATATCACATGGTCATAAGTATTCAGGCCCTTTGCTCAGACACTCATATTTAAGTCACATGGTGTCCATTTCTTTGTGATCCTCCTTGAGATGGTTCTACTCCTTCATTCATTCTACTCCTTCACTGGATTCCAGCAGTGTTTAATAAAACTGATAGGACTTGATTTGGAAAGGCACACACCTGTCTATATAAGACCTCACAGCTCACAGTGCATGTCAGACCAAATGAGAATCATGAGGTCAAACAAACTTCCTAAGACACTCAGAGACAGAATTGTGGCAAGGCACAGATCTTGACAAGGTTACAGAAGCATTTCTGCAGTGCTCAAGCTTCCTAAGAGCACAGTGACTTCCATAATCCTTAAATTGAATAAGTTTGGGAATACCAGAAGTCTTCCTAGACCTGGCCGTCCAGCCAAACTGAGCAATTGTGGAAGAAGAGCCTGATAAGAGAGGTAAAGAAGAACCCTAGGATCACTGTGGCTGAGCTCCAGAAATGCAGTAGGGAGAAAGTTCCACAAAGACAACTATCACTGCAGTCCTCCACCACTTGAGTCTTAATGGCTGAGTGGCCCAACGGAAGCCTCTCCTTCCAAGGCATATGAAAGCTCGCATAGAGTTTGCTAAAAAACACATGAAGGATTCCCTGACTATGAGAAATAAGATCCTCTGGTCTGATGAGACAAAGATAGAACTTTATGGTAACAATTTTAAGTGGTATGTGTGGAGAAAACCAGGAACTGGTCATCCACCTGCCTAATACAATCCCCACAGTGCAACATGGTGGAAGCAGCATGCTATGGGAGTGTTTTTTAGCTGCAGGGACAGGACGACTGGTTGCAATTGAAAGAAACATGAATATGGTCAAGTACAGAGATATCCTGAATGAAAACCTCTTCCATAGTGCTCTGGACCTCAGACTTAATAATAATAATAATAATAATAATAATAATTTTATTTATATAGCACCAACATATTACACAGCACTTTCCAATTGAGAGGGGACATATACAAACAATATGAGACAATACAGAGTAACGAAAATTCAAAAACCATGAGAAGTGAAATCCCTGCTCAAAAGCTTGCAATCTATGAGGAAATAGGGTAGGCACAAAAGGTAAATGGTAAAAAGTGTCGTCATATATGGTCCAGCCATCAATATAATAAATAGGGGATTCACGTAACACTGCATGAACCAGTCACCGGTCGAGATCTGTACAAGTAAAGATAAAGTATTATATTATGCATGGGGGACAGACAGACAGTCTGCAGGTGCAGACAGATGACACAAGAGGCCAGATTTGGAAAAGGGAAGATAATTAGGCAAGTGAGGTGAGGTGAGGCCAGTCTAAAGAGATGCGTTTTTAAGGCTTGCTTAAAACTATTGGTATTGGAAATCAATTGAATTGTTTTTGGTAACCCGTTCAAGAGAATTAGTGCAGCTCATGAGGAGACTTGGAGATGGGAGTGGGAGGTTCGGATTGTAGCTGATTTCAGTGTTAGGTCATTTGCAAAATGGAGGGTATGTGTAGGGCGATAAACAGAGATGAAGGAGAAGATGTAGGGCGATGCAGAGTGATAATTTTATATTGTACTCTGTAGCGGATTGGCAACCAGTGCAGTGACTGGCACAGGATAGAGGCATCAGTGAAGCTGTTAGAGAGGAATATGATCTTGGCTGCTGCATAGAGGATGGATTAGAGAGGAGAGAGTTTAATAAGAGGGAGACCGATTAGAAGAGAATTCAAGTAATCCAGGCGAGAATGACTAAGGGCAACAGAGTTTTTGCAGAATCAACAGTAAGAAATGGTCAAATTCTAGAGATGTTTATGAGGTGTAGGTGACATGAGCGAGCGAGTGACCAGATGTGGGGAGAGGAGAGATCCGAGTCAAATATAACCTCAAGACAGTGAGCGTGCTGCTGAGGAGTAATGGTAGAACCACATACAGAAATGGCAATATTAGGTTTCGGAATATTGGGAGAGGGAGGAAACACGAGAAGTTCAGTTTTTGACAGATTCAATTTAAGGTACAGAGAAGACATGATGTTAGAGACAGAAGACAGACAATCACTGGTATTTTGTAGTAATGTGGAGTTGATGTCAGGAGAAGATGTGTATAATTGGGTGTTGTCAGCATTGAGATGGTACTGAAAACCAAATCTACTGATGGTTTGTCCAATAGGGGCAGTGTACAAAGAGAAGAGAATGTGACTTAGGGCTGAACCCTGAGGAACCCAAATCGTGAGGTGAAGAGGAGAGGAAGAGGAGCCAGAGAAAGATATAGTGAAGTAACAGTTGGACAGGTAGGAGGCGAACCAGGAGAGAGCAATGTGCTTGAGCCCAATAGAGTGGAGCATAGAGAGAAGGAGCTGGTGATCTACCATATCGAATGCAGCAGAGAGATCCAGGAGGATTAACAGGGAGTAGTGACCATTGGATTTAGCTATTAGTAGATCATTAGAGACTTTAGTGAGGGTTTTTTCAGTACAATGTAAAGAGTGGAAGCTGGATTGCAGAGGGTCAAGAAGAGAATTGTCAGAGAGATAGCAGATCATACGGGAGTGGACCAAGCGTTCCAGTTTAGAGATGAAGGGGACATTAGAGACAGGTCTATAATTAGCAGGAAAGTTCTGGTCGAGGGATGTTTTTTTTTACAATGGATTTATGCTGGCATGTTTGATGGAGGAGGGGAAAACACCAGATGAGAGGGAAAGATTAAATATTTTAGTTAGGTGAGATGTGACAGCTGGGGAAAGGGATTGAAGGAGATGTGAGGAAATAGGGTCGCTGGTGCAGGTACCAGGGCAAGAAGATACAAGAAGCCAGGTGACTTCTTCCTCTGTGACCGGATCAAAGACCAAAAGTGAGTTGGATGAAGTGCAGGATGGAAGAAAATGCATGATGTTCTGAGGCTGTAAGGAAATTTCCTGTTGTATGTAGTCAATTTTGTCCTTAAAATAGTTGGCCAGATTGTCAGCGCTGAGGCTGGTGGTTGGGGCCTGTACTCTTGGACTGAGGAGGGAATGGAAAGTGCCAAAGGTTCACCTTCCAACAAGACAATAACCCTAAGCAGTAAGCTAAAATAAGAAAGAAGTGACTTCAGAACAACTCTGTGACCATTTTTGACTGGCCTAGCAAGAGCCCTGACCTAAACCCAATTGAGCATATCTGGAGAGACCTGAAAATGGCTGTCCACCAATGTTCACCATTCAACGTGATGGAACTGGAGAGGATCTGCAAGAAGGAATGGCAGAGTATCCCCAAATCCAGGCATGAAAAATTGGTTGCATCACTCCCAAGAAGACTCATGGCTGTACTAGCTCAAAAGGGAGCTTCTACTCAATACTGAGCAAAGGGTCTGAACACTTATGACCGTGTGATATTTCAGTTTTTCTTATTTAATAAAATTGCAAATATTTCTACAATTCAGTTTTTTTTTAAGTCAAGATGGGGTGCAGAGTGTACATAAATGAGAAAAAAAATGAACTTTTTTGAATTTACCAAATAACTGCAATGAAACAAAGAGTGAAAAATTTAAAGGGGTCTGAATACTTTCCGTACACACTGTATTCCAAGCTGGATGGCGTTTGGAGTCCCAGCTCCTTATTGTAGGATAATCTGGCTGAGTTTTCACTTTTGCGTCCCCCTGCATTTTATTTTGGTGTTTCCCTTTTCAGCTTTCTCCAATTCTGTTCCATTTTCAATTTGGAGAGGTTCCACCTAATCCATAAATCTTTTTGCATTTTCTTTTAATTTCTGTGACAGTGGAAACAGTGTGACAGTGTAAACCTCACTTCTCATGGTTTATGAAATTTTTGTCACTATGTTTTGTCTAAAATTGTCTGTATATATCCCCTCTGAATTGTAAAGTGCTGCGGAATATGTTGACGCTATATAAATACAATTATTGTTATTATTATTATTATTATTATTATTATTATTAATAATAATAACATATATTAAACCATGTGTGTCACCCTTTGCCTCTTTTATATTTGTTGGTGCTTGGTGTTATACCTGCTTTTTTTTAGTTTGCAGTTTAGGGTGCTTTCACATCACGTTTTTTTCCTGTCCGTGGGATCCTACTTTTTGTAGGACCCCATGGACAGGAAAGGACACCACAGGGAGAGACCTATTCTGTGTCCGGGTCCGTGATTATCACGGGTTCGGACACAGTGGGGCACTTTCACTTCTGCAATGTATAATATACATTGCAGAAGTATAATTAAGTAAAAGAAAGCGTTAAAAATAAAAAATCACTATGCTCACCTATCCTCGATCCACCGCTGCCTCCTAGCAAGGTCCGGGTGCTTACAGGACCTGTGGTGATGTCAGAAGCCGATCAGCTGATCGGGTCACATGACTGCAGTTACTGTGGTAACTGCAGTCATGTGACCTGATGAAGCTCCGGGTTGTGACATCATCACATCATCACAGGTCCTATAAGTACCTGGACCTTGCTGGGAGGCAGCGGTGGATCGAGGATAGGCGAGCATAGTGATTTTTTATTTTTAACTCTTTCTTTTACTTAATTATAGTTCCGCAATGTATATTATACATTGCAGAAGTGTAATTAGAAGGGTTGGAGCAATTTTAGTGTACTGAGCATGCTCAGTACACTAAAATCGGGTCATAGGAACGATCAGCTGTTTCCTCGGACACGCGCTCATTGGCCCCCATGTTAAATGCCACGGATCGGATCGGATTTGGCCTAATTGCCATCCAATTTTGTGGGATCCGATTTTTTTCTGTGCCCAAAATCAGAGCAGTCTCCGATTTTGGGTCCAGCAAAAAATCGGACACAAATCGGATCCCACAAAATCGGATGGCAATTATGCCAAATCTGATCCGATCCGACCCCCATAGGATCACATGGCCAAATCGGACCCGTGGCTGTCCGTTTTACAACGGACAGCCACAGATCCAACAAAATCGTGATGTGAAAGCACCCTAAGGATACTCAGGGTCTGCTGACGTTGAGTAGGGGCGCCATTGCGTTACTTTAGGGTGCCAACCTACGCGGTCAGCAGAGACAAAACAGGGTCAGTTTTAGGCTAATGCTAATTTGTATATGGACCTGTGGTAACATCTTGCCTGTTTTTTGTGTCCCCATGTGACTGGAAGGTCTCAGTCATAACATCTGCAATTTGGCTTCTGGATGACATCTATAAAAAATGGATTAACAGAATAAGTATGCCATATGTAGGTATAATTATTAATATTATTCTTAATATTTTAAATTATAAGTAAATGGAAGATTTTGTATAATTGATCTATTGCCTTTTTGATGTCTACAGATTTGGACATCAGATGACAGATGTAATTTTTAAAGGTGAGTTGGCTCTTTGTCATAATCTACAGCAGATGGATATTCCAGCTTTTTCTTAGAAAACAATGATATATTGCAAGTTTTAATACCTTTTAATCATTTTTTTGCTAAACTTATGCACATCTGCCACTTACCCTGTTCAATGATGTTAATAACTTACTAATTAGAAAATAATAAGGAATTGTATTGTTCATGGAAGGCTGAACTTTCCATCAAATTCTCGAATGCAGAACAAATATGGTTTGCAAATATATTATTTTTCACGCAATTTGAGAGATAGAACAATATTTCAGAAACTCTTGACAGAAAACCAATCTCTTTCATAAACTGCTAAAGTTTTGACCATTATTTTTAATCATGTGTCATATTTTAGGATTTTTGGTACGTATTAAAGAAAGAAAACAGATCATCAAAAATTAAATGAACATGTAAGATCTTTCCAATTTGCTCTGCTACCCTCCCAGATATCAAATTTCTTGGTCAAAATGTTACACTACACAGTGAAGGAAGTGGCAGCTGGCACCACACAGCTCTTCTATAATGAAAACATGAGGTGGTTGCCATTACACAGTCCTGCACTAATGAAAACAGTAGGAGGAAAGCATTACATTGCTCTAATGAAAACAGGAAATGACTGGCAGTAGATTGGTATAATGAAAACAGGAGGTGGTTGGTATTACACTGGTACAATGAATAAATTAAGTGTATGGCATAACCAGTTTCATCATTTTCATTTTGAATTAGATCATAAAGCAGATCAGATTGCAAAATTGCAGCTCATTTTTAAGATCGATGTAAAATTTAAAACCCAGTCTTATTCATCAGGAAAAAAGTTTTCTAAGAGCATCTATTATATAAAACCCGAAGGCCACTTCCGCCCAAAATCCGCTTCCGCTTCCGTGATGGCCTCCCTCCTGTGTCCAACTCCGGAACCGGAAGCACCAGACCCACGAGCGGCGCCACCGGCCCTGCACAGAGCCCCGTCTGCGGCCGCCCACATCCCGCCCACAGCCCTGCAGCTCACCGCCCACCAACATCCGCCAACCGGCCCGGAACGAGTGTGGGGCCTCCGCCGGCACAGCTCCCAGTCCTGCCGCTCTCTCCACAGACCGGCTGACGCTCCTCCATCACCCAGCTAGCCCCGCCCACACTCCGCCCCCGGCCTCCGGAACCGCCAACAGCACTGCCGCTGCCCGCCGCCCGCCAACAGCCCAGTAAGTCTTCCGCCACCCTGCCTCCGCTCTCCTCTGCCCCCTCCAGCCCTGCTCTGCCCCCTCCAGCCCTGCTCTGCACCCTCCAGCCCTGCTCTGCACCCTCCAGCCCTGCTCTGCACCCTCCAGCCCTGCTCTGCACCCTCCAGCCCTGCTCTGCACCCTCCAGCCCTGCTCTGCACCCTCCAGCCCTGCTCTGCACCCTCCAGCCCTGCTCTGCACCCTCCAGCCGTGCTCTGCACCCTCCAGCCCTGCTCTGCACCCTCCAGCCCTGCTCTGCACCCTCCAGCCCTCACTGCTGACCCCTGAGCCCTCACTGCTGACCCCTGAGCCCTCACTGCTGACCCCTGAGCCCTCACTGCTGACCCCTGAGCCCTCACTGCTGACCCTGGCCTCACTGCTGACCCCTGCGCCCTCACTGCTGACCCCTGCGCCCTCACTGCTGACCCCTGCGCCCTCACTGCTGACCCCTGCGCCCTCACTGCTGACCCCTGCGCCCTCACTGCTGACCCCTGCGCCCTCACTGCTGACCCCTGAGCCCTCACTGCTGACCCCTGAGCCCTCACTGCTGACCCCTGAGCCCTCACTGCTGACCCCTGAGCCCTCACTGCTGACCCCTGAGCCCTCACTGCTGACCCCTGAGCCTACGCGACCCTGACCCTCACTGCTGACCCCTGAGCCACCGCCCTCACTGCTGACCCCTGAGCCACCGCCCTCACTGCTGACCCCTGAGCCACCGCCCTCACTGCTGACCCCTGAGCCACCGCCCTCACTGCTGACCCCTGCACCGCCCTCACTGCTGACCCCTCAGGCTGCGCCCTCACTGCTGACCCCTCAGGCTGCGCCCTCACTGCTGACCCCCACTGCGCCCTCACTGCTGACCCCTGCGCCCTCACTGCTGACCCCTGCGCCCTCACTGCTGACCCCTGCGCCCTCACTGCTGACCCCTGCGCCCTCACTGCTGACCCCTGCGCCCTCACTGCTGACCCCTGAGCCCTCACTGCTGACCCCTGAGCCCTCACTGCTGACCCCTGAGCCCTCACTGCTGACCCCTCAGCTGGCCCTCACTGCTGACCCCTGAGCTGCGCCCTCACTGCTGACCCCTGAGGCTGCGCCCTCACTGCTGACCCCTGAGGCTGCGCCCTCACTGCTGACCCCTGAGGCTGCGCCCTCACTGCTGACCCCTGAGCCACCGCCCTCACTGCTGACCCCTGAGCCACCGCCCTCACTGCTGACCCCTGAGCCACCGCCCTCACTGCTGACCCCTGACCACCGCCCTCACTGCTGACCCCTGAGCCACCGCCCTCACTGCTGACCCCTGAGCCACCGCCCTCACTGCTGACCCCTGAGCCACCGCCCTCACTGCTGACCCCTGAGCCACCGCCCTCACTGCTGACCCCTGGCCGCCCTCACTGCTGACCCCTGCGCCCTCACTGCTGACCCCTGCGCCGCCTCACTGCTGACCCCTGCGCCCTCACTGCTGACCCCTGCGCCCTCACTGCTGACCCCTGCGCCCTCACTGCTGACCCCTGCGCCCTCACTGCTGACCCCTGCGCCCTCACTGCTGACCCCTGACGCCCTCACTGCTGACCCCTGAGCCCTCACTGCTGACCCCTGACCCTCACTGCTGACCCCTGAGCCCTCACTGCTGACCCCTGAGCCCTCACTGCTGACCCCTGAGCACGCCCTCACTGCTGACCCCTGACAGCCCTCACTGCTGACCCCTGAGCACCGCCCTCACTGCTGACCCCTGCCACCGCCCTCACTGCTGACCCCTGAGCCACCGCCCTCACTGCTGACCCCTGAGCCACCGCCCTCACTGCTGACCCCTCAGCCGCCCTCACTGCTGACCCCTAGGCCGCCCTCACTGCTGACCCCTGCGCCCTCACTGCTGACCCCTGCGCCCTCACTGCTGACCCCTGCGCCCTCACTGCTGACCCCCTGCGCCCTCACTGCTGACCCCTGCGCCCTCACTGCTGACCCCTGCGCCCTCACTGCTGACCCCTGCGCCCTCACTGCTGACCCCTGCGCCCTCACTGCTGACCCCTGCGCCCTCACTGCTGACCCCTGGCCCTCACTGCTGACCCCTGCCCTCACTGCTACCTGACCCTGCGCCCTCACTGCTGACCCCTGCGCCCTCACTGCTGACCCCTGCGCCCTCACGCTGACCCTGCGCCCTCACTGCTGACCCCTGAGCCTGCGCCCTCACTGCTGACCCGACCTGCGCCCTCACTGCTGACCCCTGAGCCTGCGCCCTCACTGCTGACCCCTGAGCTGCGCCCTCACTGCTGACCCCTGAGCCTGCGCCCTCACTGCTGACCCCTGAGTGCACTGCGCCCCTCACTGCTGACCCCTGCCCCATGCGCACCCTGCCCCTCACTGCTGACCCCTGAGCCACCGCCCTCACTGCTGACCCCTGAGCCACCGCCCTCACTGCTGACCCCTGAGCCACCGCCCTCACTGCTGACCCCTGAGCCACCGCCCTCACTGCTGACCCCTGAGCCACCGCCCTCACTGCTGACCCCTGAGCCACCACGCCCCTCACTCTGCTGACCCCTGAGCCACCGCCCTCACTGCTGACCCCTGAGCCACCGCCCTCACTGCTGACCCCTGAGCCACCGCCCTCACTGCTGACCCCTGAGCCACCGCCCTCACTGCTGACCCCTGAGCCACCGCCCTCACTGCTGACCCCTGAGCCACCGCCCTCACTGCTGACCCCTGAGCCACCGCCCTCACTGCTGACCCCTGAGCCACCGCCCTCACTGCTGACCCCTGAGCCACCGCCCTCACTGCTGACCCCTGAGCCACCGCCCTCACTGCTGACCCCTGAGCCACCGCCCTCACTGCTGACCCCTGAGCCACCGCCCTCACTGCTGACCCCTGAGCCACCGCCCTCACTGCTGACCCCTGAGCCACCGCCCTCACTGCTGACCCCTGAGCCACCGCCCTCACTGCTGACCCCTGAGCCACCGCCCTCACTGCTGACCCCTGAGGCTGCGCCCTCACTGCTGACCCCTGAGCCACCGCCCTCACTGCTGACCCCTGAGGCTGCGCCCTCACTGCTGACCCCTGAGCCTGCGCCCTCACTGCTGACCCCTGAGCCACCGCCCTCACTGCTGACCCCTGAGCCACCGCCCTCACTGCTGACCCCTGAGCCACCGCCCTCACTGCTGACCCCTGAGCCACCGCCCTCACTGCTGACCCCTGAGCCACCGCCCTCACTGCTGACCCCTGAGCCACCGCCCTCACTGCTGACCCCTCAGCCACCGCCCTCACTGCTGACCCCTGAGCCACCGCCCTCACTGCTGACCCCTGAGCCACCGCCCTCACTGCTGACCCCTGAGCCACCGCCCTCACTGCTGACCCCTGAGCCACCGCCCTCACTGCTGACCCCTGAGCCACCGCCCTCACTGCTGACCCCTGAGGCTGCGCCCTCACTGCTGACCCCTGAGCCACCGCACTCACTGCTGACCCCTGAGCCACCGCACTCACTGCTGACCCCTGAGCCACCGCACTCACTGCTGACCCCTGAGCCACCTGTACACACACAATTAATTTCACCGCACTCCCCTAACTATTACTAAATAAACTATATATATATATTCTAGACTACCCGATTCTTCAGAATCGGGCTGCCATCTAGTAGAAACAATAAAAGTATAAGTATGTATTCTAGAATTCTGACAGACTGTACTCAGTTTACAGTTTGTACTTAATTACTTCTGTGGACTGAACAAGTATGAAAAAAAAGAATTGATTTCCTACCAAGTTTCCAATTTTGCCCCTTTAGGGTTTGTGCTCATGATCTAGAGGGTCTGCATATTGGACGCACTGCCTACAGACCTGCGGGAAGCCACGGCCGAGCTAAGGGAGACCGCAGTCACCATGTACTTACAATCTGCGGTGGGTGCAGGGCAGCTTCTCCCCACATTCCCCCAATTGTTATCTCTTCCAATTACACAGCATGAAATTAACATGCTGCGGAGATGTAGAAATCCTGTAACCTGTACTGCAATTGAAAATGCTCTGCAGTCGGAAGAAGCATAGTGAGCATGGGATTTCTTGAAATCTTGTACTGCACCATGCAGTGTTTTAGATGCAGCAGCAATATGCTGCATCCAAAATGCTGCAATTCCAGACCTTAAGCACCACACCCTTACTTTGGTTCTTGTGATAACATCTTGTTCTATTGGATGTTGGAGCCGATCACTTGCTTGGTCATGGAATAAGACATCATCACAGAAGGTAAAGGTGATGAGGAGCTCACATAGGACCAGGCAAGAGAGCCGTAAATGCTAAATGAAACATAAGAATAGTGTTTATTTTCAATCCTTAGAAAATATGAAGACAAGAGTTATCAGATTTGCAAATGTACAGTTGCTTTCCTGAGGGATTCGTATGGATTCTTATGCTGCTGAAATTTTAGGAAGTAATTACACCCTGCGTGACTATATCCTAGATTGGAGATGAGCAAATTGATTTGATGTAGATCAAATGTGTTTGTGTTAGTCTGTGAAATTTTCAGGTCCTGGTGAATTTAAACAATTTGAAATTCGATTTTTTCAAATAGTCATAAAAATGCTTGCTTATGTCTTAAACATTATAGAATATTGCATCAGCCACAGGAAGAAGCTCAGACGATCTCAGGCATGACTCCACTCTCTTCTCTCTAATGCCTTTTAGACATCACATGATATAGCACAGTCAATCAAGGTGACCAATTACAGATTGTGTAAAAGCCAAAGTAGGAAATTCAGGAGCTAATTTTGGGTGATTTAGAATAGTAAGTAAAAGTTAAAACTCACAGCTCAGCAATAGACATAAGAAAAGGAAAAAATATACAATCACACAAGACAGTAATGTTTTTTACAACTGCAGCAGTGACGAAGTGTGCAAAGATTAGAGAGATTCAATTGAAATGGGGAGCAAGAGGTAGGAGAGGTGCCAACAGCAGTGATAGTGCAGTAAGCTAGCACAATATTTTTACAGAAAAAACTTAATCAGTTTCAGTCAGAGTCTTTGCATTTTGTGTGGAGTTGTTTTTTTAAAAAACTAAAAAGAGAAAGATAATTGCCAGCTGATTAAACAGTGATTTTATCAAAACTACACTGAGTAAATTAAACATCGCTGGGTTCAGGATTTTTGGCCCTACATTGTGCTTCTCTCAGATTAGGTGACAAAAATTCCCTTTAAGGGCTCGGACACACTCTCCTAGTTTCATCCGAGTTTGACGGACGAGACTCGGAAGAGGCTGGAGCAGTGACCCTGAATGGCCTCTCTCTCTCTGGATGGGGAATTGCTTGTGTTTCTGTGCAGCATCGCATTCCCTGTTCAGACAGGGAGAGGCCATTCAGGGTCACTGCTCCAGCCTCTTCCGAGTCTAGTCCGACAGACTCGGATGAGTGTGTCCGAGCCCTAAGTAGCTTAATCTACAGTATAGGACATTTCAATCACAATGATATACATACTTTGGTGCTTTACCTTTAGTGCAACATAAAAGCACGATTATGGAACATAGATGTTACTTTCCCTTATTTTTAGTGCTATAGCCTATTTTATTTTTCTACAAGGTGGTTAAACACAAGTAAGTTTCATTTTTCTATACCAGACAGTGAACATCTTCATTGAACCTATACAACGTAAGGTAACAACAATGAATTTTTGCAAATTTTTTTC
This sequence comes from Allobates femoralis, assembly GCA_033576535.1. Classification (NCBI taxonomy): domain Eukaryota; kingdom Metazoa; phylum Chordata; class Amphibia; order Anura; family Aromobatidae; genus Allobates; species Allobates femoralis. The sequence goes on from JARQOC010000002.1 coordinate 576,823,978, forward strand.
ATTTTTTTTTTCCAGAACTGCTATTTTATCTTTTTTTTTTCCTTTTTAATTACAGGTAGCTGTATTAAGTATACACCTTCAATGAAGTGAAAATGTGTTGATGTTCGACAAAAGTTGTAAACAATTTGATCAGATGTGTTAATTGAATTATCAGGACCTTTTAACTGTGTTATCCCCAGAATTAATTTGTTGTACGCTGCTGTGATAGTTCCTAGTAACAGCATGTCCTCTGTGTCTCATGTTCTGAAAAAGCAATAATATTCTCTAATGTTTACTTACTTCCTTCACATCAAACATTTCTCAACAACTGTGTTTTTCCTGTCACCATTCAAACGAGAAACCACTAAACTTTCTTTCTTTTTCCAAATAGGCAAGAAAGAAGATGAATAATGTATCAATTAAATTCATTCCTGCATCAGCCGTGACATTTCCTTTCAAAAGAATCCCCCTTCAAGGTGACAATCGGTTTTTGTTTTAAGGGAAAACACTGGCTCTTGCCTTTAGGCATCACCGCTGGCACTCTAAGAGCTTGCTGAGTTTGGTGCCAAAATTTAGTTCTGATTTTGTTTCACTGAATTTAATTTGCTTTTTATTCTCCAGGCAGTATGAGAGAAATTAGGAGCAAGGTTTTAAATCTTGATCTGTCCTTGAATTGCGTTGCTAAATGACAAAAAAGTAGCAAAATGTTTAGATACACTATGGGAATCAATCTTTAACTGATCCTAAATTATTCATACATTGCTACGTCTAGTACTTACTGATTTTAATAGCATTTTACATTTTAGCATGTGAGTTGTTTTGACATAATTAGTTTATATTAGTGTATTAGGTAGCCTTTCCATAAACATTCTGCTCCATTCACAGTGCTCTCCAAGCTGTGTTATCCACCATCTTTTAACGGTGTGTGCTCACAGTCAGGAATTACAGTGTTTTGGATGCAGCGTATTGTCGCTATGTTGAAAATACTGCGTTGTACAGTAGCAGCATAGCGGAAGGAATTCAAGAAATCCTATGCCCACTATGATTTTCCCGACCACAGTATTAGTTCAGCTGCGGTGCGGGTTTCCGGACTTCTGCCTCTCCAGAGCATGTTAATTGAATGTTTCGAAGTCGGAAGAGAAAACCATTCAGGGCACAGAGGGAGAAGCCTCCCTGCACCCACCGCAGATTGTGCAGGGTGGCTGTGGTCTCTCTACGTGCACCCGCAAGTTCCTGCAGATCCAGTGGTGCTGTGTCCAAGATGCAGCACCTCCGGGTCCTGAGCACATACCCTTACACCTAATATGATAGCACATAAGGAGAAGTAACAGTGTAGCAAATAAGGATGTCCTTATTTTCCCAGAAGAACTTCTAGGGACACATTAACATAATAACAACCATGTTATTATGCTAGTTCATGGACCTAAATCCTCCACTGATATAAATGAAATGCCACATTGAAATCTGCTGAGTCTACACAACATTGCTGGTAGTAGAAAGAAGTTAGAGAAGCTCCCCCAATTCTTGTCCTGCCAACACTGGTGCATCTACAGTCTGAACACTTTTCTGTTGATGGGGCAATGATTAGAGGCTCAGACAGCTTGGCAGAAATTAAGAACAAAATCCTGCAAAAGGGTTATTTACAAATTTCACTCCTGCCAACTGTAAAAATATCCTAATAATTTGCTGTACTTGCTTAAAATTATATAAGTTTAAGATTTACAGAAGGCACAAACTTTAAGGGTGACAGAATTGGAAGCATTTTTGCAGAAATTCCAAATCCCATTCAAATTAGTAGGAGACATATTCAAGGGTCTAGAAAACACTTTCAAAGGGGCTCAAAAGCAGCAAAAGCATCTTAAATTAGGGACATACAGGAGAAAAAGTGCCATCTATTCCCCAGAGTTAAAATGTTCATCATTGTGCATTGTCAATAAATGGACAAGGCCTGGCCCAGTTTTTAAAGCTTCAACATTAATCAGGGACAGGGAGATGAGTGACAGTATAGGCATGGTGTTCAGAGAGCCCTGCTAAGTTCACAATACACACAACAAAGATACAACAAGAAGAATCTCCACTTTCAAAAAATTAGGGCCAGATACCACAAAAGTGGCATCAATTGACCAAGAATAAAAATTGTATAATGATGCAGCCTGAATGTACAGTATGACACAGGATCTGAAACAGGGCCTGGCCTAGCATTTACAGGTTAAACATTGATCAGGAACAGGGGGATGAGTGACATGTGTAGGCCCATTGGGTAGCGGGCTCTCCTACCTCATGCAACCACTCCAATAAATATTATGCTCTTCTACCCTCAGGAGGCACAAATATTAGTTTCACAGAGTACTAAAGTAAGAATTATTCAAGTGGGTCAGTCACATGTATACAAGAAAAGAGAGGGGGGGGGACAAGAGGCGCAATAGTGCCCTTATCACTCGACACTAATATAATACAGGTGAGAAAACGGTCACACTCACCTAGTCCAGTTGTGTCACCCACAACTGGTTAGAAAGCCTGATAGAATAGGTGTCCTGATGGCTGCTGCTGGACTTCCACCGTCTCCACTCGGGTAGACGAAAATAGAAGTGCTGGAAAGGAAGGTGTGTCACAGTCCGCGCTGCCAGGGAATCCGCTCGTGAATAACGCTAGTAGTTATTCACGAGCGGATTCCCTGGCAGCGCGGACTGTGACACACCTTCCTTTCCCAGTCACATGTATAGGCCTATTGGACAGGGGGCTCTCATTCCTCATGCAACTGCTCCAGTAAATTTTATGTCCCAGATTGCGTCTGACAGTTAAAATGCTGCTGCTAATGTTTCTATGCTGATGACTTGATGTCCCCCAGGTTGGAAGTGTTGATCTGCAATGTGTACTGTGTCCCCCACTACTGTGTTGGAGAAAACCAGTCCTAAGATTATCTGCAAGCTTTTTTTGATACTCCAGCATGCGCGTGTCCCTGTCCAAGGTGTGAAGCATCTGGTTTGTACCGCAGATCCAAGATTGCAGCAACCCAGTATCATCGCTAATTTGAATCCTAACGATATGGGCATCAAGTAGCAGATAGTGTAGCAAGGAGGTGCTCATGTGTCTGATGTATCCAGGAGGCCCAAGTCCTTGTTGTGTTGGTGGCAGCATAATAGGCAAACTTTTTTATTCCATCCTCTCACGCCAACCTCAGACAACAGAATAATTTCTTTCTCATCTCCTGACTGTTCTGTTCACATCACCTCTTCATCCTCATTCTCCTCCATTTGTTACACGGCTCCTGCACCTTTACTACCACTTTTTCTGGTACCATGGACCACCCTCTGTTGCTCTACTCCACCCTTCCATGCCACCCAGGATGTGAGACAAGAGTCTGGACCTCTGAGATATGATATCCTTTCAACATCCTCCTCTTCTTCCTCTTCTTGTTCCTTTGGTATCACCACTACCACATTCCACAGACTTTTTAAAGTTTCCTCCAGCATGTAGATGACCGGAATATTGATAGTAATGATGGCATCATCAGCACTAACCATCTTACTAGCCATTTTGAAACTTTGCAGAAGGGTGCAGGAGTCCTTGATCTGTGCCCACTCTGCAAGTGTCATTTTCACTAGATTAGGTTTGCTTTGAGTCACTTTACGCATCAATTCATACTGCACCAAGGTTTGACACTGCGGCCACAGTTGCTACAACATGTACCGAATGGAATTCCACCGTGTTGGCATATCGCATATCAAACGGTTAATGTGTTGTGTGAGATAACTCCATAACCATGCTAGTTGATGAGTCGTGGGGAGAGAATGATGGAAGTAAGCATACAGTGACCGTGGTTTGTCCAGCAGGTCATCCAGGCTGGAATAGTGGTGTAGGAATTCTAGGACAACCTATTTGAGGACATGAGTCATGCAAGGCAGGTGCGTAAGTTTGCAAAGGCATAGGGCCACCACTAGGTTTGAACCATTATTGCACATGGCCTTCCCTAGCTCCAGGTTTAGCAAACACAGCCATTGCTAAATCTTGGCCTACATAGCTATCCAGAACTTTTCATCTGTGTGACTCACATTTTAAAGGCACTTTAATTTAAACACTGTATGATGGCAGAGAGTCCTGGGAGTGCAGTAGAGAGGTGTGGTGGATTCTGTCTAAACTATTGCAACATTCAGAAGAGCTCAAGGGTGCAGCTAGAGTCCCTAGAGAAGGTCAATAAGGCAGAAGTAGTGGATGAGAAGGTACAGGCAGAAATTAGTCCCAATGTCACAAAGTCTTTGGGATTTCAAGACTTGGGGAGTAGCCCCTTCCCTGCCTGGCCCTGCAGCCATCAGAGTCATCCATTGGCCAGTGAGCGAGATGTAATGGCCCTGGTCATGTTAGCTTGTCCAGGTGTCAGTGGTGATATGCACCCTTTCACACAAATAGTTTCTCAATAAAATGGTTCTACTGTCTGTGGGCAGGAACAGCCTTATTTGAAAAGTAATGGTGACTGGATAACTAATACTAGGGGGACTGTGAGAGCTATCAGCCTTCAGAAACTGTCTGAATCCACTAGGTGGAAAGGTAGCCAACAAATGGGAGATTGTGATGTTCAAGAGCTTTGCTTTGGGATATGTAGAAGGAAATAATCTTTTGTGTGACAACTGCAGGCCTGAGGGCTGGCTGCTGTGTTGAGAGAGGGTTGAGTAGAGTTATCCCGACACACTACTGCACTGTAAGGGAGGTGCAGGCAGAGATGTTATGTTGGGTTGACAAAAAACATGGTGTGCTCAGTGTCTGAGATCGGTCAAAACTAGCAGGCGTATCCAGTTCTGTACCAGTTGAGGGGCTGTTACTTGCTCTGACTATAGTGGGTAAACAAGTAGAGGTTTTGACCAGATACCTGTTGGACAACACTTGCAACAGTGACAGAGGAGGAAGTAGCAGCCGATGCGGTTGAAGTGGTGGATGGTGGAAAATTATTTGAAATTTTTTTTTGCAAACTTTTCAAATAACTTGAGATGGGTCGTCTTTTATGGTGTCAAAAAAGGCCCAGGGTGTGCAACCCTTGCCACGTCGGACAATTGCAGAACCATAACAGCTGTTGTTCAGAGCCAGAATTGTCAAGGATGCAGTGCTTGTCGTGTTTGCAACCCTCAGTATTAGTGGGAAGACACAACCTAACCTCCTTGTCTTCCTCCTACTCCACCTCTTCTGTTGAGCTACTTATCTGCATGACCCTGGGTTGATTCTAACTGGGATCACAAACCTCATCCTCTCTCTTGTCCAACTTCTCGCAATGAGAATTACCCTTTTTCCCTGCCTGCCTAGTACAGTGCGGGTGCTCTTCAGGTATCTGAGTCTCCTCATCATCATCTCCATAACCTCCACCCCCGGGGGTTAACATATAGTGACGAAGGTCTGGATTCTGCTGGGAACCTACTTCATTCGTCCCTGGGTCCAACACCAAAAGCTTTTGGGCATCGATGCAGATGCTTTCCTCCTCTGGAGTATGTGAATCTTTCGAGAAGACCTCTGATGCCCATGGAATAGAATGTGTGAATATCTCTGCAAAATCGCCCTTTTGTATTTTCTCCACAATCAGTTGTAAGGTTGGAGAGTTGTGACATGTTGTGACACATGGGTAATTTGGGCGCCACCTCTGAGGACTGCACTGTTTGTGATGTTGAAGTAAAGGAACAGGAGAACAGGCCACTTGATGCAGCACTTGCCATGAACTGTAGCAGAAGCTCTTTCTGGGCCCCATCCATAACTCGTATCGCTCTTCTGCTGGCAAACAAAAAGACTAGAGTAGACTGTCCAGTAACAGAAGAAGTCGCTTCACTTGGGATATATCAATTCAATATTTAGCCATTACAGCTTTCAGTAAGATTTGCAGTAGCACCTACCCTATGTACACCTCAAACACCAAGCGTACTCCCCTTTCTAACAAAGTTTTTCAACATCCCCTCTCCACCACATTTTCGGGATTTCTCACTCATGTTTTATGCACACAGATATGGAAAACACTTGATTGAGGCCAAGCACAGCCTTTTTAGCGCAAAATTAAGTATTTGGCAATCAAGGCTGCTTTCACACTGGCAAATGTGCAAGTCTGTATGGAACCTTGAATTTCAAGGAACCACATGGACAGGCACAGATTGTGCAAATTTAAATTTTAATGAATCAGTCATAAGTTGCCAGAGATAGGGGTGGAAGGAGCTGTACTTTGCTTCTGACTATGCTCAGTACAGCAAAATGGATCTGTTTCATGGATCGTTTTTTTCATGGATCCATCCAGATTCATCCTCCATAGACCTTCATGTCATTTCATACGGACAGATACGGATTTGTGTCTGTCCGTTTGTGTCCGCATTTTCAAGGCGGCCCAAAATTGGAACAGTTTCCTATTCTGAGTGTATTAAAAAAATGGACAAAAATGCATCCGTGAAAAAATGGACACACATGGATGGCCACTTTGGACCAGTCTGTGCCCCTAGGATTGCATGGGAGACAATAACGGATCTGTGTTTTAAAATGCATAGACAAGAATTTAAAATTTGGCAGTGTGAAAGCAGCCGCCTAGGTCAAACCCATCCTGTTTAGGGGAACTAAAGGATTTGGCAATCACTGCTTTGGGGCAAAAAATACCTTTTTAGTACAAACCTGAGGATTGGCAATCACTGGTTAAATGCCACATTCAGCCTTTTTAGAGCAAACTGAAGGATTTTGCAATCACTACTTAGAGGAAAAACACAGCATTTTTAGTGGAAACTCTAAGTTGTTAATCAATTGCTAATCAAAAAATGACTCGCGTATAAGCCGAGGGGGGGACTTTTCAGCCCAATTTTTGGGCTGAAAAACTCGGCTTATACGCGAGTATATACGGTATATAAAAAAGATGCTAGTCTTTGCAGTATCTTTTTTACGTATTGACATAATAGTAATATTTATTCACTTACATACCTCTAATAATTCCACAGCGCTTTACATATATTTGCAACTCTGTCCCTATTGGGGCTAACAATCTAAATATCCTATTAGTATGTATTTGGACTGAGGGACAAAACTGGGGTGCCCAGAGGAAACCAACGCAAGCAGGGAGGAAATGCAAACTCCTTGCAGATTTCATCCTTTGTGGGATTTTAACCCAGGACCTCAGTGTTGCAAGGCTGCAGTACTAACCACTATCCAAAAGTCAGAAAAGCTAATTTTAGCAGGCCTGGTTGATCATCTGATGTATTTGATAAACATAATTTTTTGTAAAAGATGAGGATGAAGCAGAATGTATATACCTTATCCTCCTGATTGCAAGGTTGATAGTATAGACAGATAGTATGTGATCACAGATTTCTGGGGGTGATTTTTCAATCTCTGCCTATTGACAACAAAATAATACTTATCTGAGGGTAAGTTGGGAGACAACTGGTGTAAACTAATAAAAAATTACAAGCTTTTGCTTATACATACTATCCACTATCAATTTTATGTAATGTGAACATACATTGCAAACTTACACTGTGTGCAGAATTATTAGGCAAATGAGTATTTTGATCACATGATACTTTTTATACATGTTGTCCTACTCCAAGCTGTATAGGCTTGAGAGCCAACTACCAATTAAGTAAATCAGGTGATGTGCATCTCTGTAATGAACAGGGGTGTGGTGTAATGACATCAACACCCTATATAAGGTGTGCTTAATTATTAGGCAAATGCCTTTCCTTAGGCAAAATGGGTCACAAGAGAGATTTCACGGGCTTTGAAAAGTCCAAATTGTGAGATGTCTTGCAGAGGATTGCAGCTGTCTTGAAATTGTCAAACTTTTGAAGCGTGATCACCGAACAATCAAGCGTTTCATAGCAAATAGCCAACAGGGTTGCAAGAAGTGTGTTGGTCAAAAAAGGTGCAAAATAACTGCCCATGAATTGAGGAAAATCAAGCGTGAAGCTGCCAAGATGCCATTTGCCACCAGTTTTGCCATATTTCAGAGCTGCAATGTTACTGGAGTATCAAAAAGCACAAGGTGTGCTATACTCAGGGACATGGCCACCCTTGAACAAGAAACATAAGATAAAACGTCAAGACTGGGCCAAGAAGTATCTTAAGACTGATTTTTCAAAGGATTTATGGACTGATGAAATGAGAGTGACTCTTGATGGGCCAGATGGATGGGCCAGAGGCTGGATCAATAAAAGGCAGAGAGCTCCACTCCAACTCAGACTCCAGCAGGTTAGAGGTGGGGTACTGGTATGGGCTGGTATCAACAAATATGAACTTATGGGACCTTTTCAGGTTGAGGATGGAATGAAGCTCAACTCCTGGACCTACTGCCAGTTTCTGTAAGACAACTTCTTCAAGCAGTGGTACAGGAAGAAGTCAGTGTCGTTCAAGAAAAACACGATTTTCATGCAGGACAATGCTCCATCACATGCATCCAACTACTCCACAGGGTGGCTGGCCAGTAAAGGTCTAAATGAAGAAAAATATTGATTTGGGCCCCTTGTTCACCTGATCTGAACACCATAAAGAACGTGTTGTCCCTCCTAAAATGTGAGATCTACGGGGAGGAAAACAGTACACCTCTAGGAACAGTGTCTGGGAGGATGTGCTGGCTGTTGCACGCAATGTTGATCGTAAACAGATCAAGCAACTGACAATCTATGGATGGAAGGCTGTTGAGTGTCATCATAAAGAAAGGCGGCTATATTGGTCACTAATTTTTGGGGGTTTTGTTTTTGCATGTCAGAAATGTTTTTTTCTAAATTTTGTGCAGTTATATTAGTTATTTACCTGGTGAAAGTAAACAAGTTAGATGGGAATATATTTGGTTTTTATTAAGTTGCTTAATAATAATAACTCTGCACAGTAATAGTTACGTGCACAAACAGATATCATCCTAAGATAGCCAAATCTAAAAAAAACTCACTCCAACTTCCAAAAATATTAAGCTTTGATATTTATGAGTCTTTTGAGAACATAGTTGTTTATCAATAATAAAAATAATCCTCTAAAATACAACTTGCTTAATAATTCTGCACACAGTGTAGTGTGCATAGCATTCCAGTGTCTTTCTTATAACACTATCTATATATGTGAATATTATAGCATGTTAGCTATCTTAGTGCTTAAAATGTTAATATGTCTAGTTATTGATCATTCATACATCTCCTCTAAGCCCTAATATAAAAAGAAAAATAGGGGTCTTTTTCTTCAATATGTTTAAGGTAAATCTAATTAAGATTTATATAATTAGATTTACAAGAAGAGTAGAAATATTACTGATGCATGAAGCACTAATATTTTACCTAATTAGATTAATGTAACCAAGAAAAACTTTGTGTAATGATGTTTTACTTATTTATTAGATATATCAATGCCATCTCTCTGTAAAATAAGATCATCTAAGAAAATAATTTCCACTTCTAAAGAGAGAATACCTCATTTCCTAGTTTTTATGGCTTGTCACTAGATACTCTTACTGTATTAATTATGAAATGTTTGATATAGTACCTTTATCTGCACTGAAAAGCTACATTTTTAACTTAAAAACGTATAAGCTTTTTTATACACCAATACTATATACATATATAAAAACTACCTTCTCCCCTCCATGGGCTGGTTACTTGTCCTTCCTCATTCTTGGGTTATCTACCCGAGTCCTGGGAGTTTGAGGGTTCAGTGACGGATCTTAGTTGTTCCCAGCACTGCGTTTTTCTAAACGGAGTTCAGATGTTGGTCCTAGGATCTGTTGTAGTCATTTTTCCAACTTATGGGTCACTGCGTCTAGTGCTCCTATCACCACTGGAATCACTGCTACCTTCACCTTCCACATCTTCTCCAGTTCTTCTTTGAGGCCTTGGTATTTCTTCAGCTTCTCATATTCCTTCTTTCTGATATTACTGTCATTTGGCACTGCCACATCTATTATAATTGCTGTCTTCTGATCCTTGTCTACTATTACGATATCTGGTTGGTTAGAGGTGGCTACTGTGAAGAACCTACAATATAAGACATATTTTCAGTTGTTTCACACTTTTTTGCTACGTATATAATTCCACATGTGTTAATTCATAGTTTTGATGCCTTCAGTGTGAATCTACAATTTTCATAGTCATGAAAATACAGAGAAATCTTTGAATGAGTAGGTGTGTCCAAACTTTTGGTCTCTACAATCTATTATATAATCGCGAATCGGAAAAGCGCCCCTCCGCGCGCTACTTCCGGCGTGGTCATGTGGATACGAATTTAACATTGGGCGCGAAGCGCCCAATGCTGCGCGAGCAATGGCCGCAAGGCCATTGCGAGTCGCTGGCCCAAATTCTAACCACAGACTCGACAACAACTTAAGCGACTTACCCCTCAGGTAGCGCGAGCAATGGCCGCGAGGCCATTGCGAGTCGCTGCCTGAGCCGCAACTCGCTCCCCGGGGACCATGGAGCGGAGGCGCCACAGCCGCCTCCGCTCCCCGCTACCCACAACTCGCCCCCACAATGTCCGCACAGCCTCCCCCAGGTCCAAACAGGCCCCCCATGTCCGCATAGCCGCCCCTACATGTCCACACAGCCACCCCCATGTCCGCACACCCACCGCCATGTCCGCACACCCACCCCCATGTCCGCACAGCCCCCCCCATGTCCGCACAGCCCCCCCCATGTCCGCACACCCACCCCCATGTCCGCACAGCCCCCCCCCATGTCCGCACAGCCACCCCCCCCCATGTCCGCACAGCCACCCCCATGTCCGCACAGCCCCCCCATGTCCGCACACCCACCCCCATGTCCGCACACCCACCCCGCAACAAAACCACCCTGCCGCACCTAAGGCCCTAACCCCTAAGTCCGCCGCACCCCTACACGCTAAGCCCCGACCACCTAACCCTGACCCGCAGCATCCTAAGCCCCCGCCGATACCCCCTAAGCCCCGCCGTCTACCCCTAAAGCCACCGCCGCCCCTAAGCCCCTACCCCCTAAGCCGCGCAGCAGCCCCGACCACCTAACCCCCGACCCGCAGCATCCTAAGCCCCCGCCGATACCCCCTAAGCCCCGCCGTCTACCCCCTAAGCCACCGCCGCCCCTAAGCCCCTACCCCCTAAGCCCCGCAGCAGCCCCTAAGCCCCTACCCCCTAAGTCCGTCGCCCCTAAGCTCCCTACCATCCTAGGCCCCCGCCGATACCCCCTAAACCATGACGCCTACCCCCTAAGGCACCACCGCCCCTAAGCCCCTACCCCCTAAGCCCCGTAGCATCCTAGGCCCCCGCCGATACACCCTAAGTCCGCAGCACCCCTACACGCTAAGCCCCGACCACCTAATCCCCGACCCACAGCATCCTAAGCCCCCGCCGATACCCCCTAAGCCCCGCCGTGTACCCCCTAAGCCACCGACGCCCCTAAGCCCCTACCCCCTAAGCCACGCAGCAGCCCCGACCACCTAACCCCTGACCCGCAGCATCCTAAGCCCCCGCCGATACCCCCTAAGCCCCGCCGTGTACCCCCTAAGCCACCGACGCCCCTAAGCCCCTACCCCCTAAGCCACGCAGCAGCCCCGACCACCTAACCCCCGACCCGCAGCATCCTAAGCCCCCGCCGATACCCCCTAAGCCCCGCCGTCTACCCCCTAAGCCACCGCCGACCCCTAACCTAACGCCGCTGTCACCTAAGGCCCTACACCCGAAGCCCCCGCTGTCCCCTAACCTAACGTCCCCGTCGATCACTTACATGCCTTCTTACTCATCTGATCGTCCGTCCGATCCACAAGTCCTCCGTCCGGCCAGGCGTCCTCTTCCTCCGGCCCCGGGGGTCTTCTCTCTTCTTTCCGCCATCTCCGCCTCTTCGTCCGGCCCCGGGGATCTTCTGTCTTCTTTTCGCGAACTTCCACCTCCGACGTCCTCTTCCTTCTCATTAAGATAGAATGGACGAAAAATCCGCCATTCTACCTCAATGAGATCTGAGGCCCTCTTCTGATTGGTCGCTGTATACTGCCCTCAGCCAATCAGAAGAGCCCCTCATTTTTTTATTATTTTTAAATTATTTTTTAATTCTTTTTTTTATTATTAAATTTATTTATTTTTTTAAGTCAGACTGAGACACAGTTCTCATTCAGGTCCGCATTTTTTTTTTTTTTTTTATTATTATTTTTATTTAATTATTTATTATTTTTTATTTATTTTTTAATTATTTTTTAATTATTGTTAAATTATTTTTTTTATTATTTAATTTATTTATTTTTTTAAGTGAGAGTGAGACACAGTTCTCATTCAGGTCCGCCTTTTTTTTTCCCCATTGACATACATTACCGGTGTGTCGGCGATTTTATGGCCGCCGACCTGGTTCTATTTGTCGGCCCTAAAATCGCGGACACACCGCTAATGCATCTCTATGGGCAGTGAGCTCGAATTCTGATTGGTCGGCGACCAATCCGAAATCGGGCTGACTGCCCATAGAGATGCATTAGCGGTGTGTCCGCGATTTTAGGGCCGACAAATAGAACCAGGTCGGCGGCCATAAAATCGCCGACACACCGGTAATGTATGTCAATGGGGAAAAAAAAGGCGGACCTGAATGAGAACTGTGTCTCACTCTCACTTAAAAAAATAAATTAATTAAATAATAAAAAAAATAATTAAAAAATAATAAAAAAATAAATAAAAAATAATAAATAATTAAATAAAAATAATAATAAAAAAAAAAAAAAGGCGGACCTGAATGAGAACTGTGTCTCAGTCTGACTTAAATAAATAAATAAATTAAATAATAAAAAAAATAATTAAAAAATAATTAAAAAATAAATAAAAAATAATAAATAATTAAATAAAAATAATAATAAAAAAAAAAAAAAATGCGGACCTGAATGAGAACTGTATCTCAGTCTGACTTAAATAAATAAATAAATTAAATAATAAAAAAAATAATTTAAAAATAATTAAAAAAATAATTAAAAAATTAATAAAAAATAATAAATAATTAAATAAAAATAATAATAAAAAAATTAAAAAAATGCGGACCTGAATGAGAACACCCCGAAATCGCCGTGGCTTTGTCACAAAAAAAGTATTGGACCCCCCAAAAAAAGTATTGGACCCCCCAAAAAAAGTATTGGCCCCCCCAAAAAGTATTGGACCCCCCCAAAAAGTATTGGACCCCCCAAAAAAAGTATTGGACCCCCCAAAAAAAGTATTGGACCCCCCCCAAAAAAGTATTGGACCCCCCCAAAAAAAGTATTGGACCCCCCAAAAAAAGTATTGCACCACCCAAAAAAAGTATTGCACCCCCCAAAAAAAGTATTGGACCCCCCCAAAAAAGTATTGCACCCCCCAAAAAAGTATTGGACCCCCCAAAAAATGTATTGGACCCCCCAAAAAAAGTATTGGACCCCCCCCCCAAAAGTATTGGACCCCCCAAAACAAGTATTGAACCCCCCCCAAAAAGTATTGGACCCCCCAAAAAAAGTATTGGACCCCCCAAAAAAAGTATTGGCCCCCCCAAAAAAAGTATTGGACCCCCCAAAAAAAGTATTGGCCCCCCAAAAAAGTATTGGACCCCCCCCAAAAAGTATTGGACCACCCCCCCCCCCCCCAAAAAGTATTGGACCCCCCAAAAAAGTATTGGACCCCCCAAAAAAGTATTGGCCCCCCCAAAAAGTATTGGACCCCCCCAAAAAAAGTATTGGACCCCCCCAAAAAAAGTATTGGACCCCCCAAAAAAAGTATTGGACCCCCCCAAAAAAAGTATTGGCCCCCCCAAAAAGTATTGGACCCCCCAAAAAAAGTATTGGACCCCCCCAAAAAAAGTATTGGCCCCCCCAAAAAGTATTGGACCCCCCCAAAAAGTATTGGACCCCCCCAAAAAGTATTGGACCCCCCAAAAAATGTATTGGACCCCCCAAAGAAAGTATTGGACCCCCCCAAAAAAGTATTGGACCCCCAAAAAAGTATTGGACCCCCCCCAAAAGTATTGGACCACCCAAAAAAAGTATTGGACCCCCCAAAAAAAGTATTGCACCCCCCCAAAAAAGTATTGCACCCCCCAAAAAAAGTATTGGACCCCCCCAAAAAGTATTGGACCCCCCAAAAAAAGTATTGGACCCCCCAAAAAAGTATTGGACCCCCAAAAAGTATTGCACCCCCCAAAAAGTATTGGACCCCCCCAAAAAGTATTGGACCCCCCAAAAAACTATTCACACCCCCCCGAAAAACTATTCACACCCCCCCGAAAAGTCCTCACACCAGCTATAACTACTATAAGCAAATTAATGCACGTTCTAGAATCCCGATGCATTTGCATCGGGCTCACAGCTAGTATATATATATTTGTTTCAGCATTGTTCAAGAAAATTAAGCACTTCTCCCAGAAAATTGTTGCAATTACATATGTTTTGTCATAGATATTTTTCCTATCGTTGTACAATATCTGAGCAACATTAAAAAAATAAAGAAAAATGGGGCCCTTCACACAAATCCTCAAACATAGGCCAAACAAAATTGTTGGCACCTTTCCAAAATTGGGTATACAGACTTTGATAAAAAGATGAATAGTTGACTTAATCCTTGCATTATGTGTCTGTGTGTGCCACACTAATCATGGGGAACAGAAGGAGGAGAGGAGAACTGTGTAGGGACATGAGAACCAAAATTGTTGAAAAATTTTAAAAATATCAAGATTACAAGTCTATCTCCAGAGATCTTGATGTTCCATGGAGTGGGAAATAATCAAGAATTTTAAAACCCATGGACGTGCACAGCAGAGAGAAATTTCTAAAAGGTTCCAATACACAATGGTCTCGATGGTGAATAAGCAGCCCCAATCAAGTTCTAAAAAAGTTCAAGCTGTCCTGCAGGCTCAGATTCCATCAGCATTAGCGCAAACTATCTGTTGGCATTTGAATGAAATAAAACACTATAGTAGGAGTCCCAAGAGGACCCCACTGCTGACACAGAGACATAAGAAAGGTAATCTTCAAGTTGCCAAAATGTACATAAGCCAAAATCCTTCTAAAAAACATCTTGTGTATAGATAAGACCAAGAAAGTTTTGGTAAAACACATCATTTTACTGTTTATAGAATGAGGCCTACAAAGAAAAGAACACAGTACCTATAGTCAAATATTTAGAGATTCAAGAATATTTTAAGGTTATTATGCTTCTTCTGGCACTGGGTGCCTTGGCTAAGTGCAAGGCATAATTAAATGTGAAGATTACCAAATGATAATTCTTCTCAATGTAGTGCCTAGTGTCAAAAAGTTGATTTGAGTCATAGGTCATGGGTCTTCCAGCAGATTAAGAACCCGAAACCTAATTCAAGAAGCACCCGGAAGTGGATGGAAACAAAGCATTGGAGAGTTCTGAAGTGACTAGCAATAATCTGGATCTAAATTCCAATAAACACCTGTGAAAAGATCTTAAAAATGCATTTGGGAGAAGTCACAGTTCAAATACCTATAAATGGATAGACAAGGGCGCAATGGGTCTTATCTTCTAATTAATGTGGTACATGCAGTGCACTAACAGTTCACCTTGAATGGCTGTGTGACCCACAACCGATATCAACATTTTGATCCAGCGTCGCAGGATTCCCCACTCGTGGTGGCCAGCGTAATCTCCAAATGGGCAGAAATAATGTGGTCCGCGCTGCTGTGTGTGGAGCAAAGAACAGATGCCCAGAAGATATTTTTGGTGACTTTATTTCTCAACGCGTTTGAAGACCATCCCGGTCTCTTCCTCAGGAGAACACCCGTCTGTTCTTTGCTCCACACACAGCAGTGCAGACCACATTATTTCTGTCCATTTGGAGATTACAGTTCAAATATGACATATCTGGAGCAGGTTGCAAAACAGTTGTCCAAAATTCCAGTTGTGAAGTGGAAGAAGCTTGGTGATGGTTCTAAGAAGTGATTGATTACAATTATTTATTCCAAAGGTTGTGCAAGCAAATACTAAAATGTGGGTGCAAATGTGGGTGCATACAATTTTGCTTGGCCCAATTTTTGGAGTTTTGTGTGAAGTTACGTCCAATTTGTTTTCTTTTTCAACCTTTCCCCTTTTGTTATCTGATTTCTGGTATGATTTTCATATTGCCCACATCTGCTATTTGCCAGAGGTGAGTTTGAACGAGCATCACATGCTTGACACAAAAATGTTTAACCACAATTTTTAAAGGAATTTTTTGAAGTTTTGTATAAAATTATGTCCAATTTTCCTTTTTTTCCTCTTTTTTGTGTTGTTCCACTACACACAAATAAAACTAAACGTGTGTAAAAAAAGTGTAATAACAATAATTTTCTGGGAGAAATACTTTCGAAGGATGCCAACACTTTCTGCCATGGCTGTAAATACATGCATAATTACACATTTTTCTTATTGTAAAATAAGAAAGCTTTCTGCAATAATCTTTTGTAAATTCTTTACAAGGACAAGAAAATTTGTTTTAATTTGTCAGAAAAATGAAGACATGAACCATTATTTAAATCAGCCAAAACCAAGTATCTATCCTATAATATAATTGTCTTATCGTGTCTGTCTCTCTGTAATGGAAATCCCGTGTTGCTGATTGGTTGCTCCTGAGCACGGCGACCAATCAGCAATAGGCACAGTCCGGCCGTGAATTGGATTTGAATCACGCATGCCACTGCTATCATTAGGAGATCAGCCCTCTGATCTCCCGACGGTAGCCGTGGGTCATCTCCTGCCTCGCAGAGGCCTGCGGCGACAGCCAGTCATTTCCCGGC
The DNA here is from genome assembly GCA_033576535.1 of Allobates femoralis. Taxonomy (NCBI): domain Eukaryota; kingdom Metazoa; phylum Chordata; class Amphibia; order Anura; family Aromobatidae; genus Allobates; species Allobates femoralis. The sequence continues at coordinate 576,840,640 of JARQOC010000002.1, forward strand.
TGCTCGCAGTGGTAGTACCCTGACCGCCATATTGGAACACCCAAGCTATGGGTATTCCGATATGCACTCAGTGGCGACCAATCAGTGCTCTTGGTGCGTGATATGAATCCCTCGCCGCTGATTGGTCGCCATGGCTGGCTGAGCGTGGCGACCAATCAGCAACGCAGGATTCATATCCCCCACCAAACCGCGGGCCGCTTCGCTGATTGGTCGCTGCACTCAGCGGCGACCAATCAGCGCTCTTGGCATGTGATATGAATCCCGCACCGCTGATTGGTTGGCTGGCTGACAGAAAAGCAGCAGCAAGGCGAAGACAACGTCGAGAGCATGAGACACTTCAACAAACTGATGCCAGACAAGCACAGCATGGGGAAATTTGCACAATTATACATCCTTGACACAAATGAGGCTACAGAACAAAGGATGAACCTGAAAGAAAACGAAAAGTGTAATGAACCAAATTGCCGTACATTTACAACAAATCAGCCCATTTGCATATTGCATGCTAAAAGACGTTGAAGCTGAGGAAGAACAAAGGGCTATACAAAATGGGACTGAAATGTCTTATATTGTCATGGCTATTAAACAAGAACGTAAACAAGATCCCTGACTTTACAACAAACCACATGTAAGTGAGGTTGCAATTGTTTTTCAAAATGGTGATGGAGAGCTTCCTTTTCAAAGGGATATATTAGTCCATCTTAAGCCAGACCAAAACAACCCTATGCTTCCTAAGACACAACGAATTAGCATTTTGCACAGCAACCTTGATGATCTTCTGTATCCTCTATTCTTTCCAAGAGGTGATCAAGGGTGGTATGAAAACCTACACCAGCAAGGCACTTTAAGAAGAATTCCACAACTGCAGAAATATAGTTTTCTTTTGAAAAATCAAGAGAAGGATTAGCTCCAACCACCTAATATTCCCAGGACTCCCAGGAAAACTGGAAACCACCAGTAGCAATAGAATAAAGGTGTAGAATCCGGTGCCACAAAATTCCTTTTTTATTTAAAAAAAATTTAAAAATCGCACATGCTCCAGAGGAGCTTCTGGACGTGTTTAGTGGGCTAGACCCACAAAACGCGTCCAGAAGCTCTTCTGGAGCATGTGTGATTTTTAAATTTTTTTGAAAATAAAAAGGAATTTTGTGGCACCGGATTCTACACCTTTATTCTATAGTTTTCTTTTGTCTGTCCGAAATTACTTCAATCCTATTTTAAATGGTGGGAAACTGACACAACAGTACTTATTAGACGCATATGTTAAAATTGAAGCTAATCGCCTAAATTTCATACAAATGAAACAAAACCAACTTAAAGTTGAAGACTACTGTGTTCTTCAAGAACATTTGCAAAAACAATCCAATTAACAGGGAATTCCAATTGGAAAAACAGTCATTCTGCCATCGTCGTTTGAAGGTAGCCCCGCAACATTCAACTGCAATGGCAACAGTAACAAAGCATGAAAGACCAGACATTTTTGTGACACTGATCAGTAATCCTAAATGGCCGGAAATTACCGAAAATCTAGAACCCTGACAACAAGTTGAAAACAGGCTAGACTAAGTTGCACGCGTATTTCGACTGAAACTCACCAGCCTTTTGAAAGATATCAAAAATGGTTTTTTGGAACAGTTGTAGCAATGGTACACATCATTGAGTTTCAGAAACAAGGTCTCCCACATGCGCATATCCTTATTATCTTAGATGCAGATTCTAAGTTTCGCACGGAGGAACAAATCGACAACATAGTGTGGACTGAAATTCCCAACCAAGAAAAGTATCCTGAACTGTATAATATTGTAATCTCTCATATGGTTCATGACCCATGCGGTGAAGCAAATCCAAAAAGTCCATGCATGGAAAATGAAAAGTGTACAAAAGGGTTTCCAAAGGAGTTAAAATAGCATACTGTTAAAGACTTGGATGGCTACCCATCCTACCCACGACAGCACATTGATAACATTGTTCACAAAAAAATTATAAATAACTCATGGATAGTCCCATACAACCCATATTTATCAAAATGCTACAACTGTCACATCAACGTAGAAGTCTGTGCTTCAATAAAAAGTGTAAAATATCTTTTCAAGTATATCTACACGGGGCATGACAAAGCTAACATCGAAATGCAACAGAAAACAGTCAATCACGATGAATCATCAACTTTTGTTGACTCAAGATATGTCAGTGCTCCAGAAGCTGCTTGGAGGATATTTGCATTTCCAATGCATTCACAGTCCCATGCCATTATATGTTTATCTATTCATTTACCGAATCAACAGCAGCTTTATTTCTTTGAAGATGCTCAAGTCGAAGATGTGTTAAAAAATGTAAATACCACGTCAACAATAAGGGAATGGTTTTTGCTTAACCAACATGACGAAAACACAAGGCAGTATATGTATCAAGTGATTCCAGAGCATTACATTTGGAATAAAACTTGGAATCCAAGACAATGAGGACTTAGCAGAATAATTGGACGCTTGAATACTGTTCATGTCACGGATCAAGAAAGATGTTGCCTTCTGCTGTTATTACTGCATGTCAAAAGAGCTACAATTTATGACGATTTGAAAACAGTTAACGGAGTATTGCACAATACATTTAAAGCTGCAGTTTTGGCTTTAGAGCTTCCATTGGATGATATCTTGTGGAGACTTACTTTAGAAGACGCAGTTACCTTATATATGCCTAAGCAACTTCGTGATTTGTTTGCCTACATCTGCGTATTTGGACCACCTACAAATCCCGCTGAACTTTGGGCAAATTTCAAAGAACATCTAATCGAGGATTACTGCTTACGTCTTCACAACAAACGTGGAAATTGTCAACATTGCCAATCTTATGCCATGCAAGATGTCCAAAATGTCTTACTACTGCATGGAAAAACATTTTCAGACTTTAATTTGCCACAGCCTGCAATTCAAGTTCCACAACTTCCAGAGTATGATGAAGCTTATGAATTATTGCTGGCAACAGAGAAGAGAAACTCCTTAAATGAACAACAACAAATTGCATATGATACGATAGTGAGCGCAATAGAAAACCAAGCAGGCCAAAATGTTTCTTTATTGATGGTCCAGGAGGGAGTGGTAAAACATACCTATATGAAGTTTAAATGCATCACGTTAGAGGATTGGTAAAAGTAGTATTGCCATCGGCTACAACAGATATTGCAGCTAACCTTTTACGAGGAGGTCGCACTCACTCTTTGGAATACCAGTTCCAGTCAATGAAATCTCTGTATACAGAATAAAACAAGACACATTTGCAGGAAGACAGTTAAACAATGCACATCTTTTGATGCTTGATGAGTGCACCATGGCACCCAAATACGCTTTGACTGTAATTGACAGACTCTGCGTGAAGTAATGACTAAAAATGTTGCTGAAAAAAATGAAATTTCGTTTGAAGGTAAAGTTTTTGTCATTGGCGGAGATTTTACTCAATGCCTTCCAGTCATACCAAATGGAACAAGAACAGATGTTATTGAGTCCAGCTTAAAAATGGCTGACCTTTGGAAACAGTTTAACAAACTCCAACTAATTAGCAACATGTGATCTTCTGACCCAGAGTACAGCAATTGGCTTCTTAAACCTGGTAACGGTGAACTTAGCAACGAATACAACCTTGGAGAAGATATTATTGAAATACCAGAAGATATGTTGTACACTGACTGCATCGTAACTGATGTTTTTGGACAACGTGTTGAAATTGATGTGAATGACCAAACAAGTGTTGAGAGGGCCTCTTCCCATGTAATTCTCTGTCCCAAGAACGATAACGTGGCTCTGCTAAATTCCCGTGTGATGGATAGAATGCCTGGAGAGTATAAGTTGTACAAAATCTGTGAACATCTCTTCAGAATCACACTTCTGTGTTTTCCCCCCAATCAGTTGTGAGGTTGGAGAGTTGTGACATGTTGTGACACATGGGTAATTTGGGCGCCACCTTTGAGGACTGCACTGTTTGTGATGTTGAAGTAAAGGAACAGGAGAACAGGCCACTTGATGCAGCCCTTGCCAAGAACTGTAGCAGAAAGTCTTTCTGGGCCTCATCCATAACTCGCAACGCTCTGCTGCTAGCAAACAAAAAAGACTGGAGTAGACTGTCCAGTAACAGAAGTAGTAACTTCGCTTGGGATATGATGAGTCAATATTTGGTCAGTACAGCCTTCAGTAAGATTTGAAGTAGCACCTACATAGAGTAGGTACACCTCGAACACCAAGCCTACTCCCCTTTCTAACAATATTATTCACCATCTCCTCTCCACCATCTCCTCTCAATCATGTTTTATGCACACAGATATGGAAAACACTTGATTGAGGCCAAACACATCCTTTTTAGTGCAAAATTAAGTATTTGGCAATCAAGGCTACTTTCACACTGGCAAATGTGCAAGTCCGTTTGGAACCTTGAATTTCAAGGAACCAGATGAACATGCACGGATTGTGCAAATGGATGCCAACTGATGCCAATGGACCGTTTTTTTTAACGCATCCGTCATCAGTTGTCAGAGAGGGGTGTGAGGAGCTGTACCTTGCTTCTGACCATGCTCAGTACAGCAAAACAAATCTGTTTCATGGATTCATTTTTTTCATGAGTTTATCCGGATTAGTCCTCCATACAGCTCCATGTTATTTCAAATGGACAGATACAGATCCGTGTCTGTCCGTTTGTGTCTGCTTTTCCAAGGCAGCCCAAAATTGGAATAGTTTCCTATTCTGGGTGCATGAAAAAATGGACAAAAATGGATCCGTGAAAAAACGGACACACATGGATGGCCACTTTGGATTAATCCATGCCTCTAGGATTGCATGGGAGATAATAACGGATCCGTGTCTATCCATTTTAAAACGGATAGACAAGAATTTAAAATTTGGCAGTGTGATGGCAGCCTAGGCCAACACATCCTTTCTAGGGGAACTAAAGGATTTGGCAATCACTGCTTTGGGACAAAAAATACTTTTTTATGGGCATTGTTCCAATTGGAACTCGTTAGTGCAGAGTGGTCGCCCGAATGCATCCCACACCAGCCAGGGCACAGGATTCCCCATCATTCATAGAGTGGGGCAATATGGGAAAAGAAGGGATAATAACAATATTTGGAGTAACAGAAAAGCCTGAAGAAACTGTACATCTCTCCCTTTCTCACCCCCTAACCCTACCTGCTAGTGGAGGTCGGCACCCTGAAACCTGGCGTCCCCACTCAACGTCGGCTCTCCCACAGGAAAGGAGAGAAAGACAGAGTTTAATTCAGTCCTAGGGGCACCACAGTATTCAAGGTGTAAATCCAGAAACACTCTTTACTCAGGATCTTTGAATCCCAGTCTCCACCTTGAGCCGGGGGTATGTGGTCTATACCTATGAACTTGACACAGTTCTCATCACCGCCATGTACCGCATTAACATGCCTGGCGATAGGGATATCATAGTTTTTCTTGATATCCCTTTTGTGTTCCCACACCCTCCTCCTCAGCTCTCTTCTTGTCTTTCCCACATACTCCAGGTTGCATGGGCACTGAGCTCAGTAAACCACCCCTCGTGTCTTACAATTGATGAAAGATCTGATGTCATAGGTTCTTCCATCACCATTGCTGATAAAACTCTTGGTAGTGTTTATGGATTCACATTCGCTACAGTTCTCACACCTAAAACAGCCCTTAAGATTAGTTTTGAGCCATGTACCCGGGGTTGTTAGGTGACTGTGTACCAGCCTATCCTTGAGGGACTTTGCCTTTCGATAGGTCACTCTTGGTGTAGCTGGGAGGAATGGACTGAGATCCGGGTCCATTTTCAGGATAGGCCAGTGTCTAGCAAGGATGCCCCTTACGTCCTCTGCCCCGCTGGTGTAGGTCGCAATCAGGCGTACCTCGTCTCCACCCTCTTTATCAGATGGTGCTGTTTTGGTCACAAGCAATTTTGACCTATCGAGGTCTTTCACCTCCTTCCAGGCCTTTTTTACCACCCTACTAGGGTATCCCCTCTCCTTGAGCCTCATCTTCAGATCCGTAGCCTGAGTCTTAAATTGCTCTTCATGTGAGCAATTTCTTCTCATGCGGATCATCTGGCTCTTCGGTATACCTTTTTTATGGCTCCTAGGGTGGCCACTCTCCCACCACAGTAAGGAGTTTGTAGCCGTTTCCTTTCTGAAAGTACTCACTCTAAGGTTTCCTTGTCCTGTCCTTCCAATCAGGATATCAAGGAACGGAAGTTTGTTCTTACTAACCTTCGAGGTGAAGTGTAGGCCAATGGTGCTATGGTTACGGTTTCCTCCCACCAGCCCAGGAGCAGATTTGCATAAGATGGGGCCATAGAACTCCCCATTGCAGTGCCCCTGAGCTGGTGGAAGTACTTACCGCCAAACGTGAAGGTGTTCCTAGTTAGACAGAAATCCAAAAGCTTAATCACAAACTCATTGTGTTTCTCACACTGCGTGCCCCTGCTCTTGAGGAAATACTTCACTGCTTCAATCCCCTTGTCATGGGGGATTGAAGAGTACAGAGCCTCGACATCTATACTACAGAGGAGCATGTCTTCCTCCAAAGTCACGTCCCCAATTTTCTTTAGGAGGTCTGTAGTATTCCTCAGATAGGAGTTGAGGGAGGTCACGTGTGGTCTTAGGATCCTGTCGACATATATACCTAGGTTCTGTGTAATACTGTCAATACCCGACACGATTGGTCTGCCTTTTAGTGGAGAGACACCATTGTGGATCTTAGGCAGACAATAAAATGTTGCCATCACTGGGTGTTTTGAAGAAGGAAGTCAAATTCCTTGCGATCCAAGAGGCCTTCATTGAGCCCCCAGTCTAGAAGGACTTTCAGTTCCCTCCTGTGTTCCTGGATAGGGCTAGATGTTAATACGGCATAGCTGTCACGATCCCTTAGGATGTTGTTGCACATAACCTTGTATGCCTCAGTGTCCATTACAACCACGTTTCCACCTTTGTCAGATGGTTTAATGGTGATGGACAGGTCTTTCTCTAAACTGAGGATACTGGACATCTCGTCCTTGGTTAGGTTATGGCTCCTTTTCCGGGTTTGCAAGTTCCGGATCTCATTTGAGACAAGGTTGACAAAGATGTCAACTGAACTTACATCCCCAGTTAGAGGCGGCATACGTGTGCTCGCTTCACGAAGGTTCGTGAAGGGGCCTTTGCCCTCCAGGTTACGGTCAGTCTCCCCCAAATTAAACAAAAGCCTTACATCCTCCAAAAGTTCATCTGGAACACCCAGTTGTTTGATGATGTTCTTGTCCTGTTTGACAAAATGCTTTCGCCACCTGAGTTTTCGGGTGAATATATTCAGATCTTTGATCATTTCGAAACTGTTGAAGTCCGTTGTAGGCACAAAAGATAGTCCCTTACTCAGGACTGTCATCTCAGAATTAGTCAAAGCTCTGGAAGACAGGTTAACTACCTGTAAGGACTTTACTGATGTGAGCCCTGAGGCAGGGAGGGGCCAGGTCGATTCCTGAGAGGATACTTCGAGTCTAAAAAACCCCCATTTGGTCTAGGGGTGGGTGGCTGACCTGGTGGTGGATTAGGTCGATTGTCACCCCCTCATCCTCATCCTCTACCCTTCTTCTTGTTCTTATTGGGTTTTCCCGTCCCTCTTACTTGTGCCTCTAAGGCGTCAGTCTCAGTGGAAGCGTCTTCTTGTTCAGTACCAGTTAGGCCCCCTGTACCACCCTTAGGGACATACACGTAAGCTCTATTGTTCTTAAAATCCTGAACGTCCCTAAGATAGAATTTGTGCTTCCTATCTTTTAGGTGGTACTGGAACTTTTCCACGACCCCTTGTAGGGCCAGTTCCTTATTGAAAAATTCTGCCTCCCCAGAAAACTTTCTGGTCACTTCCTTCTGTTCCTTCAAGGCTTCATCGTATTTGGCGAGTTGCTTTTTTCCTCGTCTAACAGTATCCTCATGAGTTTGATAGATCTGGCAGTAGCTTCCTTCTCCCACTTACCTGCCAGTTCTGGACCCCTATACCTATACCCTGGGTTTATAGTTATCCTCAGATACCTAGGCACGATACCATCTCTAATGTAGCTCTCGAGGGAATGAACTTCCCACCAGGAGGTAATTCTATCCTTGTAGAGTTTGGTTAACTCTTTGAAAGCCCCGTTTAGGGTGGTGGCGTATCGTTTCTGCACAAACTCATGCTCCGAGAACACTTCCTTAGCCTCAGAATATCATTGCTCATTATCGCAGTCAGTTGACAAAAAACCTAAACCTGACCCGCTATTGATATTTTTTGGTTAATCGACAGTATAGCCGGCTATTGTTGGTTTTGTACAAATTTGTCAATGAAGCCGCGGCTCCTCGCATTAGAGCAGATACTGTACGTAATATACATATAGTATCAGCCGCTGTCCAGGGTCCTGATTCCTTTAACATTAGGTATATGGGGGTGCGCACCTTACATAGCTCTAATAATTCCACAACGCTTTACATATACAGTTGTGGCCAAAAGTATTGACACCCCTGCAATTTTGTCAGATAATACTCAGTTTCTTCTTGAAAATGATTGCAATCACAAATTCTTTGGTATTATTATCTTCATTTAATTTGTCTTCAATGAAAAAACACAAAAAGAATTGTCCTAAAGCCAAATTGGATATAATTCCACACCAAACATAAAAAAGGGGGTGGACAAAAGTATTGGCACTGTTAGAAAAATCATGTGATGCTTCTCTAATTTGTGTAACTAATAGCACCTGTAACTTACCTGTGGCACCTAACAGGTGTTGGCAATAACTAAATCACACTTGCAGCCAGTTGACATGGATTAAAGTTGACTCAACCTCTGTCCTGTGTCCTTGTATGTACCACATTGAGCATGGAGAAAAGAAAGAAGACCAAAGAAGTGTCTGAGGACTTGAGAAACCAAATTGTGAGGAAGTATGAGCAATCTCAAGGCTACAAGTCCATCTCCAAAGACCTGAATGTTCCTGTGTCTACCGTGCACAGTGTCATCAAGAAGTTTAAAGCCCATGGCACTGTGGCTAACCTCCCTAGATGTGGATGGAAAAGAAAAATTGACGAGAGATTTCAACGCAAGATTGTGCGAATGGTGGATAAAGAACCTCGACTAACATCCAAACAAGTTCAAGCTGCCCTGCAGTCTGAGGGTACAACAGTGTCAACCCGTACTATCCGTTGGCGTCTGAATGAAAAGGGACTGTATGGTAGGATACCCAGGAAGACCCCACTTCTTACCCCGAGACATAAAAAAGCAAGGCTGGAGTTTGCCAAAACTTACCTGAGAAAGCCTAAAACTTTTTGGAAGAATGTTGTCTGGTCAGATGAGACAAAAGTAGAGCTTTTTGGGCAAAGGCATCAACATAGAGTTTACAGGAGTAAAAAAAAAGAGGCATTCAAAGAAAAGAACACGGTCCCTACAGTCAAACATGGCAGAGGTTCCCTGATGTTTTGGGGTTGCTTTGCTGCCTCTGGCACTGGACTGCTTGACCGTGTGCATGGCATTATGGAGTCTGAAGACTACCAACAAATTTTGCAGCATAATATAAGGCCCAGTGTAAGCAAGCTGGGTCTCCCTCAGAGTTCATGGGTCTTCCAGCAGGACAATGATCCAAAACACACTTCAAAAAGCACTAGAAAATGGTTTTAGAGAAAGCACTGGAGACTTCTCAAGTGGCCAGCAATGAGTCCAGACCTGAATCCCATAGAACACCTGTGGAGAGATCTAAAAATAGTAGTTTGGAGAAGGCACCCTTCAAATATCAGGGACCTGAAGCAGTTTGCCAAAGAAGAATGGTCTAAAATTTCAGCAGAGCATTGTAAGAAACTCATTGATAGTTACTGGAAGCAGTTGATCGCAGTTATTTTGGCTAAAGGTTGTGCAACCAAGTATTAGGCTGAGGGTGCCAATACCTTTGTCCGGCCCATTTTTGGAGTTTTGTGTGAAATGATCAATGTTTTGCTTTTTGCTTCATTCTCACACTTATCCACGACCTCTTCATCTCCAAAAAACTCTCCTTACTCGGCCTCACAGAGACCTGGCTTACCCCCTCTGACACAACCTCCCCGGCTGCCCTCTCTACGGTGGATTCACACTCTCCCACACTCCCCGCCCCACCAACACCCGCGGCGGAGGTATTGGCCTACTTCTGGCTAATGACTGGTCCTTCTCCCCACTTACACCACCCGCCCTCCCCTCCTTCGAGGCACACGCTGTTCGCATCTACTCCCTCTGCAACCTCCAACTGGCCATTGTCTACCGCCCCCCTGGATCCCCCTCTACCTTCTTTTACCACTTCACAACCTGGCTCCTCCACCTCCTCTCCTCCGACATCCCCACCATCGTCATGGGTGACTTCAATATCCCCATCGACACCCCCAAAGCCGCTGCCTCCAGATTCCTATCCCTCACCTCCTCGTTCGGCCTCTCCCAATGGATCTACTCCGCCACACACACTGGTGGCCACACACTTGACCTAGTCTTCACCCGCCTCTGCTCCCTCACCGACCTCACATACTCAACCCTCACCCACTCCGACCACAACCTACTGACATTCTCATCTCTCTCCCCCCACCACGCTCCCCCCTCTTTGGACACTCCCCCACCCCCACAGAAACCTTAAGCTCATAGACTTCCATTCACTCTCAGAATCCTTCCTCCCCCTCTCAGACTTGGCCTCTTCTCAAGGCGCTGACTCTGCCGCCTCCCTCTACAACACCACTCTCACCACAGCCCTCGACCAGGCTGCTCCCCTCACATTTAACACAACACAAGTACAACGACAACCCTGGCTCATGACCTTCACCAAAAAACTCAGACCGACGACTAGGCCAGCCGAGCGGAAATGGAAGAAATCCCACTCCGCAGAGCACTTTGCCCTATACAAGCGTTCCCTCAATACCTTCAAGACTGCCCTTGACTCCGCAAAACAAGCCTATTTCTCCTCCCTAATTACCTCCCTGTCTCACAACCCCAAACAACTCTTCAAAACCTTCAACTCTTTACTTCGTCCCCCTGCACCTCCTCCCTCACCCCTCATCTCCGCCGACCACTTCGCCACCTTCTTCAAAGACAAAATTGACAAACTCAGACAAAGCTTCGACCCTCACTCCCCCCGCCCCATCCTACCTCCAGCCCATCCCCCCTCACCCAAATGCAGTTTCACCCCCATGACAGAGGACCACCTCTCCTCCCTTCTAGCACGATCACACCTCACCACATGCGCCCTTGATCCACTCCCCTCCCACCTCATCCCTAACCTCACCTCAGTCCTCATCCCTGCTCTAACACACCTTTTCAACATTTCACTCAAATCCAGCACATTCCCCTCACCCTTCAAACATGCCCTAATCACGCCCATCCTAAAAATCCCATCCCTTGACCCTAAAACTGTCTTCAACTATCGCCCCATATCTCTCCTCCCGTTTGCCTCAAAACTTCTTGAACAACACGTCTATTCCGAACTGTCCTGCCACCTCTCTTCCTGTACTCTCTTTGATTGCCTACAATCCGGCTTCCGACCTCACCACTCCACAGAAACAGCCCTAACCAAAGTCACTAATGACCTTCTGATCGCCAAGAGCAAACGACACTATTCTGTCCTCATCCTTCTCGACCTCTCTGCTGCCTTCAACACTGTTGACCACTCCCTCTTACTTCAAATTCTTGAGTCTCTTGGCATTACTGACCTCGCCCTCTCCTGGATCTCCTCCTACGTAACGTACAGGACCTTCAGCGTCACCCACTCCCACACCTCCTCCTCACCCCACCCCCTCTCTGTAGGTGTCCTCCAAGGCTCGGTCCTGGGACCACTACTCTTCTCCATTTACACCCTCGGCGAAGGCAACCTCATCGAGTCACATGGACTCCAATACCACCTCTACACTGACGATACCCAGCTCCTTTTGTCTGGCCCTGATATCTCCTCCCTTTTATCCAACATTCCACCATGCCTATCCGCCATTGCATCCTTCTTTTCTACCCGCTTCCTAAAGCTCAATATGGACAAGACCGAATTCATCGTCTTTCCCCCGAAGAACCCCACCCCGCTTCCTGACGTATCAATCACCGTCAATTACTGCACACTCTCACCCCTCCCCCACACCAAGTGCCTCGGGGTAATCCTTGACTCCTCCCTCTCCTTCAAACCCCACATCCAAGCCCTCGCCACCGCCTGTCGACTCCAACTAAAAAACATTGCCCGTATCTGTTCCTTCCTTGACCACAACACGGCCAAGACACTTGTCCATGCCCTCATCATCTCCCGCCTGGACTACTGCAACCTCCTGTTCACCGGCCTCCCTGCCTCCTCCCTTGCACCTCTCCGCACCATCCTCAACTCTGCTGCCCGACTCATCCACCTATCTCCCCATTACTCCCCCACCTCCCCTCTCTGCCGAGCCCTCCACTGGCTCCCCATCCCCCAGCGATCTCGTTTCAAAACCCTAACACTGACATACAAGGCCATACACAACCTGTCCCCACCCTACATCTCCGACCTAGTCTCCCGCTACCTCCCCTCACGCAACTTGCGCTCCTCTCAGGAACTCCTTCTCTCAACCCCCCACATTTCCACCTCACACAACCGCACACAAGACTTCTCTCGTGCTTCTGCCAGACTCTGGAACTCCCTCTCCCATCACATCAGACACTCCCCTACCCTGGGAACCTTCAAGAAAAACCTGAAGATCCACCTCTTCCTACAAGCCTACAACACACACTGAGACCCAATCCACTGCACCATCTCACCTCTCCCCCTCTTACTGTCTCCCTCCCCACCCCCTCTAGACTGTGAGCCCTCGTGGACAGGATCCCCGGCCCTACTATACCCGTATGATTGATTTGTCGATTTGTCGTCGTTTTTCGACCACTTGTCTTTGTCTACCCTCTAACTTGTAAAGAGCCATGTATCCTAATAGCGCTATATAAATGCCTAATAATAATAATAATAATAATAAATGTGTATATTATAGCATGTTAGCTATCTTAGTGCTTAAAATGTTAATATGTCTAGTTATTGATCATTCATACATTTCCTCCAAGCGCTAACATAAAAAGAAAAATAGGGGTCTTTTTCTTCACTATGTTTAAGATATATATAATTAGATTCACGAGAAGAGTATAAATATTACTGATGCATGATGCACTATTATTTTACCTAATTAGATTAATGTAACCAAGAAAAACTTTGTGTAATGAAGTTTTACTTATTTATTAGATATATCAATGCCATCTCTCTGTAAAATAACATGGTCTAAGAAAATAATTTCCATTTCTAAAGAAAGAATACCTCATTTCTTAGTTTTTATGGCTTGTCACTAGATCATCTTACTGTGTTAATTATGAAATGTTTGATGTAATACCGTTATCTACACAGAAAATCTACATATTTAACTTAAAAACGTATAAGCTTTTTTTATACACCACTACTATACACATATATAAAAACTACTTGTCCTTCCTCATTCTTGGGTTATCTACCAGAGTCCTGAGAGTTTGAGGGTTCAGTGACGGATCTTAGTTGTTCCCAGCACTGCACTTTTCAAGACGGAGTTCAAATGTTGGTCCTAGGATCTGTTGCAGCCATTTTTCCAAATGGGTCACTACGTCAAGTGCTCCTATCACCACTGGAATCACTATTGCCTTCACCTTCCACATCTTCTCCAGTTCTTCTTTGAGGCCTTGGTATTTCTCCAGATTCTCATATTCCTTCTTTCTGATATTACTGTCATTTGGCACTGCCACATCTATTGCAATTGCTGTCTTCTGATCCTTGTCTACTATTACGATATCTGGTTGGTTAGCCAACACCTGCTTACCTGTCTATATTTTAAAGACCCACAGGATTTTAGCCTTTTTTCCTCCACTGCTTTTTCTGGGGTCTCCTAGCTGGGCTTATGGGGACTTAGCCCATATGCTGTACATATGTTCCTGTACACAATTCCCGCTACTTGGTTGTGGCGTTTGGTGTATGCTGTTTCTGATTGCATTTTGCATCCTGCCACAATGTGTTGGACTGCTTCCGAGGTTTCTTTACATAGTATACAACTTGGGTCTTGTCTTGTGTGGTAGATCCCTGCATCTATGGATCTGGTACTCAGTGCCTGCTCTTGTGCAGCTATGATTAATGCCTCTGTGCAGTCCTGTATTCCAGCTTTCTCCAGCCATTTGTAGGATTTCTCCATGTCAGCCACCTCCATTATCTGTTGATGGTACATCCCATGCAGCGGCTTAATTTGCCATGGCACCTCATGTTCCTGTTTTTCCTTCCAGGACTGTTGTTGTTGCTGCCTTAGGTTCTCTTTCAGCATCTCATCTTTTGGTGCCATTTTTCTGATATATTCAAGGATGCTTCCTGATACATCAATCATAGTCGCTTGGATGCCAATCAAGTCTCGACCACCCTGCTTTCTGTTGGTATACAATTTTGGGTGTTGGATTCAGGGTGGAGATCTCCATGCATTGTTAGAAGTTTCCGGGTCTTCCCATATGTATATATATATATATATCACTAGAAAAAAATTCTTTGCAGCACTCAGCTACCACCAATGTGCAAACATGCTAACAAGCGGTATATATTTGAGGAAAAAATTTTAAAACTTATGTTTTTTTCAAAAAACTCAAAAATCTTATTTTTTTATTTTCTAGGGGTTCTTGGTACGCACATTGGCCAAATGTTCGTTTGCTCATCAGCCGCAACAAGGCGACCCCAGGTCTGATGAGTCCTAACACTGACATCCCTGCCCTCCTTTTCCTCCCTATCCCACTCTTAAGTGGGTGGACACCATCTTAACCTAAGACCACCTATGGGTGATAAGGGTGCAAGTTGCAGTCATGGAGCCAGATTCTCCATTCGTTATACACAAAACAGAAAAAAACTGCACAGCACTCACAGACACAATGTGAACTGGTGCCAGCAGGGACACTGGGTCAAACAACTAGAAAAAAATTCTCTGCAGCACTCAGCTACTACCAATGTGCAAACATGCTAACAAGCAGTATATATTTGAGGAAAAAATTTAAAAACTTAGGTTTTTTTCAAAAAACTCAAAAATCTTATTTTTTTATTTTCTAGGGTTTTTGGTACGCACATTGGCCGATGTCCGTTTGCTCATCAGCCGCGACAAGGCGACCCCTGGTCTGATGAGTCCTAACGCTGACATCCCTGCCCTCCTTTTCCTTCCTATCCCACTCTTAAGTGGAGCCAGATTCTCCATTCGTGATACACAAAACAGAAAAAAAAAAACGTACGTTTTTAAATTTTTTCCTCAAATATATACTGCTTGTTAGCATGTTTGCACATTGGTAGTAGCTGAGTGGTGCAGAGAATTCTGCTGTGCAGTTTTTCTCTGTTTTGTATATATATATATATATATATATATATATATATCTATATAAAGAAAGAATGAACAGCAGCACGTCCTTTAAAAGTGAAAAACGTGGGTTTATTCCCAGGACCGCATCTTTTCGGCTTGTCAAAGCCTTTTTCAAGTTTGCGGTCCTGGGAATAAATCCACGTTTTTTACTTTTAAAGGTTGTGCTGCTCTTCATTTTTTCTTAATATCTACACCTAAGGATTTATGGTAGGCCTTGTTCACACATACCATGTGTTTTTGCCTTAAATCTGCTTTTGGGATAATTTTAGTCCAAAAACGCATATGCGTTAATGCATGGTGCACTTAAAGCGAACCTGTCACCCCCCCCGGGCATCAAAAGCTCTAATAGCCACCTTCTGCAGCACTAAGGCTGCATTCAGGGAAGGTGACTATAGCCTTTTGATGCCCTTTGTAGTCTGAAATATGAAGTTAGGTAAATGCTTACTCTTAGAAAGACCAGAGACCGGGAGGTGGGGTTTCACGCTGCTCCGGCCCCCCCCCTCTTGTCAATCATTGTGCGCGCCTGCTGCTGCCTCCCCTCAGTGTGTAAAATGAACGCGCGTCTCCGTTCTCATGCACGGAGCCGCGCATGCGCTGTGCACCCGGTGTCCAGGAAGTCATCGACACCGGGCACACAGCGCATGCGCGGCTCCGTGCATGAGAACGGAGACGCGCGTTCATTTTACACAGTCATGGGAGGCAGCAGCAGCCGAGCACCATGACTGACAAGAGGGGGCGGGCCGGAGCAGCGTGAAACCCCGCCTCCCGGTCTCTGGTCTTTCTAAGAGTAAGCATTTACCTAACTTCATATTTCAGACTACAAAGGGCATCAAAAGGCTATAGTCACCTTCCCTGAATGCAGCCTTAGTGCTGCAGAAGGTGGCTATTAGAGCTTTTGATGCCCGGGGGGGGTGACAGGTTCGCTTTAAAGGGAACCTGACCTCTACAAATGACGCCCCAGCCTGTTTTAACCTTTCCCTGCACCATAGTAATCCATTTGTAACCATCCCTTTCTGTCCCTAAACCATTATGAGAAAGTTTATAAAAGTAGTTCATTCACCTCTCGTTCTGCAGCTTCTCATTATATGAGAAGCCGCAAAAGGCGGGCTTATGTGGCTCTCCCCGGCGGCGGCGTGTTAATTATGCATGCCCATATGGGCGTGCTATAGAGCAGACACTGTGCTTGTGCTGCAGGGGACCGTACAGGTAATATGACACGATTTTTGTCATATCACCTTTAAGTGTAGCTGCGTTTTTTAACAACACATGCGTTTTTGTTCAGCATCCCAAAAAACGCTGCATGCAGCATTTTTTGGTGCTGTAAAAAAATGCATGCGTTTTTTAAAAAACGTATGTGTTTTTTTTTAACATTGGGCCCTATGTGAAACGCATGCATTAATGCATGGCACATATAGGGCTAAAAAACGGATTGGTATGTGTGAACAAGACCGTAGGAGGGCTTGCACCTGAATTATTTTCTTTTTTGTGCTGTTCCAGATATATATACATATATATATATATATATATATATATATATTTGAAAATGGAGTGTTTCTCCCAGAAAATTGTTGCAATTACACGTTTTGTCATACATATTTTTCCTGTCTGTGTACGATATCTAAGCAACATTAAAAAATAAAGGAAAATTGGGCCTAATTTCAAAAAAATCCCCAAACGTAGGCCAAACTAAATTGTTGGCAGCTTTGCATAATTGGGGGTACAGACTTTGTTTAAAGCATATGATGCTCACTCAAACTCACCTCTGCATGAAACAGATGTGTTAAATTTAAAAATACCACCTGAAACCAGATAAAAAGATGAATAGTTGACTCAATCTTTGCATTATTTGTCTGTGTGTGCCACACTAATCATGGAGAACAGAAGGAGGAGAAGAAAACTGTTTGGGGACATGAGAACCAAAATTGTTGAAAAATTTAAAAAATATCAAGATCTATCTCCAGAGATCTTGATGTTCCATGGAGTGGAAAATAATCAAGAATTTTAAAACCCATGGACGTGCACAGCAGAGAGAAGTTTCTGAAAGGTTCCAATACACAATGGTCTCGATGGTGAATAAGCAGCCCCAATCAAGTTCTAAAAATGTTCAAGCTGTCCTGCAGGCTCAGATTCCATCAGCATTAGCGCAAACTATCTGTTGGCATTTGAATGAAATTAAACACTAAAGTAGGAGTCCCAAGAGGACCCCACTGCTGACACAGAGACATAAGAAAGCTAATCTGCAAGTTGCCAAAATGTACATAAGCCAAAATCCTTCTAGAAAACACCTTGTGTATAGATGAGACCAAGAAAGTTCTGGTAAACACATCATTTTACTGTTTATAGAATGAGGCCCACAAAGAAAAGAACACAGTACCTATAGTCAAATATTGAGAGATTCAAGAATCTTTTAAGGTTATTATGCTTCCTCTGGCACTGGATGCCTTGGCTATGTGCGAGGCATCATTAAATGTGAAGATTACCAAATGATAATTCTACTCAATGTAGTGCCTAGTGTCAAAAAGATAGTTTGAGTCTTAGGTCATAGGTATTCCAAGAGATTAATGACCCGAAACCTACTTCAAGAAGCACCCAGAAGTGGATGGAAACAAAGCATTGGAGAGCTCTGAAGTGACTAGCAATAAGTCTGGATCTAAGTCCCAATAAACACCTGTGAAAATATCATAAATATGCATTTGGGAGAAGTCACAGTTCAAATATCCATGAATGGATAGACAAGGGTGCAATGGGTCTTATCTTCTAATTAATGTGGTACATGCAGTGCACTAACAGTTCATCTTGAATGGTTGTGTGACCCACAACTGATTTCAACGTTTTGATCCAGTGTCGCACGATTCCCCACTCGTGGTGGCTAGCTTAATCTCCAAATGGACAGAAATAATGTGGTCCGCGCTTCTGTGTGTGGAGCAAAGAACAGACGCCCAGAAGATATTTTTGGTGACTTTATTTCTCGACGCGTTTCAAGGCCATCCCGGTCTCTTCCTCAGGAGACACCTGTCTGTTTTTTGCTCCACAAACAGCAGTGTGGACACATTATTTCTGTCCATTTGGAGATTACAGTTCAAATATGACATATCTGGAGCAGTTTGCAAAACAGTTGTCCAAAATTCCAGTTGTGAAGTGTAAGAAGCTTGATGTTGGTTTCTAGGAAGTGATTGATTATAATTATTTATTCCAAAGGTTGTGCAAGCAAAGAGTTTTGTGTGAAGTTACATCCAATTTGTTTTCTTTTTCAACTTTTCCCTTTTTTTATGTGGTTTCTGGTATGATTTTCATATTGCCCACATCTGCTATTTGCCAGAGGTGAGTTTGAACGAGCATCACATGCTTGAAACAAAGTTGTTTAACCACAATTTTGAAAAGGTGACAACAATTTTGGCCTTTTTTTGAAGTTTTGTGTAAAATTATGTCCAATTTTCTTATTTTTTTCTCTTTTTTGTGTTGTTCCAATACACACAAATAAAACTAAACGTGTATAAAAAAAAGTGTGTTTGCAATAATTTTCTGGGAGAAATACTTTTGAAGGGTGCCAACACTTTCTGCCATGACTGTAAAATATGCATAATTACACATTTTTCTTATTGTAAATTAAGAAATCTCTCTACAATCATCTTTTGTAAATTCTTTACAAGAACAAGAACATTTTGCTTTCATTTGTCAGAAAATTGAAGACATGAATCATTATATAAATCAGCCAAAACCAAGTATCTATAGTATTATAATTATTTCTTTTTATTAGATTTATTGGAAAACTAAGCAATTAAAATTGACAAAAATATTGAGGGAAATTTCCTAATGAGCTTAGCTAGGTCAGGGGCAAATATTGAGTGCTGTGGAGGAGGGAATTAGATAGTTAGCACACATTAACATAATTGGAAAAAGACATAAAATTAATCCAAGTTAAATAAATGGTAGCTAGGACACAATTGACAGCGAGCATACTAAATGTGTTAGTTTTAAAACAATTATGGAACTAAATAACGCTCTAGGGTTAATGAACATATAGTAAAGTGAGTCTGGTAAATTATCATGTAACAAACTTATTTTTAAATTATTTTGTTAAAGTGGAAATTTGTATAAATATGGTATACAAATTTTGACATTCTTGATAACAAGTAGTCATTTTGAATATGCAGCAGGCTTGCATTCTCTATAAAAAAGTTATCCAGTTTAGGATCAAAGGTCTTCAGCCACAAAGTGAGTATAAGATGTGAAATAGTGACAACATGTGGACTGTATACTGTAAAAATTTCCTGGGAACTGCTGGTACAAGCTGGAGGTTACGCAACAGCAGTATGTAATTGCTTATTTGCCATCATGTATTAACTAAACATTTTTGGCTTTATCTTGGCTGAGTATCAAATTGGGGTACCAACCCCTTTTTTTAACCCTTTTTTTATTTATTTTTTTACATAATTTTTAAAAATCAACATGGTCCCCATTTTGAAATGCAGCCAATATAAAGTGCACAGCTGGAAACTGCAAGCCACCACTGTCGGCTTTATCGGCACTAAATATCAATATACTCGGGACTCCTATGCAATTTTTTTCAATGATTTATTTATTTTTACAAGCATTAAATGACAGGTTCATAGCCATACATGTGTATGGCGACCAATCACAGACACTGGTAGAGATTATGGAGGTGTAGCTGACCCACCCCAGGGCCGTGGAGTACCTGGTTCTGGTCATTGGTTTACTGGGGATGTCACGGGACCTGTTGCTCGGTCCCGTGGTCCTGGTGGTCGCTGAAAAAGGGGAAAATTAAAAATAAAAAGTATTTGTGATGTCACCTACGGTTCCCGGTAATAATACCGGTGCTGCTTGCAGACCTCCGGGATGATGATGATGCAGCTAGTTGGTAAAACTCCCAGTAGGTGGACTGGGATCCCTGGGGCAGTTATAAAGGTTGATGGTGCGCAGGGAGACAGCTTATACCAGCCCTTGTCACTGCTGCAGTCGGCAGCTCATCAGGTGGAAGTAATAAAGTATGCCACACAGTCTTTATCTCTGAACAGATTTACTGGCAGCTTTGTAGTGCAGGCAAACAGGTGATACAGCCTTACGGGTCGTGCTGGCCTGGGTAGTCACCAGGGAACTGGGATGACTCACTAAGGACTCTCGGTGGCTTAGTTGCCATTCCTCTCCAGTCCCTCACTGCGCTCTCTCCCCTGCTTCTCTTCAGCGCTCCCAGAGCCCTCAGCCAGCTCCCACAGATCCTCTCTGGGGACTCCTCTCCTGGTCCTCCGAACCCTTTAAGGGGCCTTTTGGAGATTTTGGCGTTCGGCCATGACATTATAGTAGCTCAGGCCTCTGGTTTGATGGCTCGGGGATGAACACCCACACCGCTCTCAAAGTCGGTCCTCCGTTCTGGGACCAGATCCCTCCAGCTGGTAGTCATACCGGGCCTGGATTTGGGTGCACCACAATCCCTGGTGCCCCTAGGATTTTTTTATTATTATTATTTATTATTATTTATATAGCCCCATTAGGTTCCATGGCGCTTTACATGAGGATAAGGGAGACAAGAACAAGTACACTAAATCTAGGCGATCGGGACGTACAGGTACAGGAGGGGCAGGGACCCTGTCCACGAGGGCTCACAGTCTACGAGGGGTTGGTTGGGATCCAGTAGGATGGGGGAATGTCAGGTATGGGGCGGTCGCCTGGGTCTCATGGCAGGTTGTAGTATCTCCCTCTGTCAGGAGGATCTCTCATGAGACATCCTCCGCTGTGCTCCTAACAGCCTTTCTGCCTGCTCTTCCACTAACCCACCTGATACCTCCCCCCGGGACTGGGTCTCCCTGGCAACGGGTCCACCCAAGTCCCCTGCTCTAAGGTGTGTGAATGGGTGTTGTGAGAGTCCCTAGTTAGCATCCTAATTCCCCTGTAACAAGGATACAACACATTCTTATCTAGGTGCAGTACCCCTCTGTGGCATCCTGACCAGTGGGGTGCCATATAGCCTGATGGCAAAATTTAGTCACAGATGCTGTGATAGAGAGTGTGCATCTGTGATTGGTTGTTACAATGAGTGCAGTGAATTAACATAAAGCTTTATGAGCGTGACCACATCGAAAGATTGGTATGTAAAATTCTCCTGCTTTAATTACCATTTTGATTTATTTTGCAGCCTCCCAGCAATTACAGTAACCATTTTATATCACTAAAGTTCAGGTCCCCATAGGCATTTATGGCATTCAGGTTGGGGTTCAAGTCCGGATCAGGTCAGGTCCGGAGCCCGGATTATTTTAAGAGTCTGGCTGGATCCGCTGACCCTGAATATCTGCGGGTTCATCTATCTTATTCCTTAGCATTCCATAAAACTATATTAACTATATGATGTATATTAATAATGATAATATACTTGAAGCATAATAAATAAGTTAATAGAATTAATACATTAATAAATATTATTAAATTATGCTTTGCATTCGTTATTTCCTACTTGCATATCTAAAAAGGCAATATCTATATTGAGTTTTTATATGCTCATGTTGATGCTAACTTTATCCACGGATTCTGCTGAACTCCCACATCTTCTGGATATGCTCACTTAATTAAATTATAAGAAACTAGATGTGGGACTGCTATCACATCGGAAGGGCTGTCGTGCCTTGATGAGAGAGGGCTGTGTGGGCGTGGACATGGTGGCTGTTCTCCCTGTCTACTCTTTCTCCCCCCTGTGCTGCCTTTTCACCTCTGTGCTCTCTGCTTAGACATATCTCCGTCTCTGCGATCTCCCCTGTGTGCTGTCTTCTCCCCTCATGTGTCCTCTCCTTTGAGCTGTCTCACCCTGTGTACTCTCCTCCCAGTATGCAGTCTCTCTCCCCTCTGTGCTGATTTTTCTCTCGGTGCTCTCCCCTTTGAGCTGTCTCTCCCCTGTGTGTTCTTGCTCTCCCCTGTGTGCTTGCCCCTCCCCTTGTGCACTCTCATTGCTCCCATATGTGCTCTCTCTGCTCCTGTGTACTCTCTCTGCCCCCTCTGCTTTGTCTCTCTCCCCTTGTGCTCTCTCCCTCCTGTGGTGTCAAAATATGGTGGTTGTGTATGAAATTGTGCATGCACGCATCAGGTCAAGCCCCTGCCATCTTTGTATACCAAGGTGTCCACAGATGGGAGCTGCCTGAATAAGTGTGTATGCCCACCAGGTATACACATGCGCACTTATTATGGTGGTGATGTGTCAGTGGTGTCAGCTGCGGCCTGTTGTTTTGGGTTGCAGCGGTTTCGAGTGGCAGCAGTTGCGGCACTGCTGGTGGAACTGCACAATATGCCAGTACTGACAGTGAGCACCAAATTTGCACACCTGAGTTTTCCAGGGACAATGTGTCGTCGGTCCGCGCGGCCACAAAAGACTGAATCAGAAGTTCACTCTATACCTTTATTTGGATCCATCCAACGCGTTTCGGAGCCTGCTATGCTCCTTCATCAGGGATGATGAAGGAGCATAGCAGGCTCCGAAACGCGTTGGTTGGATCCAAATAAAGGTATAGAGTGAACTTCTGATTCAGTCTTTTGTGGCCGCGCGGACCGACGACACATTGTCCCTGGAAAACTCTGGAATCTGACCACATAGCACGTGGAGGTGTGGGTCCAGCAGCAGCCGCTATTACATGCTTTCAATACTGGTTGTGTGTCACACAACTAAACCAGGTGAGCAGTTATCATTACGGCTCTTTAGCCGCTGATTGTTAAAAAGATAAGACCCTATCTGCGCTTGCTTCCTTCTTTTAGTAAATTTGCACACCTATCACTTTCTGCCACCCCTATGTACTCTCTCTGCCCCCTGTGTGATCTCTCTGCCCCACATGCCCTCTGTGCGCGCTCTGCTTCCTGTGCATTTTATGTGTCTCGTGAGCTCTATTTGCCCCTTTATGCACTCACTGTGCCCCCTGTGTGCTCTCTGTGCCACCTGTGTGCACTCTGTGCCCCCTGTGCGCTCCCTCTGTTTCCCTGTGCACCCTTGTTGCCCCCTATGCTCTCTCTAAGCCCCCTATGTGCTCTCTGGGCACCCTGTGTTCTTTCTGTGCCCCTCTTTGCACTCTCTGTACCCCTGTGTGCCCCTTTTGTGCTCTATGCCCCCTTCTGTGCACTGTCTGTGCCCCCTATGCACTCTCTGTGCCCTCATTTGCCTCCCTGTGCACTCTGTGTGCCCACTTTGTGCATTTTCTTTGCCCCCCTAGTGTGCTCTATGTACCCCCTGTGTGCCCTCTTTGTGCTCTCTGTGACTCCTCTCTCCCTCCCCGTGCACTCTCTGTGCCCCCTCTATGCTCTCTCTGTGCCCCCTCTGTGTGCTTTCTGTGCGCCTCTTCTGCTCCCCTGTGCATCATACTCAGTTGCCGTCTTTGGACCCCCACCCAACCATATGCGGTGACGAGTTCCAGGTATCGGTTTCAGGCTATGTCAGGTCCTTTTGTCAGTGGCACCACTGGCAGTATTGTGTGAGTGGCCACTAACACCAGTGGGTGCAATATTTGCACACCCATCAATTGGGTGTGCAAATATGGTTGCCATGGCACGTGATATCGGGACAACATGACGCCATAAGTGAATGACAGACGGGACTTCCCAATTATGTAAGTAGATTGACCTTAGTGAGTGCATACTTTAGCTAAAGATACTATTTTTTAAGCTTCCAAGGGAAGAGTTTGCTATCTTACTACAAAACTGTAAAATTAAATAAGGACTGGTACAGAAAATCAGTCATTCCATGAATAGTACTCAAATAACAGCCAGCATAAAGGAGCAGATTTGGGTTAACTTTAAAATTCCATTAAAAATAGCCATGGAGTTATAAAGGGTTTTGTAATGTCAAGCATGTTGTCACATGGAGCTGTTTATGTCAACAGAATTTGATATTCTTGCCAATGATTGCATTCCTCTTTCATTCATAGTGAGTGACACTTTTATTCACTTCTTGATGATTGACTGTAAGCTTGATTGTAGTAAACTGGCAGAGGAACAAAAAGTCTAATTGCATGAACACATTGGCTATCTTGTGTTTCACAATCGTTCTTAAAACCTTTGTAATTTTAGTAATTTGATCGATGAGTGGAAAATTACAAGTTGAGATCATTATCATGCAATTACTCCAAATTACTTCTATTCTCTTAAAAATTTTAAATAATACTATTCAACATTATTTACATTTTGTTTATTAAAAATTCCCATTGATGCTTGTTAATAAAGAAAACTATTTACAACGCTTAGCTTTCTAAATTTAATATATTATATTGTACATTATTTCTGCTGGGAAGAGAAAGAGGCAATAAGGTAACATACATTATAGTCTAATATTGTATACGTCTAGCTTGTCCTGCCAAAACATCTCTAATCAGTCAAGGGTCAACTCCATAAGACTACTAATGGTATCCAGTGCTGCTGTATTTTGCAACACAATTTCAATCTATCAGAGCTTTGGCTTACGACATTTCACAAAAGTTCTCTTGGATTGAGATCTTGGATCTTTGGAGACAAAGTATACACCTTGAACTCTTTGTCATGTTTCTGAAAAATTGTTGCAGTATATTGTCCATCTGAATGAGACCACTGCCATTAAAGAAAATCCGTGGCCATGAAGGGATATTCTTATTCTGCCATAACATTATGGTGAGTGATAAAGATGATTGAACCTTTTGAAATTCAAATATGTCAGGTTCAGCGTATTTTCAATTTTTTTTATTGATTTGAGAGGAATTTTAAGGGTCCAATTGCCTTGGAGTGGTGTTTAGAACATTTACCCTCCCCCAATACAGTCTCCAATCTTTTTTATTTTGTTTCTATTGTTATAGACTCAGCGGAAAGAGAGCAATCTAAACTTTTATATTACCGTAAACATGAGAACTATATGTTTTGAAAAAGGTGTTGTCCTGACTTACAAATAAATTGAGTTATGACGTGCACATCTAGTTGGAATGCTGCCAAAAATATGCATACAGCATATTATTATTATTTATTACTATAGCGCCATATATTCCATGATGCTTTACATTAATGGGAATTTATAAACAAGTTTAATATTCATGAACAATACAAGGCACGTTCAGGTACAGGAGGAGAGAAGACCCTGCCCATGAGGGCTCACAGTGTACAGGGGATGGGTGAGGATACAATAGGTGACTGTAGAGCTGGTCGTGCAGTGGTTTAGTGGACTAAGGCTCATTGCATGTTGTAGGCTTGTTGGAAGAGGTGGGTCTTCAGGTTACTTTTAACGGCAGCAATCACAAGTCTGCAGCTAACTTGTGTGACATAATCAATTGCACTGGCATACTGCTGTCACCAGCCCAATCTCTGTCTCCTAATTGATCCAAGTAAATGCTCTCTATCACTATTGGCTTTTTCTATACCTATGTGAAATGAACTGTGTGCTCTGTCCTCCAACCCTACCCTGGAAAATTGTTTATACAGGCATTGATTGTGTCTGATAATTAGCACAAGACCATGTAATGTGATTGCTGCAGAGCATTAATGGGGAAACTGTCTGACTGTACCTGTTATCATTAGCCTGCTCGGTGACTCATCAGCTTTGTTTGAAGTGGCACAGAGCATTTCTTATGCTGATTGGTGCTTACTTGATTGCAAGCTGTTAAAATTTTCCGGAATCTGCTTATTCCTCAAAATTCTACTCCAATTTTTTTGCTGCAGACTGATCCAATCCTCTCCAATAGGTGGTATAATATATGTGCAAGTAATTAGAGTTTGTTCGCCCAAGGGATTGCAGCAGAATATTACCTAGAACATTATACTGCTTGCCTTTTTCCCATTGTGCATACTGATTTCTTCTATACCCTAGTAAACAGATGCACATTGACCCATCCATTTACAGGATCTGAATGAAAACATTATTCATTAATACTGGTCACATTCTTCTTTACTCTATAGTTCAATTATGATGCTCATTTGTTTCCTTTGTGAGCTTTCAGTAATGAGAAGGTGGTCAGTATAGGAGCTTTGACCAGTCTGTGGCTAAAACTGCTATCAACCGTGTGTCCATACAGATTTTTATTGTACATCAAAACTCAAAAAAATAAAAAAAGATTAGCAAATACCTTGAAATTAATAAATAAATTGTAATAGTGCATGACAATAAAAATAAGGTACTTGGTAACATTATTTTGACAAAAAAAAAAGTTAAAGCCATCCCACCACGTCAAGATGACCCATCGGGACTTTCCTATCCTACTATCAAATATTAAATACTTTACCAGATGTCAATAGACTTAACTGTAATAAGGATTAAGCAGAATAAAGGGTCCCATCCATGTATACACGTTATGTCTAAATCAAAGAATGGCCACATCTTGTAAAAACTAACTCAAAATAAGGAAACATTTATTTAGCATCAAAGGGCATATTAAAACTATCCAAATATGTATTGGATGAAGAGGAAATTGACCTTTTAGCAAAAGGATTATCCTTTTGTCCTGATACACTATTGAACAATTTTAATCTTTATTTAGGTTTAAATGAATTCTTTAGGAAAATTACTTTAAAAAGGCATTTTTTGATTGAAGAGAAAAATAAAAGTTCTATAAATCCAGAAACATCCCAGGTAATAAGACAGAAAGAAGGAAATAGTGGTCTTCTCCCACAGGATCCCTTCAGACATGTCCCTGTAAGGGGTGGACAGAAGAACTTCTATCCTATGCACCATAAAGGAGCACAACAATCCAACAATTGGTAGTAAAAAATTTAAGGAAAATTGAACATCAGAATAAATCAGACAATCTGACTAAAAAGTAAAGGGAGGTGATAAGATCTTTAAAAAGCAATGATACAATCATAATTAAGAGTGCAGACAAAGGGGGAAGAGTGGTGGTAATGGACAAAGAGTGATACAAAATGGAAAGACAAAGAATTTTAGGAGATAATGATTATTATAAAAAATTGGATGCTGTTCCCTCCATTTCCATCTATTTAAACTATATTACTCTGATTAAAGAGACCTTCTCCAAAGGTTATCTTAATAAAACAGAAAAGAAATTTGTGGATATTCCAAGTTATAAAGTACCTCATTTTTATTTCCTTCCAAAGCTGCATAAAGATCCCACTAACCCCCCTGGTAGACCAATTATATCAGGTATTAATTCGATTATATCAAATTTGTCGCACTATGTGGATCTCTTCCTTCAGAAGTATGTCTTGGAATTGGATTCACATTTGAAGGACTCAACCTCATTGATTAGGAGAGTAAGGGATTTACCACCTAAAAAAGATTGTTTTTTTCTTACATTAGATGTAACTGCATTGTATAATAATATTACACACTCCTTGGGGATTAGAGCAGTAGAACATTACCTTGGAGCTGACATGACTATACCAGTAAAGCAAGCAGAATTCCTAGTATCAGCTATTAAATGGGATGAGATTCGCCCCAAGTAATGCAAATCTGCATATGGGGCTGTTTGAGTCTGTCTTCATTGCGCAGTTCCCTCTTACCAAAGATCATTTAGTGCTATACCGCAGATTTATAGATGACCACCTTATCATATGGGATGGATTGAAGGAAGAGGCTGTAAGATTTGGAGAGGAATTGAATGGAAAGTCTTGGGGTTTGAGTTTTACTATGTCCTTGCCAGAGACCTCTATTCAGTTCTTAGATCTCAATTCAAAGTTTGATGAACTGGGCAAGATGTCCACTTCAACTCATTTTAAGCCAGTAGACGTTAATAGCTACATTGAGTTTGATAGTGGACACCTGCCCAGGTGGATGAAAAATGTACCCTAGTGGCCAATACTGGCGAATTCCCAAGAACTGTGCGGATCATGCTGATTTTGTGAGGGAATCTAATGTTTTAAAGATGAGATTTCTGGATAAAGCTTTCTCAAGAAAATTAATCAAAGATGCCCATGATAAAATCGCACTATTTACACAAGCATCCTGTATAACTAAAATGCTGGAGAAAAAATCAGACAGTGAAAAAATGAAATACAGTGAATGGTGGCAGATAACCACTTTTAATAAATCTCGTAGAAGTATCTATAAATCACTCAAGTGCCACTGGTTCATATTACAAGGTGACCCCTTTCTTTATAAATATATACCAGAAAATCTGGCAAAAATTTACAAGAGAAGTCGGAATCTCGGTAGATTAGTTTCACCAAGCAATACCATTTTGAAAACGAGGGTGGGTAGAGTGGAGAAAAATACTGAAGAGAAAGGCTGCTATGCATGTAAAACTCCGGGGTGTTTGTGTTGCAAAACTATAATAGATGGAGCCACATTGTTTTACTCTCAAACCAACAGAGAAAATGTTAGTATTGATTGTAAGGTGGATTGCCATTCTACTTATGTAGTATATTTACTACAGTGTACATGTGGGATCCAATATATAGGACGTACAGTGCAGGAAATACACACCAGGCTAAACAAACATTGTTTGACTATCCGCAAAGGATTTTTGCTGCATAGTGTTTCAAAACATATGATTATCACTCATCACAAAGATCCAGGGCTTTTGAGGTTAATGATAATAGATCAAATCCAAGAGACTGTAGAAAATCGATTTAATAAATTAATCCAAAAAGAAAATTAATATTCAAAATGGCTACACTCCACCCAGAAGTTCTAAACCTCAATATTGAGAATGTATGCAAATAATTGATTATTGGTGCGAGAAATGATACTGAGTAAGAATAAATTGTTTGAGTATATATGAGATAATTGATCTAGGGGGGCAGTCATAGGGTTCTTAATAACCATACATAATTTGTATATGTATTTTAAAATTTTTAATATATATTTTTTACAGGTGTTAAGTCGTTTTATGATCTTCACTCAGTGATTCTTATAGTAGGAATAAGTCATTTATAATTATTTTATTAATTATTTGTATCTGTTAGTATGAACAGGATAGATTAAGGTTTAGTATCTGTGGATTTATTTTTAAGAATCACCCCACATTTCCAAATTGTATATAAAAGGGAACATAGAAGTAATCGCTGTCTTAACTGGCATTTGACAATGAATAATGGTGTATTAAAGGTTAAATGATATCATTTGATTGTAACACCCTGATTGGATAGTTAGACTATATAATGTGTTAGACCATTGTGTAATTGCAAATCTACCTGATGAAGATGGCAGCCCGCCGTGGAAGCGCGTTGTGGTGTAATAAAGGTAATAAAGGTAATGATATCAGTGGCTTGTGTGGTTTAGCGCTTCTATCACTAATATTCTCTGTGAAAAACATCTTGTAAAAAGTCACATAGAAAACAAAAAAATAAACTGTAATGCATATATGTCCAAGCAACGTGTAGGTGAATGAACATACAAAGGCTACAAAACAGCAAAACCCAAGGAAATAAAAAACAGGAGTAAATACCCCCAAATAAATTATTTAATTGCAATTGTGCATGAAAACAAACTCTGCTGACAGAAGTCATCATGTTAGTCAGGTCCACTTGGAAAAGACAAGGAAAATGAATCACCCCAATTGAAATAATGTCATAGGAAAGTAAATAAACTGTATATAACAGTATTAATCACTCCCCCTGATCCCCGTGTCCCCTCTCACCCGTCCTCTATCGTCCTCCGTCATCCTCTGTGGTGCCGCTGCTCCTCGGTGTGGCGCTCCTCCTCTTCTCCCAGGCTCCTCCTCCTCACTGGACGATCTTGAGAGAGAGGTATGTATGTATGTATGTGTGTGTATGTGCATGTGTGCATGGGTGGATGGATGGGCTCATGGGTTGATGGATCGGTGCATGGGTGTGTGCATGAATGCGTGGATGGATGGGTGCATGCATGGGTGCGTGGATGGATGGGTGCATGGGTGGATGGATGGGTGCAAATATGGGTGGGTGGGCGCATGGGTGCGTGCATGGGTGGATGGATGGGCGCATGGGTGCATGGATGGATGGGCGCATGGGTGGATGGATGTGCACATGGGTGCATGCATGGATGCATGGATGGATGGGTGCATGGGTGGATGGATGGGCACATGGGTGCAACAAGGGATCAAGTGTCCTCTTGTTGTAGTCTCTGGGGTCAGAGTCATGGTGCATGGTACAGCAGATCATTGCCATACAGTGCACCATGACTCTGACCCCAGAGACTACAACAACAGGACACTTGATACCTTGTTGTATTCTCTGGGGTCCGAGTCATGGTGCACTGTATGGCAATGATCTGCCATCCCGTGCATCATGACTGTGACCCCAGACACTACAACAAGGGATCAAGTGTCCTCTTGTAGTCTCTGGGGTCAGAGTCATGGTGCACTGTATGGCAATGATCTGCCGTACTATGCACCATGACTCTGACCCCAGAGACAACAAGTGGACACTTGATCCCTTGTTGTAGTCTCTGGGGTCATAGTTATGGTACACTGTATGGCAATGATCTGCCGTACCGTGCTTCATGACTGTGACCCCAGAGACTACAACAAGGGATCAAGTGTCCTCTTGTAGTCTCTGGGGTCAGAGTAACCCCAGAGACTGTAGGAAGAGGACACTTGATCCCTTGCTGCAGTCTCTGGATGTAGCAGAGGCGATCGAGCGTCGTGGGACCTTTGTTGTGGATTACGTCTGAAGCGATCGAGAGTCGTGGGACCTTCGTTGTGGAGTACGTCAGATCTTTATAATAAAGATGGAGTCCGAATTTTGTTTGTGGTTTTTTTTCAAATAAAAAGATTTTTCTCTGTGTGGTGTCCTTTTTTATGACTATTTACCAGAGATCCCTAGTAGCCGGGTCTAATATTGGCCCGACATTATGAATCTCGGGCTTAGTGCCAGCTGAAAATAAAAAAGCTGGCATTAACCCCTTTATTACCCAGTTTGCCACCGGCACCAGGGCAACTGGAAGAGTCTGGGTACAGCGCCAGAAAATGGCGCTTCAATGAATGCACCATTTTCTGGAGTGGCTGAGGGCTGCAATTCGCAGTACGGGGGGCCCAGAATTCTTGGGCCTCTCCATGCTGAGGATTCCAGCCCCCAGCTGCCTAGTTGTACCTGGCTGGACCAAAAATATGGCGGAGCCCTATTTCATTTTTTTTTCTAGAATTAAGTTCTGGAAATACAAAAAAAAAAAATTGGCTTCGCTGTTTTTATGGTTGCCAGCCAGGTACAACGAGGCAGCTGGGGACTGGTGGCAATCCGTAGCTGCTAAGTTGTACCTGGCTGGACCAAAAATATGGCGGAGCCCCACTTCATTTTTTTTTTCTAGAGTTAGTTCTAGAACTAAAAAAAAATGGGCTTCATTGTATTTTTTATTGCCAGCCAGGTACAATGAGGCAGCTGGGGGCTGGTGGCAGTCCGTAGCTGCCAAGTTGTACCTGGCTGGACCAAAAATACGGCCAAGCCCCATGTCATTTTTTTTTTTATTCTACAACTAAAATGACATGGACCTTTGCTATATTTTTGGTTGCCAGCCAGGTACAACTTGGCAGCTGGTGGGCTGGAATCCTCAGCATGGAGAGACCCAAACATTGTGGGCCCCCCACGCTGCAAATTGCAACCCACAGCCATCCCAGAAAATAGCACATTCATTAGAGGCGCCATTTTCTGGTTCTGTACCCAACTCTTCCAGTTGCCCTTGTGCTGGTGGCACACAGGCTCTCCATACATGACATGGTGTCCGCTAACAAGTTGAATGGAAAATTGGCTCCAATTGTTAGCGGACACCGTGTCACGTATTGGAGAGCCCTGTGTGCCTAAACTTTGGAGCTCCCCCACAGGTGACCCCGTTTTGGAAACTAGACCCCCCCCCAAGGAACATATCTTCATGCATAGTGAGCACTTTGAACCCCCAGGTGCTTCACAAATTGATCCATAAAAATGAAAAAAGAAGCTTTTTGTGGAAAAAAAAAGTACTTTTTTCATTTTTATGGATCAATTTTTGAAGCACCTGGGGGTTCAAAGTGCTCACTATGCATCTAGATACGTTCCCTGGGGGGGTCTAGTTTCCAAAATGTGGTCACTTGTAGGAAAGCTCCAATGTTTAGGCGCTCAGGGGCTCTCCAAACACGACATGGTGTCCGCTAACAATCAGAATGGAAAATCGGCTCAAATTGTTAGCGGGCACCATGTCGCGTTTGGAGAGCCCCTGTGTGCCTAAATATTGGAGCTCCCTCACAAGTGACCCAATTTTGAAAACTAGACCCCCCAAGGAACCTATCTAGATGCATAGTGAGCACTTTGAACCCCCAGGTGCTTCACAAATTGATCCATAAAAATGAAAAAGTACTTTTTTTTCCGCAAACATTTTCTTTTTTCATTTTTACGGATTAATTTGTGAAGCACTTGGGGGTTCAAAATGCTCATCACCCATCTAGATGAGTTCCGTGGGGGGTCTAGTTTCCAAAATGGGGTCACTTGTGGGGAGCTCCAATGTTCAGGCACACAGGGGCTCTCCAGACGCGACATGGTGTCCGCTAACAATTTGAATGGAAAATCAGCTCAAATTGTTAGCGGACACCATGTCGTGTTTGGAGAGCCCCTGTGTGCCTAAACATTGGAGCTCCCCCACAAGTGACCCCATTTTGGAAACTAGACCCCCCAGGGAACTTATGTAGATGGCTGGTGAGCACTTTGAAACCCCAGGTGCTTCATAAATTTTTCCGTAAAAGTGAAAAAGTACTTTTTTTTTCACAAAAATTTAGTTTTAGCCCAAATTGTTTCATTTTCCATGGGCAACAGGATAAAATGCATCCTAAAATTTGTTGGG
Organism: Allobates femoralis; assembly: GCA_033576535.1. Taxonomy (NCBI): domain Eukaryota; kingdom Metazoa; phylum Chordata; class Amphibia; order Anura; family Aromobatidae; genus Allobates; species Allobates femoralis. The sequence continues at coordinate 576,873,684 of JARQOC010000002.1, forward strand.
CAATTTCTTCTGAGTTGACGATACCTCATATGTGGTCATAAACCACTGTTTGGGCGCACGGCAGGGCTCAGACGGGAAGGAGCGCAATTTCACTTTTTGAATGGAAAATTAGCTCCAAAAGTCAAATTGCGCTCCTTCCCTTCTGAGCCCTGCCGTGCACCCAAACAGTGGTTAATGACCACATATGAGGTATCGGTGTACTCAGGAGAAATTGCCCAACAAATGTTTGGATCCATTTTCTCCTGTTGCCCATGTGAAAATGAAAGAATTGAGGCTAAAAGAACATTTTTATTAAAAAAATTAAAATGTCCATTTTTTCCTTTCATGTTGCTTTAGTTCCTGTGAAGCACCTGAAGGGTTAATAATCTCCTTGAATGTAGTTTTCAGTAGCTTGAGGGGTGCAGTTTTTGGATTGGTTTCACTTTTGGGTGTTTTCTGTGATATACACACCTCAAAGGGACTTCAAATGTGATGTGGTCACAAAAAAAAATGGTTTTGTAAATTTTGCTGGAAAAATGAAAAATTGCTGATGAACTTTGAACCCTTATAACTTTCTACTCCAAAAATTTTTTTTTTCCAAAATTGTGCTGATGTAAAGTAGACATGCGGGAAATGTTATTTATTAACTATGTTGTGTCACATAACTCTCTGGTTTAGCAGAATAAAAGTTCAAAATTTGAAAATTGTGAAATTTTCAACATGTTTGCCAAATTTTTTATTTTTTCACAGATAAACGCAAACATTATCAACCTAAATTTACCACTATCATGAAGCCCAATATGTCACGAAAAAACAGTCTTAGAATCACTAGGATCCGTTGAAGCATTCCAGAGTTATTACCTCATAAAGGGACACTGGTCAGAATTGCAATAAATGGCAATGTCTTTAGGGTCAAAATAGGCTGTTTCACGAAGGGGTTAATGAACTGTTTGTTAGTGGCATTTAGTGACTCTGAAGTGAGCGATGTTTTATTCCATCAAATTAGTATTCACTCATTATGTAATGATAGTTGCAGTGGTCATGGTGTAGTAGTACTAATTCAACCTAATTTTGTGGTGTAAATTGATAACAGTGGTCATGGTCACTTTCCAACTGCCTTCTTGCAATTGTACACTGTTATCCCTATGAGCAGAGTCTACATTATACACACAGCACCCCATTTCCCTCCCACACATTTTTCTCTTGCAAAAGTTGTTGAGTGAAAGGAAAGAAGAGATGTACCCACACGCAGGCCCTGAGGAAGCTGACACGAAACATGTGTCAGGGTCTGTGAGTGGGCACATCTCTTTTCCGGCATTTTGTATGACACTCTGCACTTTATTAAGGGTAATCCATACTACTACTAATGGATAGAGATTCCTAATATATGGCAATTGAATAACTTGTAATACTGGTCTCTGGTTAGATCTTGTATGTTTGATTATATATTTAGTGCTTGCCATATGCAGATTTCAAATTGCCCTGATTACAGGTTATTCTTGTCCCTTTTTACTCATGTGGCAACCCATAGTTTTATTACTATGATTGTGCTTTGGAATAGTGTGCCCTTCTCTCCCTCAAAGCACCTTCTTAACTTTGGTTATTGTTACGCTTCTTTAATATGTAATACCAAGCTCTTACATTCGTTCACTAAATGTTTCATTAAAGTGTCACTTTGGCAAATTAATTGACGTGAGCATATTTATTGTATCTTGGTATCTGATGGGCATGTTCTAAATTCTAGTCCTGTTGGTTTGTACTTGGTCTTATGAATATTGTCCTTATACTAACATGGTCTTATTTGTGTCTTTGGTATCTGCTTCTCAGTCTACAGGATCACACTGAATGCCGTGGGCAGCGGTGACATCACTCACTGAGGGCTCCTTGTGGCAGTCATTGAACTCAGGTGACCCCAATGCTCCTAATACTGCTGTCCAGATGTGAAAAGTGGAGAGGAAAAATAATGTGACAAAAAGAAAGAAATCTTCAAAGAGGGCATATCATAGGCTCTGTCCCTATGTGAACAAGGTGTGATAATCCTCTGGTTATACTATGATAGAACATGTGATTGATGCAATACATGCATCAACAGTGTGTGAAATGGCAACAGGCAAGTTTTTACTTTTTAATCTTGCAAATAAAATTGAAAAAAAAAAAGCAACAGTTTGCATGGAACCCCGAATTTCAGAAAAATAAACTCGAAGGCGCTCCTGGACAGATTGATCCACTTTTTTATTTCTACTATGGAATATTCTAATTCTCAGATGTAGGGGTAAGAAGGAAAGGCCATATTGGATTTCAACATAACTGATACTGGAACTGGTAATCAATTGTTCCCCTGAAAACTTATATTTTTATGGTTGACTATGGAAAAGGAACAACAAATGTATGGCCAGCTTCAGTGGAAAATATGCATGATCCATGCAAGATTCACAAAATTATAATTTTACCACAATCATTAGTTTATCTGTTTTACTCTGAGGAAGATATTTTTCACAAAAATCACAATATATAGAAAATGTGATTTAACATTTCTTTAAGATCTGCACAGGCTGTCTTTATACAAATAATCTATGGAATTTCCATTTTAGAACTTTCACAGCAGGAAATCAGTGCTTCAAATTTTCTCTCACTGAATATTCATCACTTATATCTATAAATATCAACTCCAGCTGTGACAACAAAACAAAATTCTAGATAATTAAATGCTATATGACTGAATAGGAATAGCAACACATTTTTTTATGTACATTACTGTAAAACAAACCACACAACATATTTGGTCGGTAAAAAGTTAGCATGACCTCTAATATTGTTATATAAAGTTCCTTAATCTTTTTGGTAATTTGTTAACTCAATTTAAGCTAATGAAGATTATTTTTTATAATAGAAAATCATATATTTTCTATATTGATTCCTCCCAGTTTTCAAGATCCACCCTTGTTGTCATTTAACCTTGTTTGCTACTTATTTCCAGTCGATGGAAATCTGTTCTTGGTACTTGATGGCTATTCATGTCTTGGAGTGATCCATGTATTTGTAAGTCCAATCACGTGACAAGGACAGATTGTCAACCACTGGAAAAAAAATAAGATCTCATTAAATGAAGTTAAAGACCTTTATAAATAATTAAGTAACAGATATACTGAGAAAGAAAGAAAGATGAAAGAAAGAAAGAAAGAAAGAAAGAAAGAAAGAAAGAAAGATCAAAAGTTAGAAAATTGGAAATTTATAAGACATTCTCAAAGATGTTGGAAATTTCTCTTATGTTGTCCAACTAGAAAACACCTAAATACCTTTTTTTTTGCTCAAATATTAATCTTTAATCTTCTTTTTTTTCATGTAAACGATATCTGTAACATTTTTTTTTCAAATAATCTTTATTTAATTTTTTTAAGAAAAAGAATTGAATGGAAGTTGGAAGGGGAACATAGAATGTGAGGTATCGGGAAGAAAAGTCCAACGGTTAGGGGAAAGAAAATACATAAGCTCTTTGGTGACAAGATACACTGCTAAGTGGTACAAGCTTACAGAATTTACATTTCAACTGCCAAACAATATAAATAACAATACAATGTATTACGAAATAGGGTTAACATTACATGGATAGGTAATTACATAACAAAATCAAAAATGTAAGGTCAATTTTTTTTTGGTATGGGTGGGAATAGCTTAAACCAAGTAGACATGTTTTCAAATATTTCTCAAAGGAGTTATTCTTTAAGAAGTTATTACACTTGTAGATATTATGGGCATGTACCTTTTTAATCAATTCAGATAATATTCAGGGATCTTTCTGATTAAATTTTGTCACAATTAGAATTCTGGCTACTAGTAAAATGTGGGATATTAGCGATTTTTGATCGTTGGTAAACATATCTATACATGAAAAAGTATTGCTAGATGTGTTGGTAAGTCATAATTCGTTTTGTATATATTTTTATTAATGTTGACATATCTTCCCAAAAATTAATTTTCTTCATTGCCAAAATATGTGTAAAACGTTACATTGATCCCCATAATTCCTCCAATATTTCTCTGACTGGGAGTATAATCTAGATGGAGTGAAATACCATCTGGTAAATATTTTATAATAGGTGTCATGAAGTCAGGCAGTAGCTGATGGAGTATATACAGTAAATATTTAATTGCAGGTTTCCATTTATCAATTGTGAAGATCGTGTGTAAGTCTTTCTCCCAACTGACTATATTTTTTTTCCTCAATTCTTCATCTTTGTTGAGTTAGGCCGGCTTCACACTACAGCTGGGATCTGATCCATGGCTTGAGGCAGACAGCCACGAACCGGATCAGCACACAGAACTGGAGGGCTAATTTGCCCTCCGGTACGTTGTGCAGTCGCACGCAGCTGCCGCCGCTGATAGGTCGGGACCGCGGCTCGCGGGGAGCTAGCTGCGGTCCTGAACTGTCAGGAGGGGTCGGCGCTGATCTTCAGCATCATGGAGCTGTCCCTTCTGACAGATCAGGAACACGGCTTGCTCCTTGCGAGCCGCAGTCCTGAGGTTTCAGCGGCAGCAGCTACTTGCGGCTCCACACCGGACCAGAGGGCAAATTAGCCCTCCAGTTCTTTGTGTTGATCTGGTCCGTGGCTGTCTGCTTCAAGCGGACAGCCATGGATCGGATCCCAGCCGTAGTGTGAAGCCAGCCTAAGTTGTACATTACTCTAAGCTTTTATGTATGACTATTTCCATAGTTGTTTATTAGATTTTGTATTTATTTGGGTAAAAGTAGAGGGAATTTATATTTTTTAAAGGAAATTTGTGAAGTTGACTAAGGTTCGGAATGTTGAGGTCAGATAGTTTAATCAGTTACATTTTCATGCAATGGAATACATTTAAATTTCTCATTGTTATGTTGATCATTCTATTTGTTGAAAACTGACGGAAATGTACATTTTCTCTTTAAAACGAGAAAGCAATTTATTTCAGGTACTAATAATTAGTCCTAGATGGATGATAGATGTTAAGGAAAGGCTAATTAAATATATCTATTTCATCTGTTTTGCCAAGATTTCTAACTAGCACTAAAAAGAGGCATTTGAGTGCCCTATTTTCACCTTGATGATCACTTAAAAAGTAATTTACTGTTGCGTTCAATTACTACATGATGCAAACGTGTTTACTGTTTGGCCTTGCTGAATCCTAACTCCCAAATGATGATAAATGCGTACCATAATTAGTTGTATTTTAACAAAAATAAGGCATGAAAAGCCAAACAGTACATTTGAAGAAATCAGCATGAATCCCTCTAGAATCTTTAAAAATATATCAAAATCTGTCAAGAGGATAAGCTAACAGTAAAACATATTAAAAAAATACTTTTTACTTGATGATAGTGCTTCTTGGAAGAATCTGTTATTTCATTTGAAGAAATATCATAACTGTATAAGTTACATTAATCATATAAAGACAGTTCTTGGCTGTCAAATTAAGCAGCTACTTGTTACCACCCACTGAATAGCCTGGAATCAAAGATTATTTCTATAAAGGCATCCATAGAGTTGGTAAAATCATTAGAATTTTACACATTTTGCAATCTACACTGGATATAAAAAAATTGGAAAATATTCACATTGTGTTTGTAAAAAAAGAAATTTCAATAATAAAATTAATATGGGATAATATGGGATAACAGGATTGGACATTGTCAATTCACAAAGCAAATAGAGTTTACTATATACTAATATTTTAATCCAGGCAATGTCATATATGTGAGGAGGACCCCCATAACAAAGATAAAAATAGAATCATTTTCAATAACACAGGTCTGTAAGGACAAAATTGTTTGAACAGAAAGAGGTAATTTTTATATACTTCCAATCGATGAACTCAACAAAAATATTGAAAAAATTGTGGGCTTCAAACTTAGAGTTTTTGGAGAAGAACTACTAAAGAGCTCCAAAGCTAACAATGAGAGCTTTTGCTTGATGTGCCAATGATCTGGAGGGAACTGTGAAATCATATTGATGGCTGCTACTTTACTAAAGGCAATGTGGAGGGATTCAACCTTTATATTAAGAAAAAAATTATATCTGTAAATTATATCTGAAAATTTGGAAATGACATACATGGACCTCCCACCAGTAATTTGTCCTCATGTTCAAGCAAAACCTGTCCCTTCACCTCCAAAAACTGAAGATATGCCTGATTCAGAAGATTCAGAACATTAAAAGCAGAATTCTTACAAAGACTTTCACACTAGTCCCAACAAGTCAGAGCTTTATTCACATCTAGAATTAAACGATGTACTTAGGGACTTTGACCTTCCTAAATATTCTGTAGAATTTTTAGGTTCTAAACCAGGGGTCTCAAACTCCAGGCCTCGAGGGGCCGCACACAGTCCAGGATTTCAGGATATCCTTAGAATTTGACAGTTGGTCATTTGAATATCAACTGTCAAATGCTATGGAAAACCTGAAAACCTGAACCGTGTGCGGTCCTTGAGGCCTAGAGTTTGAGACACCTGCTCTAGACTAAAGGAAAATAATCTGCTAGCTCCTGGTGCTTCTCTTTCATGGTACAGAAGCAGAGAAAAGGATTTTTTACATACTTTTCTCAAAATTATGCTCTAGTGATGTTCCTGGGCTCATTGAAAAATGTATCATTGTACAATGTGACCAAGGGGAGACTCTTTGTTGATTCATCCAGAAAAGTCTGAAAGCTGTGCGACTGCACAATGGTAACGAAGTATGCTTCAGTGCCTGGAGGGCATTGTATTCACTTGAAGAAATATGTGATGATTAAAAATACAAGTGTTTTTTAAATTGGGGCATATCAATCATTTGTTTTGAAATAATTTTCATAATCCCAAATTTTGCATACCTGTGTAACTCTTTGACATTTTTAATGCAACATTTAAAGGTATTTTTACAGAATGTTCATGATATAAATAGCATAATACCTCATTTATATTGTAATTTACATTTAAATATCTATATTCTAACACCTGGCTTGGCTCAGTAAACCTCAGGCTGGTTTTGGGTGTAATATCCTTAATACAGATAAACATAGGTACCACATGTCAGCCTAATTAAAGCCTTAGTGTATCTAATAAAAGAATTTAAAAAAAGTATAGTAATAAAAATAACTAAAGTGTTATAAAGACAGGAAAGCACAGTTTACCTTACAGTTTTCCCAGATAAATTACAGAATGTCACATTTCGGTTCAGTCTTGCAGGAGGTGAAGAACTTTGTTTCTATCTTCATGCCTAACTTCTGTTTCCTCCTTTTGTTATCACACTGGGTCTGTCAGTTTGTGATGATATTAGTTCTTTCTGAAAATAATTTCAAACTTCCCATGTAATAAACTACTAAGTCATTTATATATACGGTAAATATTTTCACTTTGCAGCTATTATATTTTTGGAGTTTCTTGATATTACTATTATTAATCATAATTATTATTATTATTCAATTTCTTCCATGATGCTTTACATGAAAAAAAGGGCCATCCATAGCCAAGTACAATAACTATCAACTATACGTGGCACACATAGGTACAGCAGAAGAGAGGATCCTGCCCGCAAGGGCTTACAGTCTACTAGGGATGGGTGAGGATACAGTAGCTGAGGGTAGAGCTGGTCGTGCGGCAGTTTAGTGGACTGAAGCTCACTGCAGGTTGTAGGCTTGTCGGAGGAGTTGGGTCTTCAGATTCTTATGCACTAAAAGGATTGTATACCCATTATATCAGTTCCATCATGGAATAGAAATATAACACTTCTACTATATTTACCTGACACAGTCTTTTATTTTTGCTAGTGACTGTACTGTTCTTGAAGATTATTCTCATTCACTCTGCATAGAAATGAATGAAGGAAACACATGATTCAAGATGCTGCAATGTGTTCTTTAGTCACCTGATTGGTAGAAATGTTGATCATAATACCATCACATATCTAGTTTTGTTACAATATCTTCGGAAATTTTGTAAATCTAGAAATCATCTAAGATTTTTCATTTTTGACAATGAATTATATAAAAATAAATCAAACCTGGAAAATCAGAAACTGATTTATTTCACTATGCATCACCGCATAATGCATGTTTGTACATAAAATAAGTCACCAATTCACAATCTGTATTTGGTAACATGTACAAAAGCTAAATTTATCAAACTGTTGCAATCATATTCTGTCTGTAAATAAAGTGTCTTGAAAAAGTATTCATATCTCATGAACAGTTCAACATTTTTTCATGTCACACCCACAAACCCTATTTGGATTTTACATGATATAACCACACTAAGTAGCAAGTATTTGTGAAGTGTAAAGAAAATAATAACATTTTCTAATTGTTTTAAAGATCTAAATCAGAAAAATTGTGAGATGTATTTGTATTTAGACTTCAAAGTACATTTTTTGTAGAACCATCTTTCATTGTAATTGCTGCTGCCAGTCTTTTGGGGTATTTTTCTTCCAACTTTACACATATAGAGGCCAAACATTTTGCCCATTCTTATTTGCACTATAGCTTTAGGAATAGCTTTGAAAAATAGCTCTAACTAAGGGTCCTTTCACATCAGCGTTTTTTGCTGATCGCGGCAGTTGCGGTGAAAAAACCACAACTACCGCGATTACCGCATAACGGCCGCGATCAATGTCTATGGGCTTGCGGTAAGTGAGCGGCAGGTGCGGCAAATGCTAATTCGGCACTTGCGGCAGTTGCGGCCGCGAAAAAACCGCGGCACACCTGCAGCAAGTGCCAAAACCGCACTTGCCGCACCTGCCGCAAGCCCCATAGGCATTGTATGGGGCTTGCCACAAGTGAACCGCAAGTACGGCCATTATGTGGTAATCGCAGCAATTGCGTTTTTTTCACCACAACTGTCACGATCAGCGTAAAATGCTGATGTGAAAGCAGCCTAAGTGAGTTTCACTAACAGACAAACACTGAATAGGGCCACTGGGCAAACACATTTTATGGGCCATTAGCAGCCCAAAAACTCATCATAATGTACAATTTTACCTACTGTAAAGGTAGAAATAGGACACCTTAACTTTTGAGACATAGTGCAGTTTAACTGGTTGCATCAGAGATATGTCAGCCCATCGTGATATTGGAGAGAGAGAGTGTCTGTGACAACAAATTTCAAGTCTTGCCACATATTCTCAATGAAATTTAGGTCTAGACTGTGACTGGGTCATACTAACACATGAATCTAATTTGATCTAAACTACTCCATTGTAGTTCTGGCATTATGTTTTGGGTAATTGTTCTGCTGGAAAATTAACCCACGCCACAGACTGAACTCTTTTACAGCCTCCATCAGGTTTTCCTCCAGGAGTGTTCTTTATTTTTCTCCATAAATCTTCCCATCAACTCTAATGAGATTCCACCATGTGTGATGGTGAGGATTGTGTTTTTAGAGTAATGTGCAGCGTTAGGTTTCTGCCACACAAAGCATTTTGCATTTAGCTAAAAAAAAGCTCTACTTTGGTCTTATCTTCTTCCATCTGCCAGCTTTGTCCCCTATATGGATTTTTTTACAAACAGCAATTGAAAATTATTATGGTTTGCTTTCAAAAATTGTGTTATTCCTGCTACTCTTCTATAAAGGACAGATTTATGAAATGTATAACTGATGTTCTATAGAAATAGTCTCCCACCTGAGCTTTGGGTCTCTGCAGTCCCCCATGATGAATTAAGCCATAAATCCTCTGCAGGATATTTGCATAACCTCGGCTCTGTTATACTTATACTGTACCAATTGTGAAAGGGAGAGTGATTATATTTAAAGACTTTTTCCACCCATTACTGGATAATTACATGATAAATATTAAATTATTGAGAGCTAGGAATTCTTAAAGAACTACAATTGGAGCCTGTTTTTTCCCTGTTCTGCCATCAAGCACAAATGCTGGAGTAGTAATGCAGTGATGAAAACTGCAGGTACATATCCATGCTATTCTTTCACCGGACCCTTGCGTGTTCAATAATATAACTATGTGATTGAAAGTAATATTGCAAATTAAGATTTTCTGCAGAAAAAAAACCTACTGGACAATATAACTGTTCTTTAAAGAAAAATCCTCATTTTAGATAATACTTTCATGTCATAGCAATCCAAAGCTTTATCCTTGCACTACCCCTCCACCAAGGTAGAAACAGTCACCTGAATGTACCTGTTACACTTGTTCATATATGATAATATAAAACAGATAGATAGATAGATAGATACTAGAAAAAAGTACTCTGCAGCACACAGCTACTCCCAATGATGTACATGTGCTAACAAGCTATATATACCTGAGAAAAAAGTTTAAAAACTTACGTTTTTTCAAAAAACTCAAAAATCTTATCTTTTTATTTCTGAAGTTCTTGGTACACACATTGGCCAATGTCTGTTTGCTCACCAACTGCAACAAAGTGACTTCAGGTCCGATGAGTCCTACGCTGATATCCCTATCCTCCTTGTCCGCTCCCCCACTTCTCAGTGGGCAGACACCACCTCGACCCTAGATCACCTGTGGTCAATGAGGGTGCAGATTGCAGTAAGGAGCCAGCAACACCATAAAATACAAAAAAGAAAAAAACTGCACAGCACACTCAGACAATGTGAACTGGTGCCAGCAGTGACGCTGGATATAAACTAGAAAAAAGTACTCTGCAGCACACAGCTACTCCCAATGATGTACATGTGCTAACAAGCTATATATACCTGAGAAAAAAGTTTAAAAACTTACGTTTTTTCAAAAAACTCAAAAATCTTATCTTTTTATTTCTGAAGTTCTTGGTACACACATTGGCCAATGTCTGTTTGCTCACCGACTGCAACAAAGTGACTTCAGGTCCGATGAGTCCTACACTGATATCCCTATCCTCCTTGTCCGCTCCCCCACTTCTCAGTGGGCAGACACCACCTCGACCCTAGATCACCTGTGGTCAATGAGGGTGCAGATTGCAGTAAGGAGCCAGCAACTCCATAAAATACAAAAGAGAAAAAAACTGCACAGCACACTCAGACAATGTGAACTGGTGCCAGCAGTGACGTCACTGCGTCACTGCTGGCACCAGTTCACATTGTCTGAGTGTGCTGTGCAGTTTTTTTTCTCTTTTGTATTTTATGGAGTTGCTGGCTCCTTACTGCAATCTGCACCCTCATTGACCACAGGTGATCTAGGGTCGAGGTGGTGTCTACCCACTGAGAAGTGGGGGAGCGGACAAGGAGGATAGGGATATCAGCGTAGGACTCATCGGACCTGAAGTCACTTTGTCGCAGTCGGTGAGCAAACAGACATTGGCCAATGTGTGTACCAAGAACTTCAGAAATAAAAAGATAAGATTTTTGAGTTTTTTGAAAAAACGTAAGTTTTTAAACTTTTTTCTCAGGTATATATAGCTTGTTAGCACATGTACATCATTGGGAGTAGCTGTGTGCTGTAGAGTACTTTTTTCTAGTTTATATCCAGCGTCACTGCTGGCACCGTTCACATTGTCTGAGTGTGCTGTGCAATTTTTTTCTCTTTTGTATTTTATGGAGTTGCTGGCTCCTTGCTGCAATCTGCACCCTCATTGACCACAGGTGATCTAGGGTCGAGGTGGTGTCTGCCCACTGAGAAGTGGGGGAGCGGACAAGGAGGATAGGGATATCAGCGTAGGACTCATCGGACCTGAAGTCACTTTGTCACAGTCGGTGAGCAAACAGACATTGGCCAATGTGTGTACCAAGAACGTCAGAAATAAAAAGATAAGATTTTTGAGTTTTTTGAAAAAACGTAAGTTTTTAAACTTTTTTCTCAGGTATATATAGCTTGTTAGCACATGTACATCATTGGGAGTAGCTGTGTGCTGCAGAGTACTTTTTTCTAGTTTATATCCAGCGTCACTGCTGGCACCAGTTCACATTGTCTGAGTGTGCTGTGCAGTTTTTTTCTCTTTTTTAGATAGATAGATACATACAAATGTCGCAGCACTCCCTTGGTGATGTTCAAAGATGTTTAATCCAGCTTGCAAAGGTACAAATGGCAACGTTTCAGGCACCCACGCCCTTATTCCTGCAATCACTGGCTAGTTCTGCCTCCCTTTTAAGCATCCCATGCTAATTACATCAATAATTTTATACATGCATTATAATATAATACAACATCATTGTGTAATTCATCAAAAATAACCAACAATGTGTCCTTTCTTGTTTCTATTCACTTTTAACTCTATTTGTGCTCTGTTATCACTCTTATCCTTTCTACACTTGATTGGAAACCTTACAGACATAATAAACCTCATAGTTTTTACTTTACATCACAAAAACACTGTACATACTGCTATCTTTCTTATATTGCGCTGCCTGGAGCCCTCCTCCATGTTACACCTGTGAACTTCCTTGCCTCGTGGCTTCAGCGTCCAGGAAACAGTATTTACTCCTATGGCCCTCTGGGTATTCACTCACTTAGCATGCTCGGGCCGTCTGTGCAGTTCTCTATGTAACAGTGCAGCTTTGTCATTCTGCACCATCTTTAGTACTGGCAACTTTGCCCTTTTCTCCCTGCATTTGTTTTCATAGGCTTCTTAGACGATTTTAACTGTTTGCTGGTGCTATATTATATAAATAGAAGTGCTAGTGCTTATATTTTATTAAGAATGTTATAAAAAAGCTAGTGCTTGTATTTCATTAAGAATATTATAAAAAGTGCAACTGTGCCTATTATCTTATAAACAATGATTTGCTTATCTTATTATAGGTATACTGCTGGACCCTGCCCTATGAACACTTATCCCCCATTCAATGGGCTTGAATGCCTCTGCAGGCACTATCAGCTAATGGTCATAAGATCACCTCATATCGACCAGGCTGTGTGTTCCAGGGGTCTACGGGCCCTATAGTATATCATTTTAAAGTGCTTTAGTGCTGAAAATAATATTAATTGTGCACTGTCCTTCCGTGGGTATACGCCACTAAGTCCTACCCCATTAGTGCATACTTCTCCCCTCTAACAGGGTCTTCATAACACACTAAGCGCTATCGGTACTATGGCTCAAAACAGGCTCAGCCGTGCGCCTTTTGGGGTCTACGGACTCAACCTTGTGGGTAATTTCCTAACAGAACCTCAATAAAAGACTAGTCGTGTTCTATATACTACAAAAATGCCTTTGTTTTTAAAGGAAAAAATCATACGTGTCAACAGGTGCTTCACAGTATCAGGACTCCACGCAGACGCCTCATTAATTAAAAGTTACAGCATTTTACATTATTCTTGGTATCAATCGGTTTTCAGGTTTCCAATTTTTACTGTTCTGTAAAAAGACAAAAGTAGATAAATTCCATTTACCAATAAAAATTATTTCATCAATATGACATGCTATAGTGGCATAGTAAGGGCAAAGTTGCCAGTACTAAAGATGGTGCAGAATGACAAAACTGCACTGTTACATGGAGAACTGCACAGACGGCCCGAGCATGCTCAGTGAGTGAATACCCAGAGGGCTATAGAAGTAAATACTGTTTCCTGGACGCTGAAGCCACGAGGCAAGGAAGTTCACAGGTGTAACATGGAGGAGGGCTCCAGGCAGCGCAATATAAGAAAGATAACAGTATGTACAGTGTTTTTTGTGATGTAAAGTAAAAACTATGAGGTTTATTATGTCTGTAAGGTTTCCAATCAAGTATAGAAAGGATAAGAGTGATAACAGAGCACAAATAGAGTTAAAAGTGAATAGAAACAAGAAAGGGCACATTGTTTGGTTATTTTTGATGAATTGCACAATGATGTTGTATTATATTATAACTAGCTGTGAGCCCGATGCAAATGCATCGGGTGTCTAGAATATTTTTTTTTTTTTTTTTAGATTTTCAAATAATAATCCAATTATTCCAATGACATCTTTACACCAACTACATATATTTGTATGGTTGATATCATTTAAGGAAAATTGAACTATTATGTTGTAAGGGTCTTAGAACACAAAGTAGCAATACTTCTTAATATGTCAATTGTTTGAATTGATGAATTAACAGTACTAATGTGTGTATCAGCCAGTTTGTGTCAGCCCACCAATCGCGTCAAGATGCCCTTACGCCTGGTGGGACCTACTCTAACTAAATCCGAATTGATATAATTTAGATATTGTTAATAGCTGGATTTTTCTTACATTTTTTGAGGATTGTGATGTAAATAATAACATTTTGTAAATTGATACAGAAGGAGTTACCAAGTACAGACTTGCAGCAATATCCATACAATAACAAAAAAACTTGCAGTTAACCTACGGTAAATGGAGTTAACATAGCTTCAGCAGATGCATAAAATGCATCCACTAACTAACCACAGGTGACTGCAGTTGTTGTGGATGACACTGCCGCAACTATGTTGTCTGCACAAACCGCAAGTTAAGTACAAATTACATATATGCAATTATGAAAATTACAGCAAGTCTGTTGTTGGTGAGTCCTTCATGATCAATTATTATCATTTAGTATATTCCTCAACAAAGTGAAAAAATGTAAGAAAAATGTCGTGGTAGAATCTAATTAATAATTTATGTTTGTCCCTATCTATCTAAACATGTGGAACACACCTTGCTAATGAGATGTGTGTGAACAGCCATCCCACCCGTCTCTTAGCTGTTCACAAAAACCTCTCCCTTTAAAGAATAAGAATCAAATCTCTCAGCACGTAGAGTACTGGAGCTTTAAATAGTGGTTTCTATCACCCTGTGAGAAAATCAGAATGATACACATCTCCAATGAAATCTGTAATGTGTTTTTCCACAAACATTGTATAAACTATGCACATAAAAAACTGAAATTGAAAAGACTAAACTATTTTTTTTTTTTTTTTAAAAAAGAAAAGGTAAAAATATAAAATATGCAAAAGTTCATCCCAAAATATTCCGATAGACAATATTTTTGGTGAAGACTTTCTCACAGTTAGGCACCAATTTGCCTTGAATGCATGAATCCACCACTTTCACCTTCACATTGCATCGTCTCTTCACACGTGAGAAAGCCACATATAATTGTCCATGACCAAAAACAGGTTCTGGCAAATAAATCCCCACTTTCTCCAAAGTTTGTCCTTGGGATTTATTTATGGTCATGGCAAAGGCAGGTTTCACGGGAAATTGCCGACGTCTTAGTTTGAAAGGCAATCCAGTCTCTGATGGACAGAGATCAATTCTTGGAATGAAGACTACATTTCCTTCATCAGAGCCAGAAATTACTTTTGCTTGTATCAAGTTTTCAAACAAAGCAATAATAATCATCCGAGTCCCGTTACAAAGTCCTTTTCTGCTGTTAAAATTACGCAAAAGCATTATAATTGTACCAACTTTTAATTTCAGAAGATGAGAAGGCATTCCTGTTGGTGTTAGAGAATTTAGAAATTCCACGGGATATTGTTCGGGATTTTCTGTCTCATCTGGATCAATGGAATCGTGGCTCAAATATTCAATGTATTCACCAGGAATACAATCCATAACTTTTGAATTGATCAAATCCACAGCGTCATTTTTGGGACAAAGAATGGCATGTGATGCAGCATTCTGAATACTTTCATCATTATTCACATCAATGACAATGTTTTCACCAAATATATCCAAGATTAAAGAGCCAGTGCAAATCATGTCTTGCGGGATCTCAATGACATCATCACCAAGGTTGTAATCATTGGACAATTCTCCATTTCCCAATTGAATTAACCAATTGCTATAATCCGGATCAATGGAGCGCATGTTGTTAAGGAGCGGCAATTGATTGAAAAGCTGCCATTGTCGTGAATATTTAATGCAGCTCTCTACGATATCTGTCCTTGTTCCATGAGAGATGATAGGAAGACACTGCCGAAAGTCTCCTCCCAGAACAATGACTTTCCCTCCAAAGGGTAATTTATTTTTCTTGGAGACATCAGTTGTCATGACATCCCGTAATAATTGATCAATTACATGCAAAGCGTATTTTGACAACATAGTAGACTCATCGATGATGAAGAGTTTGGTAGTCTTCAAATGTTGGGCCGCATCAGTATCATTTTTGATTCTTGAAACGGATGTCTCATTAATTGGTATTGGTATGCCATACAGTGAATGGATAGTTCTTCCTCCTTGCAATAGATTAGCAGCAATCCCTGTACTGGCTGCAGGTGAGACAACTTCTCCTTCTCCTCTCAGTTCATGAATCAATAGATGATAGAGATAGGTTTTCCCACTTCCACCGGGACCATCAAGGAAAAAGCACTTTGCCTTATCACTTGTATCCTCTAAAGCTTTATGGATTGCAGTATAGGCCAAACGTTGTTGATCATTTAAGGTGACTTTCATTTCATGTGCTCTTACTAACTCTTCTTCTTTGTTGTATTGAGGACGAATGTGTGGTTTTCTTTTTGGGTGTGGCAGATTAAATTCATTAAAATGTTTCGCATGAAATTTTAAAACATGTTCAACATCAGTCATGGCATATCCTTCACAATGCTCACAATCATCAGTGTCAGAGTGGTTGGCATGACAGTAATCTTGAACGAAGTGTTGTTTAAATTCTTGCCACAACTCCAGGGGATGATTAGGAGGACAAAACACACATATATATGCAAACATGTCACGGAGCTGTGCAGGCATATTGAGAACACAGGCATCCAATAGAGTTTTTCTCCAAACAGTGTCATCGAAGAGCAATCCATGGGCTAATGCCGCCTCTTTAAAAGTGGAGTATGTGACTTCCTTAACAGTCTTAAGGTTGTCAAAACTTGTAGCTCCTTTAACATGGAGTAACAACAGCCTTAAAAAATAACGTTCTTGTTCTTGAATACTAACAGTGTAGAGTCTACCAATGACTGAAGCACCTCCTCTCTTTCTAACTTCCCATGCACCTTCTTTCCAAACATAATGCTCCGGAATTTGACGATATAAGTACTCCCGAGCATTGGGATCATTCTCATTGAGGGTAAAGTAGGCCATGAGTGTTGATTGTCTGCCCATTGAATAACTGATGTTGTCCGCAGAATCACCCTCGTGAAAAAAAAGTGATTGTGAATGAGGCAGATGTACTGCAAGACGAATAATGCTGTGAGATTGTCTATGCATTTGGAAAGCAAAGATTCGCCAAGCTGCCTCTGGTGCACTGACATATCTGGAATCCATGAATTTATGAGTTTCATCGTGTCTGATGTTGGTTTCACAAATTTCCACATTGGCTTTGTCATGACCTTTGTACACATATTTGAAGAGGTATTTTACGCTCTGAATGGAAGCACATACTTCCACATTGATATGGCACTTATATTTTAATAGAAGGAAAGGGTTATATGGAACCACCCAAGAATTATCAATCATCTTGGAATGGTGTTGAAAAGAAGGTCCTTCGTTTCTTTGATAACTTGGATATGCATCCTCAGGTATAACAGTTTTTGTTTGAAACTTTTTGGGAAAAGCTTTTTTACACTTTCCATTCTCCATACATGGAGAATTGGGATTGTGTTGTCCACAGGGGCCATGGATCATGTGTTGCATGACAATTTGATGGAGCCACAGGGTAATGTGATGGATCAGGAATTTCAGCCCAAACAGTATTGTCCACTTCCACCTCAGTTCTTAGTTTTGAGTTGGGATCCAGAATAATTAGAATGTGAGCATGTGGTAGGCCTCTATTTTGAAATTCTATGACATGAACCATAGCACAAACCTTACCAAATAATCCAGAATTAATATCTTTCAAAAGGGCTTCAAGTTTAATCCTGAATACACGGGCCACTAAATCCGGGCGATGTTCAGCACGCTGCCATGGCTGTAAATTGGTTGCAATTTCACTCCATTTTGGATTACAGGTCATCGTTATAAAAAGATCTGGTCTTCCAAATTTAGTTACAATCGCCATGGCATCTTGATACCTCTGCTGCATGTTTCGGGGACTTCCCTCAAAGGAAGATGGTAAAATTACCGTCTTGCCAATGGGGATTCCTTTTTCTACGGATTTTCTCAGCAAATGTTCTTGAAGGAGACAATAATCTTCTACCTTCAAATCCTTCTGGTGTTGTCGTATAAAATTTAAACGATTGGCCTCGATCTTAACATAGGCATCCACCAAGTACTGCTGTGTCAGTTTACCTCCATTAAGGACAGGATTGAATTCTGTCCGTACTGACAGCAAATAACAGTAATACTGCAGCTGTGTCACCCTGCGAGCATTTTGGCCTTGCTGCATGAGTGCTTCATGCCACCCTTGCTCTCCATGAGGGAAAAACAATGGATACAGTAATGCATCCAAATTACTGTGTAAAATGCTTATTTGCTGTGTTCTGGGGGCCAACAGATTATTTTGTCTGGTTTTAGATGTATTAAAATGTCTCTATTAAATGGTGGCTCTCCATCAGCATTTTCAAAGATGACTGCGACTTCATGGACAGTAGGGTTGTTATACCGTCTTGGGTCTTGCTCTCTGTCTTGTTTAATTGCCATGATGATATTAGGCATATTTGTGCCATGTTCAAATGCTTTCTGTTCTTCCTCTTCCTCCACTTGCCGTAACATTTTATAAGCTGAAACAAAGGGATTAATACCTTCCAATTGCTCAGCAATAATTCTCATCAAGGCTGGATTACACTTGAGATTTTCTGGAGACTGTAGGCGTTGTTCAGTAGCAGTAGCACTATCCAAAATATACAGCTGTGCATATGCTGGAACTTGACCTTCAGCAGGGTGGAGAGTTCCAGTTCTATGGTAAATTTGGCCGTGAATCCGGAAACAGTACGGACCGTGTCCAGGTGGTTGAGAAACACTTGCACCCATGGAAGCAAATGCAAAGGAACTATTAATGCTCCTGATATTCTCCATGAGATTTTTACTATATGGGCTGTCTCCTTTCAGTAAAGTAGTGAAGAGCTCAGGGTACTGAGGTAATGGTACCTTAACTTTGCCCTTGTGACAACAAAGGGAGAACTGTCCATCAGATGGCCTTTCACCCTCAAAATGTTGTGCTTCACAATGTTGACATAACACATTCATGGGCCCACAGGTATGTTCTAAAATACCGGTATCGTCATCAGTAAAGCCAATAGGGATTGATGACGTAGGTGAAGTGAGCAACAGATGACCTTTTTTGTAGATGCCTACATAAATAAGGCGTTGCTGTGTAGAACTGTCAAAACATCCAACAAAAGAAGTAGTGACTGTAGACTTCTTACGGAGGTTTTTTTTTTGGCGTAGTTGACGCTGTGAGGCAGCCAAATGGGCCAAACGGCGTTGTTTTGAGGTAGGTGACATAATTTGTAAACGTTTGACTTTAGCCAATTTGTGTCTTGTCAAGGCAGAAGCAATCTTGTCTGTTCTTGTTTTAGAAGAACCTTTGCACTTCACTTTACCCGTCCCAGATGTTGTAGGCAGTTGAGTTTCCAAAAGTGTTGGAGACACAGATATGGACGCCATATCAGAGGTAGATGGTTTTCCTTGCACCTTCACCTTTTGTTGTTTGCGGCCAGATGTTGTAGGCAGTTGAGTTTCAGAAAGTGTTGGAGACACAGATATGGACGCCATGTCAGACGTAGATGGTTCTCCTTGCACCTTCACCTTTTGTTGTTTGCGGCCAGATGTTGTAGGCAGTTGAATTTCAGAAAGTGTTGGAGACCCAGATATACACGCCATGTCAGAGGTAGATGGTTCTCCTTGCACCTTCACCTTTTGCTTTTTGCGTCTTTTGCATTCCGCCTCAACTTTTTTGGCCAACCGACTGCTTCTTTCTTCAGCAGACTCCTTTGCAATTCTTTTATTGAAATCCTCAGTGAGCTTAAGCAAACGGAGCCATTTTGTTTCCGGATCCTCCTGCGCACGCTTCTTGCGCTGACGTGCAGCATTCTTAGCTCTAACAGAGCTTTTTTGTTTGTCAGAGCTCATATTGAGCACAATACAGAAAAATGTATGCAATAATAGCTACAGTATATTATTTAAGGAAGCAATCAATATACATTCCTGCATAGCAATATAGTCAAAGTAGTAATATTTATATTGTTAATTTTTATTATATACAATATATTTTTATATATAAATTATATCATAAAAATATATAAAAATATATATTATATATATTATTAACTAAAATAAATTATGTATATTATATATTACAAATTAATTACAATGTGTGTATATATATATATATATATATATATATATATATATATATATATATATATATATAAATTATATATATACATTAATATACAATATATATATATACTAATCATATACATATAGATTAATATATATATATATATAGATATATATGTGATATTATATATATATATATATATATATATATATATATAATTATGAATATATCAATAAATAATCAATTATATTGGCCCAAAAAGATATCTTTAGCTGATATTGTAGGTCTGAGGTTCCAGCACTGGTTTTCCGACGTCCGTCCCACAGGATCACCAAGGCAGGAATAATTTGTGAGGAAAAGTTAAAGGAAACACTATAAAATGGCAGATTCAACATATTATTAATCACTAAAATGTGGGCGGGGGGGGGTATAGTGATTGGTAGGCAAAAAGCGACTTTTTTTTTCGCAGCCACACTTGCCGCAAGTGCAAAACCGCACTTGCTGCACCTGCCGCAAGTCCCCCTATAGTTACTATGGCGATTAACGCAACCGCGCCGCAACCGCGCCGCAAGTGTAACGGTTATATTACTAACTTAAATAAATTATGTATATTATATATTACAATTTATTACAATGTGTTTATATTATATATATATATATATATATATAGATTAATATACAATATATATATATATACTGATCATATACATATATATGTAATATAACATGTATATATATATATATATAAATCTATATGTATATATCTATATCTATATATATATCAATATATATATATAATTATGAATATATCAATAAATAATCGATTATATTAGCCCAAAAAGCTATCTTAGCTGATATATATAGATTAATCCCTAATGATTACCGCAACCGCGCCACATTGCGAGTCGCTGGCTGAGTGCGAGCACTTGCGGCGCGATTACGATAATACCCATAAGGATAACCGCAACCGCACCACATTGCGAGTCGCTGGCTGAGTGCGAGCACTTGCGGCGCGATTGCGATAATACCCATAAGGATAACCGCAACCGCGCCGCATTGCGAGTCGCTGGCTGAGTGCGAGCACTTGCGGCGCGGTTGCGGTAATCCCCATAAGAATAACCGCAACCGCGCCGCATTGCGAGTCGCTAACTAAGTGCGAGCACTTGCGGCGCGGTTGCGGTAATACCCATAGAGATTACCGCAACCGCGCCGCATTGCGAGTCGCAGGCTGAGTGCGAGCACTTGCGGCGCGGTTGCGGTAATCCCCATAAGGATTACCGCAACCGCTCCGCAAGTGCAAGTAGCGGTGCGGTTGCGGTAATCCCCATAGAAAGTATAGGGGGACTTGCGGCAAGTGCGTTTTTGCCGCACCTGCCGCAAGTCCCCCTATACTTTGTATGGGAATTACTGCAACCGCGCCGCAGATGCGTTTTTTTAATAAAATAAATTAATCTTCATACAAATAAATTCACTTAAAATAAGAAATAATAAATCAATTTAATAATAATCAAAATAGTAAAAAAAAAAAATAAAAATAAAAAATTTTAAAAAAAATAATAATATAATATATATATATATATATATATAGATTAATATACATATACATATATATAAAATGACATCTCTATATATATATATATATACATATACATATACATATATATATAATATAATGTATATATATATATATATAATAATGAATATATCAATAAATAATCCATTATATTGGCCCAAAAAGATATCTTAGCTGATATATATAGATTAATATACAAAATATCTATTATATAATTGCCGTAGCGACTTCCGTCGGAGCGGCGCTGCTTCCGGTGGCTTGGTTAGCGAGTCCGAGCTGCTTCTCCTGGACTCTCCCCGTGGCCGCGTAGCGGCCACGGCGACTCCCGAAGCAATGCCCGCAAAGCGGGCATTGCGAGTCGTTGCAGCATCGCGAAGCAATGCCCGCGAAGCGGGCATTGCGAGTCGCTGCCACCCACCACTAACCAACACACAGAAGCCTCTACTACTCTACTCTACACCGCTATACTATACTACAGTCCCATGCCCATAAGCGCCATGGGACTGTAGTATACCATCGCGCTGTACACTACAGCCTCCTGCCCTTCTTACACACTACCCCGCCAACCAACACACACAAGCCCACAAGCCCCTACTACTCTACTGTACACCGCTATAGTATACTACAGTCCCATGCCCATAAGCGCCATGGGAATGTAGTATACCATCGCGCTGTACACTACAGCCTCCTGCCGCTCTTACACACTACCCCGCCGCCGCACCCCTATGCACGCCGCTATCACCCACGCACCCCTAACACCGACGCCGCTGTCGCTACCACCCCCGCACCCCTATACCCTAAGCCTCGACCCGCCCCATCTATACCCGCCGCTCTCGCTAACACCGCCGCACCCCTATACCCTAAGCCCCGACCCGCCCCATCTATGCCCGCCGCTGTCGCTACCACCGCCGCACCCCTATACCCTAACCCCCGAACCGCCCCATCTATGCCCGCCGCTGTCGCTAACACCGCCGCACCCCTATACCCTAACCCCCAACCCGCCACATCTATGCCCGCCGCTGTCGCTAACACCGCCGCACCCCTAGACCCTAACCCCCGACCCGCCCCATCTATGCCCGCCGCTGTCGCTAACACCGCCGCACCCCTATACCATACCACCCGACCCGCCCATCTATGCCCGCCGCTGTCGCTAACACCGCCGCACCCCTATACCCTAAGCCCCGACCCGCCCCATCTATGCCCGCCGCTGTCGCTAACACCCGCCGCACCCCTATACCCTAACCCCGAACCGCCCCATCTATGCCCGCCGCTGTCGCTAACACCGCCGCACCCCTATACCCTAACCCCCAACCCGCCACATCTATGCCCGCCGCTGTCGCTAACACCGCCGCACCCCTAGACCCTAACCCCCGACCCGCCCCATCTATGCCCGCCGCTGTCGCTAACACCGCCGCACCCCTATACCATACCACCCGACCCGCCCCATCTATGCCCGCCGCTGTCGCACCGCCGCACCCCTATACCCTAAGCCCCGACCCGCCCCATCTATGCCCGCTGCTGTCGCTAACACCGCCGCACCCCTATACCATACCACCCGACCCGCCCCATCTATGCCCGCCGCTGTCGCTAACACCGCCGCACCCCTATACCCTAACCCCCGAACCGCCCCATCTATGCCCGCCGCTGTCGCTAACACCGCCGCACCCCTATACCCTAACCCCAACCCGCCACATCTATGCCCGTCGCTCTCGCTAACACCGCCGCACCCCTATACCATACCACCCGACCCGCCCCATCTATGCCCGCCGCTGTCGCTAACACCGCCGCACCCCTATACCATACCACCCGACCCACCCCATCTATGCCCGCCGCTGTCGCTAACACCGCCGCACCCTATACCCTAAGCCCCGACCCGCCCCATCTATGCCCGCCGCTGTCGCTAACACCGCCGCACCCCTATACCATACCACCCGACCCGCCCCATCTATGCCCGCCGCTGTCGCTAACACCGCCGCACCCCTATACCCTAACACCCGACCCGCCCCATCTATGCCCGCCGCTGTCGCTAACACCGCCGAACCCCTATACCCTAAGCCCCGACCCGCCCCATCTATGCCCGCCGCTCTCGCTAACACCCCCGCACCTCTATACCCTAAGCCCCGACCCGCCCCATCTATGCCCGCCGCTGTCGCTAACACCGCCGCACCCCTATACCCTAACACCCGACCCGCACCCTCTATGCCCGCCGCTGTCGCTAACACCGCCGCACCCCTACACCCTAAACACTGACCCGCCGATAACCCTAAGCCCCGACGCCTATCCCCTAAGGCACCGCCGACCCTGACCTCCCGCCGCTCTCCCCTGCCCCTCTCGCTAAAGCCCTACACCCTAAGCCCCCGCAGTCCCCTAACCTAACGCCGCTGTCACCTAAGCCCCTACACCTCTAACCCCCGCCGTGCCCTAGCTAACGTCCCCGTCGATCACTTACATGCCTTCAAGTCATCTGATCGTCCGTCCGATCCACAAGTCCTCCGTCCGGCCAGCCGTCCTCTTCCTCCGGCCCCGGGGGTCTTCTGTATTCTTTCCGCCATGTTCGCCTCTTCGTCCGGCCCCGGGTGTCTTCTGTCTTCTTTCCGCCATCTCCGCCTCTTCGTCCGGCCCCGGCCATCTTCCACCTCCGACGTCCTCTTCGTTCTCATTAACATACAATGGAAGACAAATCCCCCATTGTATCTCTATCTGATCTGAGCCCCTCTTCTGATTGGTCGATGTATACTGCCCTCAGCCAATCAGAAGAGCCCCTCACAACTGCCACGCAGTTCTCATTCAGGTCCGACTTTTTTTTCACCATTGACATACATTACCGGTGTGTCGGCGATTTTATGGCCGCCCACCTGGTTCTATTTCTCGGCCCTAAAATCGAGGACACACCGCTAATGCATCTCTATGGCCAGTCAGCCCGATTTCGGATTGAACGCCGACCAATCAGAATTCGAGCTCACTGCCCATAGACATGCATTAGCGGTGTGTCCACGATTTTAGGCCCGACTAATAGAACCAGGTGCCCGGCCATAAAATCGCCGACACACCGGTAATGTATGTCAATGGGGAAAAAACATGGCGGACCGGAATGAGAACTGCGTCTCACTCTGTCTTAAAAAAAATAAATAAATAAATAATAAAAATAATCATTTAAAAATAATAAAAAAATAATATATAAATCATTAAAAAATAATAAATAATTCAATAAAAATAATATTAAAAAAATTAAATAAGGTCGGACCTGAATGAGAACTGTCTCTCCGTCTAAGTTAAAAAAATAATATAAATTAAATAATAAAATAATCATTTAAAAATAATAAAAAAATTATAAATAAATCATTAAAAAATAATAAATAATTCAATAAAAATAATATTAAAAAAATTAAATAAGGTCGGACCTGAATGAGAACTGTCTCTCCGTCTAAGTTAAAAAAAATAATTAAATTAAATAATAAAAATAATCATTTAAAAATAATAAAAAAATAATAAATAAATCATTTAAAAATAATAAATAATTCAATAAAAATAATATTAAAAAAATTAAATAAGGTCGGACCTGAATGAGAACTGTCTCTCCGTCTAAGTTAAAAAAAATAATTAAATTAAATAATAAAAATAATCATTTAAAAATAATAAAAAAATAATAAATAAATCATTAAAAAATATTAAATAATTAAATAAAAATAATAATAAAAAAATTAAATAAGGTCGGACCTGAATGAGAACTGTCTCTCCGTCTAACTTAAAAAAAATAAATAAATTAAATAATAAAAATAATCATTTAAAAATAATAAAAAAATAATAAATAAATCATTAAAAAATATTAAATAATTCAATAAAAATAATATTAAAAAAATTAAATAAGGTCGGACCTGAATGAGAACTGTCTCTCCGTCTAAATTAAAAAAAATAAATAAATTAAATAATAAAAATAATCATTTAAAAATAATAAAAAAATAATAAATAAATCATTAAAAAATATTAAATAATTAAATAAAAATAATAATAAAAAAATTAAATAAGGTCGGACCTGAATGAGAACTGTCTCTCCGTCTAACTTAAAAAAAATAAATAAATTAAATAATAAAAATAATCATTTAAAAATAATAAAAAAATAATAAATAAATCATTAAAAAATATTAAATAATTAAATAAAAATAATAATAAAAAAATTAAATAAGGTCGGACCTGAATGAGAACTGTCTCTCCGTCTAAATTAAAAAAAATAAATAAATTAAATAATAAAAATAATCATTTAAAAATAATAAAAAAATAATAAATAAATCATTAAAAAATATTAAATAATTAAATAAAAATAATAATAAAAAAATTAAATAAGGTCGGACCTGAATGAGAACTGTCTCTCCGTCTAAATTAAAACAAATAAATAAATTAAATATTAAAAATAATGATTTAAAAATAATAAAAAAATAATAAATAAATCATTAAAAAATATTAAATAATTAAATAAAAATAATAATAAAAAAATTAAATAAGGTCGGACCTGAATGAGAACTGTCTCTCCGTCTAAATTAAAAAAAAAAAATAAATTAAATAATAAAATAAAACATTTAAAAATATTAAAATAATAATAAATAAATCATTAAAAAATATTAAATAATTAAAAAAAAATAATTCTAAAATAATTGAAAAAAGGCGGACCTGAATGAGAACTTTGTCTCCCTCTTACTTAAAAAAAAAAAAAAAAAAAAAAATTATACAATAAAACTATTAAAAATAATTAAAAAATAATAAAAAAATTATCATAACAAAAAAAAAAAAATATATAATTTTACAACAATTATCTACATTTTAATCATAAAAAAAAAAAAAAAAAAAAAAAAAAACATTATTAAATAAATAAATAAAAAATAATACACAAATAATAATAAAAAAATTAAAAATAATAATTAAAAAAAATATTATAAAAATTTGACGATTATTAACAATTATTTAAAAAAAACAAAAAAAATTTTTACACAAAAATAAATTTATCCACTATAATTATACCAAAATAATACAAATACAAAACCCTCATAATCTAAAATAAAATTTTTAAAACTTTTTATCATCAAAAAAATTATTAAAAAATTATTATTCCATAATAAAAAACAAAACCAAAAAATTAATAAAAAAAAAAATTTCTACAAAAAAAAAAAAAAAAAAACACACACAGTCGTTGCTATTACGGTATTTATTAACGCGATTCCTTGATTGACACTTTCCAGCCCCGTCGAATTATGCCTCTGAGCCGAGTCGTCTGCCCGGAAATAGAACCAGCGGCTCGGCCATAACATCGCCTCCTTTCTCTATCTCTCTCCATAGGAAGGCGCCGTCCAATCACAATCGCCGCGCCTTTTTTGAAAATACATAGCGACCAATCACATTCATGGCGCCAGCTTTCTCAAGTTGCCGCCCTCCAATCAGATAAGCCCGCTTATTTATCGCGCGAAATTTGAATCTTCTACCTCTTTGAATCCTCTTTGTGGGAGAACGAGAACCTATCGCTGGACTATCTGTTGGAGTATATTTCTGCCGACAAATCCATCCTTTCTGAGGGTCTTTCGAGGACAACGAGAAGTTACCGCTGGACCGTCTGTTCGACTACATTTGAGCCGAGATATCCATCCTTCGTGCGGGACGTCGGGAAGCAAGCGCCGGATCGGGATCTGCGATTGATCAGCTAAGATATCCTTTTGACAATCTACCTTTTCACATCAGAGCCTATATTCCTGATGCTGACTTTTATTTTCAACTCTTTTTTACTATCTTTCTTTTTCACCACTTTTACTATTTTGCGCCATGCAGCGCCAATCGCCGCTGCATGGAGCGTCCGCCACTGTTCGGACACTTCGCCGCTGAAAGCGCCGACTTCTGCGCTACAAGCGCAAACTTCGGCGCTTCTAGCGGCCTCCGCGGTCTATCAGACCGCTGTGTCCGAACATCCATTCACGCGCCGCCCGTACAACTCGCCGCTCTAAGATGGCCGACGCGAAATCTTCATTCATAAAATGGCGCTAGACTTCAGCCGCCGTGTGATTGGCCAGCGGAATCTTCAGAAACATGGCGCCGTCAATCCGGTTGGTCGGCGCTATTGTCTGAAGATGCCGCTGTCCTATCACAATTCAGCGGGGCAGAGCTATAGACTTCCACTCTCCAGAACGCCGTGCCCGAAAATCGTTCCAGGGGCTCGGCAATGAAAGCTCCGTGCATTTTCAAAATTCCCGCCGCGATTCTCATTGGATGTCGACTTCCCATAGACATCCATTGAAAATTGAGCCGCGATTCTGATTGGTTCTTCTTTATGGCGCTTTGATTCCGATTGGTCGCCGCTCAGCGGGGACTTCGAAATTTTTATTGCCGAGCGCCTGGTACGATTTTCGCATATGCCGTTCGCCCGGCTGGAAGTTTGTAGCTCCGCCCCGCTGAGTTGTGATTGGACAGCGGCATCTTCACACAATAGCGCCGACCAACCGGATTCACGGCGCCATGTCTATGAAGATTCTGCTGGCCAATCACACGGCGGCTGAAGTATAGCGCCATTTTATGAATGAAGATTTCCCGTCGTCCATCTTACAGCGGGAAATTTGAATTGGTGAACTATTAAAAAGTAAAAATGCTGTTTTCACAGTACATTCTCACATCTGACTATATATTCCTAATGCCTATGCTTATATTAACCCTTTCTTTTTACACATTATATTTCAGCTACATTTATCCATAGTGCCCTCTTTTTTTCATACTTGATTAACCCTTCTATTCCACTTCTCCTGCATTTGATATCTGACTATGTGCAGTACTAAGGCCATTTTACTATTAACCCTTTCTATTTTATTACTGCCACACTGCCTATCTCACTATGTTCTCTACTACGGCCATTTTAATATTAACCCTTTCTATTCTATTAATCCTACCCTGCCTATCTTACTATATGCTGTACTACGGCCATTTTAATATTAACCCTTTCTATCCTATTACTTCTACACTGCATATATCACTATCTGCTCTACTACGGCCATTTTAATATTAACCCTTTCTATTCTATTCGTCCTACACTCCCTATCTCACTATCTGCTCTACTACGGCCATTTTAATATTAACCCTTTCTATCCTATTACTCCTACACTGCCTATCTCCCTATCTGCTCTACTACGGCCATTTTAATATTAACCCTTTCTCTTCTTTTAGTGCTACACTGCCTATCTCTCTATCTACTCTACTACGCCCTTTTTTATATTAACCCCTTCTATTCTATTAGTTCTACACTTCCTATCTCACTATCTGCTCTACTACGGCCTTTTTTATATTAACCCCTTCTCTTCTATTAGTGCTACACTGCCTATATCACTATCTGTTGTACTACGGACATTTTAATATTAACCCTTTCTATTCTATTAGTCCTACACTGCATATATCACTAACTGTTGTACTACGGCCATTTTATTATTAACCCCTTCTATTACTGCTACACTGCGTATCTCACTATATGCTCTACTACGGCCATTTTAATATTAACCCTTTCTATCCTATTACTGCCACCCTCCCTATCTCACTATCTGCTCTACTACGGCCATTTTAATATTAACCCTTTCTATCCTATTACTCCTACACTGCATATATCACTATCTTCTCTACTACGGCCATTTTAATATTAACCCTTTCTATTTTATTACTGCCAGACTGCCTATCTCTCTATCTGCTCTACTACGGCCATTTTAACATTAACCCTTTCTATTCTTTTAGTGCTACACTGCCTATCTCACTATCTACTCTACTACCGCCTTTTTTATATTAACCCTTTCTATTCTATTAGTGCTACACTTCCTATCTCAATATCTGCTCTACTACGCCTTTTTTATTAACCCTTCTATTCTATTAGTCTACTCTGCCTATAACACTATCTGTTGTACTACGGCCATTTTAATTATTAACCCTTTCTATTCTATAGTCCTACACTGCATATATCACTAACTGTTGTACTACGGCCATTTTATTCTTAACCCCTTCTATTACTGCTACACTGCGTATCTCACTATCTGCTCTACTACGGCCATTTAATATTAACCTTTCTATTATATTATTCCTACACTGCCTATCTCACTATGTGCTGTACTACGGCCATTTTAATATTAACCCTTTCTATTATATTATTCCTACACTGCGTATCTCACTATATGCTGTACTACGGTCTTTTTTATAGTAACCCTTCTATTCTATTAGTGCTACACTGCCTATCTCACTATCTGCTGTACTACGGCCATTTTAATATTAACCCTTTCTATTATATTATTCCTACACTGCGTATCTCACTATGTGCTGTACTACGGTCTTTTTTATAGTTACCCCTTCTATTCTATTAGTGCTACACTGCCTATCTCACTATGTGCTGTACTACGACCATTTTAATATTAACCCTTTGTATTCTATTTGTGCTACACTGCCTATCTCACTATGTGCTGTACTACGGCCATTTTACTATTAATCCTTTCTATTCTATTAGTCCTACACTGCGTATCTCACTATCTGCTGTACTACGGCCTTTTTTATAGTAACCCCTTCTATTCTATTAGTGCCACACTGCGTATCTCACTATCTGCTGTACTAAGGACATTTTTACATTACCCTCTTCTATGCCTTTTCTATTTTAGTTGCACCATGACTATTTTATAGGGTTTAAACTCATACATTAACCCCTTCTATTCTGTTTCCTATTCAATTACTGTGTCACTATCTGCTGGACATCTGTGCTTTTACAACTTCACCACACATGGCCAGAAAAAAACCCATCTGCTGCCATTGCCGATTAAACCTTGCACTTGCTGCGCTGTTGCGGGAATACCCATACAAACTATAGAAACACTTGCGCCAGGTGCCCCAAGTTCATTTTTTTTTTTTGCAACACTTGACGCAACTACTAAATTGCACCGGCCGCAAGGCCCCTTATGGTTTCTATAGGGATTACCGCTACCACACTGCAACTGCAATGTTAATATGCCTATCGCAGCAGATGCATTTTTTTCAATGCATCTACCGCTATTTTATCTACAGAGCTGATGTGAAAGGGCTCTAAGGCAATTTCTACATTAACCCGTTATATTCTATTTCTGCCCCCCTTGCTATTTCACTATGTGGTCCACTAAGGCTATTTATACATTTTCCTCTTCTATGCCATTTGCCATTTTGTTTTCCAACACTATGTTTTATAGGGTTCGAAATGCTACATTAACCCCCTACTTTCAGTTTGCTATTCACTAACTGTGTTACTACGTCCTGTACTCAGGCCATTTGCAATTTTAACTCTTCTATACTATTTCAAATTTATTTTAACATCCACATTCTTTTATTGCATGTAAGTGTTACATTAACGTATTCTATTGTTTTGCCTATTCACTGTCTATGTCACTATGTGGTATACTACTGGTATTTAATTACTAAATACTTTAATCCTAATTTTATTTTTATTAATCCTCCAGTATTTTTTATGCGTGCCAATTATATATTAACTACTTACTGGCTTTTTGACTTTTTTTTTTGGAGTTAGGAGTCATGCATCACACGGTTTCGAGTACGTTAACCCATTATATGTCAATTTTTATTATTTTTCTTAGTAATGACTCTCTTGCCCTACGACCTGTCTTATTTTTAACAGTTTGGTGGTAATGCTACCTGCCCAGTTGACATCAGCGGTTATTTGAAATTCCAATAGATGTCCTGACAGAATTCCATCCGCTTGCTTTGCTGCATTCCCACCGCATAACTGCTGCACTTGCAGTGTCGTTCCGCTAATCCCTATTGTACGTATAGGGGAACTTGCCACACCTCTCGCCACTATAAAAAGCGTGGTCATCCATCTTTTTTTTTCCATACAGGACCTGCTACAAGTCCACAATCCAAATTGCTGCAACTACTGCAAATAAATAGATACTGACTATTATGCCGATTCTAATGAGTATGGGGATTCACGTAAACGCTTGCAAGTCCTGCAGTTATGCTGTGGCTATGCGCCACATGCACCAGATGCTGTTTTTTCCAACGCTTATGATGCTATTTTAAATTAATGCTCATGTCAAAGTCTCTATCATCCCAGTAGGATATTCACTACTTTTACATACCTCCTATTTTACACTCTATTACTCACTGGGTCCTCTTTTACATGTCCATTGTATATGCACATTTACATACTTTTATAACATGGCCTCAGATTTAAATTTTTAAACGCAATTTCTCCATACCCGTCACCAGGCCTGTAGTTGCGTAACGTTACACTACATCACCGCATTTATGTTACTTTTTACATTGACCTGACTCTTACAATATCTCATACGCAAGTTGCCTTATTTCTTTTTTCACCCTGCTTTGTCACATTCAGCCTTTTCATACTTCACGTTAAGGCCGCTGTTTCCCCTTTTCCACCAACAACAAATAAAAACCACTACTTCTGCTATAATACCAAAACCTTCAGTTCTTGGTAGAAATTTACCGTAACTCTCCTATTTTTCAACACCTTATGAATCAACAACCTTGCTGGTGGTTATGCAGAAATTGATGTCATCCTGCTTCTATTAACGTTTTTATTACAATGTTCAAAATTTGCTTTGATACCGTGTATCGGAAAGGGCCATTACATCCATTTGTTTTGCCTTCACGGCAGTTTTAAAGGAATTTTAACACTCATTGCCATTCAATACT
Organism: Allobates femoralis; assembly: GCA_033576535.1. NCBI lineage: Eukaryota > Metazoa > Chordata > Amphibia > Anura > Aromobatidae > Allobates > Allobates femoralis. The sequence goes on from JARQOC010000002.1 coordinate 576,905,969, forward strand.
CCATACAGTTAACATCATTACATCTTTCTTTGTTACTTTAAATACGTCTATCATTTCATTATAACACGTTTTGGAACACCATACTTTAGTTTTATTGTTTTTGTCTGTTTACACAGTTAGTATTCATTGTTTCCTTAACTAACACACTCTAGCTCATTTTGCTTTTGATTCACTCACTATTCTTACTAAGATGAGCTCTCCAACACAAAATATCACTCTTGCCAAGGAGGCTGCATCTACACCGAAGAAGAAGCGTGCTGAGAAAACTTTGGAACAGAGACGTCGTCGGTTAGATCAAGATAAGGCTGCTAAAGCTAAACGCATTGCAGAGGAGAGTTTGGAAGAGAAACGTGTTCGTTTAGATCTGCGTAAGGCTGCTATAGAGAAACGTACTGCAAAGGAGACTTCAGAAGAGAGGCGTCTTCGCTTAGATACTGATAAGGCTGCTAAGGCAAAACGCCTTGCTGAAGAGACCTTAGAAAGGAGACGTATTCGCTTAGATTGTTTTAAGGCTGCTCACGCCAAACGTATTGCAAATGAGACTTCTGCAGAGAGACGTATTCGGTTAGATAGGGCTAAGGCTGCTAAACTCAAACGGTTTGGTAAACTCTCTTCTCCACTGAGACGTTTTCGGTTGGATGCTGCGAAGACTGTTTTACATACACGTATTTCGGGAGTGTCTTCTGAAAAAACAAGCCAACAAATGGAAACAAGAGCCATGACTGCGCTTTCTACATGCAAACAAACAAAAATTCCAGTCACTGAAGAACCGTCTGACACAGAAGCTACTCCAGCTTCTTCGTGTACAGACATTTTACAAAGTCAACTCCCTTTAACACCTCCCATTACCTCTATGCAAATCAAAAAAGGAAAGGTTCGCAAGGTGTCTGTGCGTATGCGCAAGAAGGGTGTGGAGGAGAGTTCTGAACAAAGACGACTTCCCTTGGACAAGGAAAAGTCTGCTTTGAAAACACCCCTTTCAATACTGTCTTTAGAAGGAAGGACAGAACGATTAGCCAAAACATCAATTACTCTGCCTCAACGACGCAAACAGAAAAAGTTCATGCCTGCAGGAGATCCGTCTGATCCTCAGACTGCTGCCACCTCTTCGTCTCATCCTCAGACTGCTGCCAACTCTTCGTCTGATCCTCACACTGCTGCCACCTCTTCATCTGATGTTCTGACTGCTGCCACCTCTTTGTCTGATGCTCTGACTGCTGCCACCTCTTTGTCTGATGTTCAGACTTCTGCCACCTCTTTGTCTGATGCTCAGACTGCTGCCACCTCTTTGTCTGCTCAGACTGCTGCCACCTCTTCTTCTACTATCTTGACTACATCTGAACAGCCTTTACTGCATCGCAAGGCCACATCAAAACGAAAATACTGTGCTGAGGAGACGCCATACAGCAAACAGTGTAAAATTTTGAGGCTTAAAAGGAAAAGACAGATGCATCAAGATACACAATCTCCTACATCTAGACAAGTCCACTTGGCCCATTTGGCTACATTACGTCGTGAACAACGCCAAACTTCTTCTTCCACTTCTATATTGCAACAGGCAGAACGGAATATATATTCCACTTCTTCATTTATTGAATGTTTGGAATCTACATCCCTTCCACGTCTCATTTATGTAGGATTACATAATAAATTTCTACGTTCATTCTATTCACCTCTCCTACATGAAAGGGGATTTATTGATCAGGATCATGTTATTGCAGAACATTTCTGTGGTTTCATGAATGTAATATGTGAACATTGTGGGGCTCGACATTTTACTGCTGAACGACCATCAGATCAACAGTTTACTCTTTGTTGCCACAAGGGAAAAGTAAAGGTACCATTATCTCAATACCCACACGTGTTCCAACGCCTGCTGAAAGGAGAGAGTGAGTACAGTCAAAATTTGATGGAGAATATAAGGAGCATTAATAGTTCTTTTGCTTTTGCCTCCATGGGTGCCCATGTTTCTCTACCTCCTGGACATGGACCATACTGCTTTCGTATTCATGGGCAAATTTATCATCGCACTGGAACACTCCATCCTGCTCAAGATCAAACTCCAGCATATGCACAACTGTACATTTTAGATACTCTAAGCGCTACAGACCAACGGCTACAGTGTCCAGAAAATGTTAAATGTAATTCTACTTTAATGAGTATCATTGCTCTTCAATTGGATAATATTAATCCCTTTGTTTCGGCCTACAAAATGCTACATCAAGTTGAATTAGAAGAAGAACAGAAGGCAGTAGAACATGGCACAAAAATGCCAAATATTATCATGGCCATTAAACAAGACAGAGGCCAAGATCCAAGACGCTATAACAATCCTACTGCCAATGAAGTTGCTGTGGTCTTTGAAAATGCTGATGGAGAGCCACCATTCAATAGAGACATTTTAATTCATTTGAAACCTGATCCAAATAACCCCTTGGCTCCAAAAACACAGCAAGTCAGTATTCTGCACAGCAATTTAGATGCATTACTCTATCCTTTATTTTTTCCTTATGGAGAACAAGGCTGGCATGAGGGACTCAAGCATGAAGGCAAAAGTCAACGTCGGGTTACACAGCTCCAGTATTACTGCTATTTGCTGTCTGTACGGAATCAGTTCAATCCTGTCCTGAATGGTGGCAAACTAACGCAGCAGTACTTAGTGGATGCGTATGTCAAAATCGAGGCTAATCGCTTAAATTTTATCCGTCATCATCAAAAGGATTTAAAAGTGGAGGATTATTGCGTACTCCAGGAACATCTCCTGAAACAATCTGTTGAGAAAGGTATTCCCATTGGCAAGACGGTCATTTTACCATCTTCTTTTGAAGGCAGTCCCAGAAACATGCAGCAACGCTATCAGGATGCCATGGCTATTGTCACTAAATTTGGACGACCAGATCTTTTTGTAACCATGACCTGTAATCCTAAATGGAGGGAGATTACAAACAATTTAGAGCCATGGCAGCGTGTGGAACATAGACCTGATTTAGTGGCCCGTGTCTTCAGAATTAAACTGGAAGCCCCATTAAAAGAAATTAACACTGGATTATTTGGCAAAGTTTGTGCAATGGTTCATGTGATTGAATTCCAAAAGCGTGGCCTACCACACGCTCACATTTTGATCATTCTGGATAGCAAATCCAAACTAAGAACTGAGGTTGAAGTGGATAATATAGTTTGGGCTGAAATCCCTGATCCAGAAGAATACCCTCTGCTCCATGACATTGTGATGCAACACATGATTCATGGACCCTGTGGTCAACACAACCCCAATTCTCCATGTATGGATCTTGGCAAGTGTAAGAAAGGTTTTCCGAAAGATTTCCAACCAAGAACACTCATAGCTAAGGATGCATACCCTACTTATCAAAGAAAGGAAGGATCATCTTTTCAAATCCGTTCAAAGATCATTGATAATTCTTGGGTTGTTCCCTATAACCCTTACCTACTATTAACATACAAGTGTCATATTAATGTTGAGGTATGTGCTTCCATTCAAAGTGTAAAATACCTTTTCAAATATGTCTACAAAGGACATGATAAAGCCAATCTTGAAATCTGCCAAACCAATATTCACCATGATGAAACACATCAATTCATGGATTCAAGATACGTGAGTGCACCGGAGGCAGCTTGGCGAATATTTGCTTACCCGATGCATAGACAATCACACTCCATTATTCGCCTGGCCGTACATCTCCCACATTCTCAACCACTTTATTTTCATGAGGATGACTCTGTTGAAGACATCAGTTGCACAATGCACAGAAAATCTACTCTGATGGGCTACTTTGAGCTGAATGAGAGTAACCCGCATGCTCATGATTACTTCTACCGCCAAATTCCAGAGCACTTTGTTTGGAAAGAAGGTGCATGGGAAGTTAGAAAGCGAGGAGGTTCTTCAGTGATTGGAAGAATGTACACTGTTAGTATGAAAGATCAAGAACGCTACTATTTGAGGTTGTTGTTACTGCATGTCAAAGGAGCAACAAGTTTTGACAACATTAAGACTGTTAATGAAGTGACATACCCAACTTTCAAAGAGGCAGCATTAGCTCTTGGATTGCTCTTCGATGACACTGTTTGGAGAAATACTTTATTGGATGCCTGTGTTCTCAACATGCCTGCACAGCTTCGTGATATGTTCGCATATATATGTATTTTTGGTCCTCCAGCTCATCCATTGGAGTTGTGGAAAGAATTTAAACAAGACTTTATCCAAGACTACTGCCATGCATATCACTCCAACACTGAGGAGTGTGAGAATTGTGAAGGATATGCTATGACTGATGTCCAAACTATTCTCAAATTTCATGGCAAAACTTTTACTGATTTTAATCTACCACGACCAAAAAGAAAGCCATACATCGCTCCACTATACAACAAGGATGATGAGTTAAGAAGAGCTCAGCAAATGAAAGCTACTTTAAATGACCACCAACTTTTGGCCTATGATGCGATCAATCAAGCTTTACACGATAGAAGTGGACAACCTAAGTGCTTTTTCATTGACGGTCCAGGTGGCAGTGGCAAGACATATCTGTATGATTTATTAATTCATGAAGTAAGAGGAGAAGGCGAAATTGTCTCACCTGCAGCCAGTACAGGAATTGCAGCTAACTTACTGCAAGGAGGAAGAACTATCCATTCGCTTTATGGAATACCAATTCCAATCAATGAAACATCCGTTTCAAGGATTAAAAATGATACAGATGCTGCACAACATTTGAAAAGTACCAAACTTTTTATTATTGACGAGTCCACTCTGTTATCTAAATATGCATTGCATGTGATTGATCAACTTTTACGGGATGTCATGACAACAGATATCTCCAAGAAAAATACAACACCTTTTGGAGGGAAAGTCATTGTTCTGGGAGGAGACTTTCGACAGTGTCTGCCTATCATCCCACATGGTACAAGAACTGACATTATAGAGAGTTGTATTAAATACTCACGACAATGGCAGCTTTTCACTCAATTGCCACTCTTCAACAATATGCGCTCCATTGATCCTGATTATAGCCGTTGGTTACTTCAACTGGGAAATGGTGAATTGTCCAATGATTTCAACCTTGGAGATGATACCATTGAAATCCCACAAGACATGATCTGCACTGGCTCAATCATTCTTGCTATATTTGGTCAAAACATTGTCATTGATGTAGATAACAATGAAAGCATTCAGATTGCTGCATCACATGCCATTCTTTGCCCTAAAAATGACCATGTGGATATGGTGAACTCTAAGGTCATGGATTGCATTGCTGGTGAATACACTGAATACATTAGTGATGATTCCATTGATCCTGATGAGACTGAAGATCCAGATCAATATCCAGTGGAATTTTTGAATTCACTCACACCAACGGGAATGCCTTCTCATCGCCTCAAATTAAAAATCGGTACCATTGTCATGCTTTTGCGCAACTTTAACAGCAGAAAAGGTCTTTGCAATGGGACTCGCTTGATTGTCATTGCTTTGTTTGACAATCTGATTCAAGCAAAAGTCATTACTGGCTCTGCAGAAGGAAATGTGGTGTTTATTCCAAGGATTGATTTATCTCCATCAGAGACTGGATTACCTTTCAAGTTAAGACGTCGACAATTTCCCTTGAAGCCTGCTTTTGCCATGACCATCAACAAATCCCAAGGCCAAACACTGGAGAAAGTAGGGATTTTTTTGCCAGAACCTGTTTTTGGACATGAACAGTTATATGTGGCTTTTTCACGAGTGAAAAGGCGATGTAATGTTAAGGTGAAAGTGCTGGATACACCCATTCAAGGAAAGTTGGTGCCTAATTCTGAAAAAGTCTTTACTAAAAATATTGTCTATAAGAATATTTTATCTTAAATTCTTTTGATATATATTACATTTACATACATGATGGATATAACAATGAAAGCATTCACATTGCTGCATCACATGACAATCTTTGTCCTAAAAATGTCCATGTGGAAATGGTGAACTCTCAGGTTATGGATTGCATTGCTGGTGAATACACTGAGTACATTAGTGATGATTCCATTCAGACTGAAGATTCAGACCAATATCCAATGGAATTTTTAAATTCACTCACACCTATGGGAATGCCTTATCATCGCCTCAAATTACACATTGGTACTATTGTCATGCTTTTGCACACCTTTAACAGCATAAAAGGTCTTTGCAATGGGAATCGCTTCATTGTGATCACTTTGTTTGACAATCTCATTCAAGCAAAAGTCAGTTGTGGGTCTGCAGAAGGAAATGTGGTGTTTACTTCAAGGATTGATTTATCTCCATCATAGACTGCCTTACCTTTTAAGTTAAGACATCGACAATTTACCGTAAAGTCTACTTTTCCCATGCCCATCAACAAATCCCAAGGCCATACACTGGAGAAAGTAGGGATTTTTTTGTCCAACAACCCATTTTTGCACATGGACAGTTATATGTGGCTTTTTCACGACTGAAAAGAAGATCTATTGTTAAGGTGAAAGTACTGCATACACCCATTCAAGGAAAGTTGCTGCCTCATTCAGAAAAAGTCTTTACAAAAAATATTGTCTATAAGAATATTTTATTTTAAATTCTTTAGATATATTTATCATATATGTAAATGTAATATATAACAATGAAAGCATTCACATTGTTGCATCACATGACAATATTTGTCCTAAAAATGTCCATGTGGAAATGGTGAACTCTCAGGTTATGGATTGCATTGCTGGTGAATACACTGAGTACATTAGTGATGATTCCATTCAGACTGAAGATTCAGACCAATATCCAGTGGAATTTTTAAATTCACTCACACCAATGGGAATGCCTTATCATCGCCTCAAATTACACATTGGTACTATTGTCATGCTTTTGCACACCTTTAACACCATAAAAGGTCTTTGCAATGGGAATTGCTTCATTGTGATCACTTTCTTTGACAATCTTATTCAAGCAAAAGTCAGTTCTGGGTCTGCAGAAGGAAATGTGGTGTTTACTTCAAGGATTGATTTATCTCCATCATAGACTGCCTTACCTTTTAAGTTAAGACATCGACAATTTACCGTAAAGTCTACTTTTGCCATGACCATCAACAAATCCTAAGGCCATATACTGAAGAAAGTAGGGTTTTTTTACCCAACAACTCATTTTTGGACATGGACAGTTATATGTGGCTTTTTCACGAGTGAAAAGAAGATGTATTGTCAAGGTGAAAGTACTGCATACACCCATTCAAGGAAAGTTGCTGCTTCATTCAGAAAGTCTTTAAAACAAATATTGTCTATAAAATTATTTTATTTTAAATTCTTTACATATATATTACATTTACATACATGATGGATATAACAATGAAAGCATTCACATTGTTGCATCACATGACAATCTTTGTCCTAAAAATGTCCATGTGGAAATGGTGAACTCTCAGGTTATGGATTGCATTGCTGGTGAATACACTGAGTACATTAGTGATGATTCCATTCAGACTGAAGATTCAGACCAATATCCAGTGGAATTTTTACATTAACTCACACCAATGGGAATGCCTTATCATCGCCTCAAATTACACATTGGTACTATTGTCATGCTTTTGCACACCTTTAACAGCATAAAAGGTCTTTGCAATGGGAATTGCTTCATTGTGATCACTTTGTTTGACAATCTCATTCAAGTAAAAGTCAGTTCTGGGTCTGCAGAAGGAAATGTGGTGTTTACTTCAAGGATTGATTTATCTCCATCATAGACTGCTTTACCTTTTAAGTTAAGACATCGACAATTTACCGTAAAGTCTACTTTTCCCATGACCATCAACAAATCCCAAGGCCATATACTGGAGAAAGTAGGGATTTTTTGCCCAACAACCCATTTTTGGAAATGGACAGTTATATGTGGCTTTTTCACGACTGAAAAGAAGATGTATTGTTAAGGTGAAAGTACTGCATACACCCATTCAAGGAAACTTGCTGCCTCATTCAGAAAAAGTCTTTACAAAAAATATTGTCTATAAGAATATTTTATTTTAAATTCTTTAGATATATCTATCATGTATGTAAATGTAATATATAACAATGAAAGCATTCACATTCCTGCATCACATGACAATCTTTGTCCTAAAAATGTCCATGTGGAAATGGTGAACTCTCAGGTTATGGATTGCATTGCTGGTGAATACACTGAGTACATTAGTGATGATTCCATTCAGACTGAAGATTCAGACCAATATCCAGTGGAATTTTTACATTCACTCACACCAATGGGAATGCCTTATCATCGCCTCAAATTACACATTGGTACCATTGTCATGCTTTTGCACACCTTTAACAGCATAAAAGGTCTTTGCAATGGGAATCGCTTCATTGTCATCACTTTGTTTGACAATCTCATTCAAGCAAAAGTCATTACTGGGTCTGCAGAAGGAAATGTGGTGTTTATTCCAAGGATTTATTTATCTCCATCAGAAACTGCCTCACCTTTCAAGTTAAGACGTCAACAATTTCCCGTGAAGTCTACTTTTTCCATGACCATCAACAAATCCTAAGGCCATACACTGAAGAAAGTAGGGATTTTTTTGTCACAAACAGTTTTTGGACATGGACAGTTATATGTGGATTTTTCACGAGTAAAAACACGATGCAATGATAAGCTGAAAGTGTTGGATACACCCATTCAAGTCAAATTGCTGCCCAGTAGTGAAATACTCTTTACTACAAATATTCTCTCTAATATTTTATTTTAAATTCTTTAGATACATGTTAGATTTACATACATACTTACTTTCTAATTAAATACAAAAATTACAATAAATTAGTTTAGCCATAGATGTATAGCAATAGAAAAAAAAAAATATATATTATTTGTTATACAAAAAGATATTAAATTTAGTTATTATATATACAAAAGTTATTTAATAAATATAGTCATTAGTGTTCATTTTCAATAACAATATAGTATATTGAAATATTTTTGTTTAAATTCTTATATGCATATTACATTTAGATAAATAATTATTTTCTAATTAAACAAAAATATTCCCATAAAATAGTTTAGCCATAGATGTATAGTACTAAAAAAAAAAAAAAAATTCCTTTGCCCATAGATGTGTAGGAATTTACTAAAAAAATTCTAAAAAATTTTTTTACAAATAGATGTATAGCAATAGAAATAATCAAAAATACCAAACAAATTACTTTAGTTTTAGATAGACATTATAATTAGTTATTACATATTAAATAGGTCTTTAAGAAATATAGTCTTTAGTTTCACTTTTCACTAAAAAATTAATGTGTATAAAAATATTTTACTTTTAATTATTTACATACATATTCTATTTACATACATACTTTCTAATTAAACACAAATATTACAATAATTTAATTTAGCTATAGATGTAGAAGAATAGAAATAGACAAAAATACCACAAATATTACTTTCTTTATAAAGATATTATAAATAGGTTTTAGATATAAAATAGTTATTTAAAATATATAGTTCTTACTTTTTTAGCTTTTAAACTTTCTTTTTAAATTTCATTGTATATGTATATAAACACACATTTTGTAGTAGATTGTAGATGTGTATCATCTAAATGCTTGCATTTAGTGATAAGAACCTGAAGCTCCAGCAGTATAGCTGCTGCGAGATTTCATTTTCTTTTTACACAGGGTCAGGTTTTTGTGATAGCTAAGGCTGCCTTCAGATTTGTAGATGCATCTGCAGCGTTTTGAAAATGCATCTGGAATCATCTGCATGCAGATGGTAGACCCTATCTTTATAATGGGACGCATGGTGTCTGCAGTTGCTTGCAGGCAGCTGTGCACACACATTTACTCCTATATGTGATCTGTGCACAGGCGGATGCCTGAATACAAATCACACACTCCCACCATCACCAGGGATGCAATATGTCGTGTCCCTGGTGCGGAGTAGAGTCTGTGATCTGTACCCAAGCATCTGCCTGCGCAGAGATCACATATAGGAGTGAATGGCTGTGCTCAGCTGTCTGGAAGCATCTGCAGACACTGTGCGTCCCATTATAAAGATAGGGTTTACTGTCTGCATGCAGATGCATCTGCAAAATGCTGCAGATGCATCTGCAAATCTGAATGCAGCATTAGAGACGGGTGGGACAGCTGTTCACACACATCTCTATCTTGAAGTGTGTTCTGTACATATAAATACATACATACATATAGGTACATATTTAGACACATAGATACATATTTAGACACATAGGGAAAGAATAGACATTTTCTTTTTAAATCTTACTTATTATGCTATTTGTGGAATTTATAGTGTGAACACATCAATTTTGACACTTGCTGTCTAATGGTGACCTACAGTACTCTTACTGTAAGTTGCATGAAATGTTAATGGAATTTGTGCTTTACTTGCAGTAGTTGCGGCACATGTGCTTTCAACAGTTTCAACTGCCAAAATCACAGTTAGCTCTGATTTTTAGTGGTTGCATTTAGTCAACCGTTTAAAGCTGTGCTTGCCGTATTTACTGCAAGCTAAGTGCAAGTTCCATATTTATTACATGTTACTTGCTGAAAGTCAGCTGTAGGTAGGTCCTTTGGTGACAAGTGCAGAAATTGTATTTGGTTATTCTACACCTTCTGCAAATAGCCAAAAAATATCTGCTTTAAAAGGAGTCTAACTATTAATTATTAGGGGTAGAGTAGAGTAGGTCCCACCAGTTGTAAGGCTACCTTCCCGTGGTTGGTGGGGAAACATGTACTGGCTTAATCTTAGATTATTAATATTCATATATAAATTGAATATACGTAATCTGTACAAAACATCAGTGCCAGTATCTGTACGAAAAGCCTTGCCTTAGAATCATGACATGTACTACACTGACATATACCATACAAACATTGGTAGTTGATAGATAGATATCATGTCTTATGTGCATTATTGTCAAATTTGAATGAATAATGTATGTATGCATGCTACACTCCCGATTCTTTACAATTGGGCCGCCATCTATCATGGAATAATTGGATTATTAGTTAAAAATCTAATTTAATAAACTATACACCAGTTCTAGAATCCCGATGCAATCGCATCGGGCTCACAGCTAGTATATATATATATACTAATGATATACATATATATAATATGACATCTATATATATATATATATATATATATATATATTTATATATATTAATCTATATAATATATATATATATATAATGTATATATATATATATATATATATATATATATATATATATATATATATATATATATATATATCTATATATTATATATATATATCTATATCAATATATATATATATCTAATAATGAATATATCAATATAATAATAATATTAATAATGATTAATAATAATAATAATATTAATAATATATTAATAATAATAATTAATATAAACACTAATAATAATAATATTAATAAATAATCATAATGAATAATCAATTATATTGAGTCAAAAAGATATCTTAGCTGATCTTGAAGGGATGAGGTTCCAGCACTGGTCTTCCGACGTCCGTCCCACAGGATCACCAAGCCATAATCGATTAATAATAATAATTAATATTAACACTAATAATAATATGAATAATTAATAATAATTAATAATCGATTATATTGGCCCAAAAAGATGTCTTCTGGAGATGAGGTTCCAGCACTGGGTTTCCGACGTCCGTCCCACAGGATCACCAAGGCAGGAATAATTTGTGAGGAAAAGTTAAAGTAAACACTATAAAATTGCGGCAGGTGGGAGCATAGTGATTGGTAGACAAAGGAGAGTATGGTGATTGGTAGGCAAAATGGGTTGCTACCCAGCAACAGCACAGTCAGCCACGGAATTTTCGCGGGCAAACCTGCTGCAAGTTCAAAACCGCACTTGCCGCACCTGCAAAACCGCACTTGCCGCACCTGCCGCAAGTCCCCCTATACTTTCTATGGGGATTACCGCAACCGCGCTGCAAGTGTAGCGACTCGCAATGGCCTCGCGGCCATTGCTCGCGCTACACAGCGACTTGCAATAGATCCCCATTGAAAGTATAGGGGGAGTTGCGGCAGATGCGGCAGCTGAGGTAGCGACTCGCAATGGCCTCGCGGCCATTGCTCGCGCTACCCCAGCGGTAAATCGCTAACTTTGTGGCCGGGCCTCTGGTTCTATTTTCGGCCAGCGACTCGCAATGGCCGCTTCGCGGCCATTGCTCGCGCGTGGTGACGTCACAGCGTGACATAGCCACGGCGTTTTCGGGGTCCGACACGATTTTGCCTACGGCAATTATAGAGTAGATGTATGTATAAAATTATTGATGTAATTAGCATGGGATGCTTAAAAGGGAGGCAGAACTAGCCTGTGATTGCAGGAATAAGGGCATGGGTGCCTGAAACGTTGCCATTTGTACCTTTGCAAGCTGGATTAAACATCTTTGAACATCACCAAGGGAGTGCTGCGACATTTGTATGTATAATTATACGCATTGAGGACTGTGTGGGTCGCTCTGCACCCGGGATTACCAGTATACCTTGCTGCTCCTACTTTTGCACTGATAGATAGATAGATAGATAGATAGATAAACTAGAAAAAATTCTCTGCAGCACTCAGCTACTACCAGTGATGTACAAATGCTAACAAGCTATATATATTTGAGTAAAAAATATAAAAACTTACGTTTTTTTTAAAAAAACTCAAGAATTTTTATTTTTTTATTTCCGAGGCTCTAAGTACATACATTGGCCAATGTCTGTCTGCTCATCAACTGCGACAAAGTGACCTCAGGTCTGATGAGTCCTAGCGATGACATCCCTGTCCTCCTTTTCCTCCCTATCCCACTACTAAGTGGGCGGATACCATCTCAACCCTACACCACCTGTAGGTGATGAGGGTGCAAATTGCAGACATGGAGCCAGCCACTCCATATGATACAAAACAGAAAAAACTGCACAGCACTCACAGACACAATATGAACTGGTGCCAAGCAGGGACACTGAGTTAAACAAACGTAAGTTTTAAGAAATTTTTCTCAAATATATATAGCTTGTCAGCATATGTACATCATTGGTAGTAGCTGAGTGCTGCAGAGAATTTTTTCTAGATAGATAGATAAATAGATAGTGAAAAAGAGCAGCACTGCTTGTCCGGCAGGGTACAAATCAATTCAAGCAAGACTTTATCTGCTATATCATACAGACCATCAAAAAATGAAATGCATCATTCCTAAGTACAGGTATTAGATGCCTTTAATCATCCTTCAGGATGGTAATAGTGACGTTTCAGCCCCAAGTGACTGACTGGAAGAAGTTTTTGATGGTCTGTAGATAGATAGATAGATAAATTAGATAGAAAGATACAGACATATAGATAGATAGACAGACAGATAGTTAAAGCAAGAAAAAAGAGCAGCACAAAAAAAGCACATTTGGTGCAAGCCTACCTTGGCAGCTTTAGTAGCTGAGTGCTGCAGAGAATTTTTTCTAGATAGATAGATAGATAGCTAGATAGATAGATAGATTATATAGATGATAGGCACAGAGATGGATAGCTAGGTAAAGAGACAAACAAACAGATAGATAGCGAGACAGATAGATAGATAGATAGATAGATAGATAGATAGATAGATAGATAGTGCTTGAAAAAGGACATAAATTCTGAAACGTCACCACACCATAGGCATTAAAGATCCACTTCTTTGGAATTGATGGTGCTGTTTTTTCATTTTTTCACTCTATTGGATGAATACCAGGGCAGGTATTTGGAAAAAATGTGCACACCTGTTGGTAAAAGTCTGGTGCTGTTCCACTTTTTATTGAACTAGATAGATAGATAGATAGATAGATAGATAGATAGATAGATAGATACAAAAAAAACAAAAAACTGCACAGCACTCACAGACTAATGTGAACTGGTGCTAGCAGGGACGCTGGGTCAAATAACTAGAAAAAGTTCTCTGCAGCACTCAGCTACTACCAATGACGTACAATTGCTAACAAGCTATATGTATATGAGAAAAAAGTTTAAAAACTTACGTTTTATTCAAAAAACTCAAAAATCTTATTTTTTTTATTTCTGAAGTTCTTAGTACATACATTGGCCAATGTCTGCTTGCTCATCGACTGCGACAAAGTGACTTCAGGTCCGATGAGTCCTACGCTGATATCCCTATCCTCCTTGTCCACCCCCCCTAGATCACCTGTGGTCAATGAGGTGCACCCTCATAGTCTGTGAGTGCTGTGCAGTTTTTTTTTTTCTTTTTTGTATCATATGGAGTTGCTGGCTCCTTGCTGTAATTTGCACCCTCATTGACCACAGGTGATCTAGGGTCGAGATGGAGTCTGCCCACTGAGAAGTGGGGGGGTGGACAAGGAGGATAGGGATATCAGCGTAGGACTCATCGGACCTGAAGTCACTTTGTCGCAGTCGATGAGCAAGCAGACATTGGCCAATGTATGTACTAAGAACTTCAGAAATAAAAAAATTAGATTTTTGAGTTTTTTGAATAAAACGTAAGTTTTTAAACTTTTTTCTCATATACATATAGCTTGTTAGCAATTGTACGTCATTGGTAGTAGCTGAGTGCTGCAGAGAACTTTTTCTATTTATTAGATAGACAATTTAAATTTTGATGTGAAAAGAAATTACTCATGGTTCTTTCTTTAGTGAAGGTAAAATAATTCCCTTCATAGTGAAAACATCTTTATTATTGACTAATCTTCAAGAAATAAGTTTTTGTGAATCTTGTTTTTTAGCACAATTTATATTTGGACCTAACAGGTTTCGACTGTGATGAATCATTATTCATTCCTAAAACAGATATGACATGAAGCACTGAAAATTTATTTTAAATATCATATTAACTTTGTAATGTCAATAATATTACACTTATTATATTTTTAGGTTTTATTTGACAATTTCAGATCTAAAATTGTTTGATATTAATTAATGTTTTAGTCATTTTTTTTAAAGGTGCAAATACATATAAAAATCGTTTCACTACAAAGACATTTTTATATTGTTTCTTGTAAGATTTGAGTTGGTTCAGAAATGAATAGGCAGCAGAGCTTTGAGTGATTCCTACTGGTTCATCAAATATGAAACACAATTGACTGGTATGGGAGCTACAGACTCTGGCAAGGCTAAATCAATATCAAGGCAACTCAAACACTTATAAGGTCAGAGTTGTTTTGCAATGATCCTCCTTATGGAAGTTTAGGATTCTGGCCCTGAGAATCTATTGGTTACTATTCATGTTGGGCGAAATACACATACTAAATGAACTTGTTATTGTTATATATGTGACATAGTGTAGATTTACATTTGTTCACAGATTAAGTGCAAGATACTACTTAAGCAGTCCAAAAAAAGTAAAATAGGAATATATATTGGAATATGACTTTATCTGTAAATTACTGTATAAGGAATTATATGGAATTAAAGTACTGTTTGGACTATTGAGCTAACACATCAGAGCCATGAACCATGAAGTAGAATTATAGAACTTTAATATTGATCATCTATCCTCAGGACAGGACATCAATATTTCATAAGTGGATTTCCACTTCATTGTTCACACAGGTACAGTTCCATAGATTTGGCTGTTGGCTGTAGCCATACCAGGTGCTACAGCTCCTTGCTATTCAAATAAATAAAATGCAAGATCAGGTACAGTGAGAAGAATAAGACTTGCACCTTCTTGTAGGTGAACAGTAGAGGTGCAGGGAATTGAACTCACACAATCAAATATTCTGTCTGCAGGCAAACTCAGCAATTAATAGAAAACCTTAAAGAAACATTGTGTAATGTAATTCCTTCTTAGTAAAGCAGTGGTTAATCAGTTATGGTACCTTTACACGCCGCCACAACAGGATGGATACCAACGGCAACTTCACGTGCACGAGCACGGCCGAACGGTTACCAACGGGAACCGCACCCTCTTTACACGCCGCCACAAGGTGCGCTACGCCACGCTACATCTATAGCTAGCTACATCGCCGGGTGTCGCAAGTAGCCATCTGTAGCTCAATTACACACCGCTATAACCAGCTACTATGGGCGTACCTGGTGCAGCAGGGACAGCACATAGGCGTGCTACAATTGTGGATTACGAGCCGTCCGTACGCTGATAGGACGAAGCAATAACATCCTGATTGGGCAGGCAACGCAGGAGGCTGAGTAATACAGCACGCTCGAGCGATTGTGTAGTGTGACTCGTCAGCTCCTTAAATATGCCTCCCTATGCAGCGACTACCAATCGTCATGCAGCAGCTTCCACCAATGATCGCACATGGGGCGCGGTAACACGGAGCCAGGGTCACGCCTTAGCTACATTGCAGCTACATCGCAGGGTGTCCAGAGTTCCCTTCCGTAACGTCTTTACACGCCGATACAGCTCGCTACAATCGGCGATGTAGCCATCTGTTTATGGGCAGTGTACGGATACAGAGGTATCTGTAGCCGGCTGTGTCGTCCCGTCTTCACACGCCGCTACTACGGGCGATTTTGACGCTACAAGCTACATTTGTAGCCTGTAGCGGGTTGTATCCATCCTGTTGTGGCGGCGTGTAAAGGTACCATTAGGGATCAGATTGTTTTCTTTTGAGTATGTGCAATCACTATTGTATTGTTAATTTATTACTTTGAGGGGTTAATGTATTTTCTTTATGATAGGATGAGTAAAATTAACATCTAGGTTTTAGAATTTATATGAGATTAGAAGAACATGGCTGCTTTATTCTATAACAGCCAAATGTGAACCTGTCATCTGATACATGCTGCTCAATCCAAGGCAGTTAATGTTTCTCTAACGTGGAGCATTGTCTTAGAGTCAAACATTCCTGGCTAAAATCGTACAGCATTTACCTGATTGATACATGCTGCCCACAGATTGCTTTATTCACAAATTTATCTGGTCAGTATTTTGAATCAGTATTGTAAGGCCAGGGTCAGACTTGCGTCTGGCCCTGATCCTGCAGGATCCGGCACAAACTTAGTTTCTGAGTTTCTGGCCGGAGTAGCGCATACCGTTACCATTAGGTAACGCTATTCGCCACCTGTCTATTGATCCCTATGGCAACCGGACGTTTACCGCAGCCACCGGCTCCACAGAGATCTCTAGCATATGCACTTTTGCAGAGCACACAGTAAAATGCTGCAAACAGCATTTCCTGTGTGCTCTGCAAAAGTGCATATCATGTTTAGCCGGCGGCTGCAGTAAGTGTCCGGTTGCCATAGGGATCAATAGACAGGCGGTACATAGCGTTACCTGCTGGTTAATTACAGCTTTGTATTGACAGCTTGTCATTATAGACTGTGAGCCCTTGTGGACAGGATCTCTGCCCTAATGTACCTGTATGATTTATTCATCATTATTTATGTTCTCGTTCTTGTTCTGCCCTTACACATGTAAAGCGCCATGGAAACAATGGCGCTATATAAATAAATAATAATAATAATTAAGCTATGAATTGTTATTGTCAGGTGTCTTCTGATACTTGCCCATTACCAATCCAGTAAAGGAATAGTTAATAAACACACACAGAGAAAATTCCTTTATTAGAAATAAAACACAGAAAAAAATCCTTTATTAGAAATAAAACACACTGCTAACCCTAATTTACCCAATAATTATAAGTCCCAACAACATACTCTCAACCCTCAATAAGACACACGTCACAATCTCAGCTCTGCCGCATTGAAGGCTGCACTGAAGAAGAAGTATACCGTATATACTCGCGTATAAGCCGAGTTTTTCAGCCCAAAAATTGGGCTGAAAAGTCCCCCCCTCGGCTTATACGCGAGTCACTGTATACTGTATACACTGTATACAGTGTATACTGTATACACTGTATACAGTGTATACAGTATACAGGCCCGCCCCCACCAGTATACAGGCCCCCCCTTGCTGCACAAACCTGTAAAGGAAGAGATTAGTATACTTATCACTGTCCCGCTGCCGCTGTCCCGCCGCCGTCCTCGCGCTCCTCAGTCTTCATCCGTCTTCTTCCGTCTTCCTCCGGTCGGCACAGGCAATGACGTCATTGTCTGCGCGCCAGAGGAACCCGGAAGACGCTGGATGAAGACGGAGGAGCGCGATGACGGCGGCGGGACAGCGGCAGCGGGACATTGATAAGTATACTAATCTCTTCCTTTACAGGATTTTGCACCAAGAGGGGGCCCTGTATACTGATGGGGGGGGGCTGCACCTCTGGGGCTGCTGTATACTACCTCTGGGGCTGTATATATCTCTGGGGCTGCTGTATACTACCTCTGGGGCTGTATATATCTCTGGGGCTGCTGTATACTACCTCTGGGGCTGCTGTATACACCTCTGGGGCTGCTGTATACTACCACTGGGGCTGCTGTATACACCTCTGGGGCTGCTGTATACACCTCTGGGGCTGTATATATCTCTGGGGCTGCTGTATACTACCTATGGGGCTGTATATATCTCTGGGGCTGCTGTATACTACCTCTGGGGCTGCTGTATACACTACTGGGGCTGCTGTATACTACCACTGGGGCTGCTGTATACTACCTCTGGGGCTGCTGTATACTACCTCTGGGGCTGTATATATCTCTGGGGCTGCTGTATACTACCTCTGGGGCTGCTGTATACACTACTGGGGCTGCTGTATACTACCACTGGGGCTGCTGTATACTACCTCTGGGGCTGCTGTATACTACCTCTGGGGCTGCTGTATACTACAACTGGGGCTGTATATATCTCTGGGGCTGCTGTATACTACCTCTGGGGCTGTATATACCTCTGGGGCTGCTGTATACTACCTCTGGGGCTGCTGTATACTACCACTGGGGCTGCTGTATACACCTCTGGGGCTGCTGTATACTACCACTGGGGCTGCTGTATACTATTACTGGGGTTGCTGTATACTACCACTGGGGCTGCTGTATATACCTCTGGGGCTGCTGTATACTAACCACTGGGGCTGCTGCTGTATATACCACTGGGGCTGCTGCTGTATACTACCACTGGGGATGCTGTATATACCTCTGGAGCTGCTGTATACTACACTGCTGGGGGCTGTATACCTGTGCTGGGGTCCACCCTCGGCTTATACATGAGTCAATAGGTTTTCCCAGGTTTTGGGGGCAAAAGTAGGGGGTCGGCTTATACACGGGTCAGCTTATACTCGAGTATATACGGTACTTTAATTGTGGCCTCTGAATGCAGAATGATAGAACTGACAGCAGTGGCTGTGTGATTGCTTATCATGGTACCTGAGCTGTGTCCTCAGGTGACCTCACTAACTCATCAGTGACTTTGTGTTGTGCCATCATTCTGTATTATACAGAGGGTCCTGGAGGGTTTATAGGGTAGCAATAACGATGGAAACGAGGTTTGTGTTTGTGTCATTTTCCCAAATAAGGTTTGCTCCCTTTGTGCTGTATTCTTTACTATTTACTTAGAGGTTCCTAATGGCTAACATTGGCCCAACATTAGGAACCTCAGGCTTAGTGCTAGCTGCCAATACAAAGCTGGCATTAACCCATTTATTACCCAGTTTTCCACCAGCATCAGGGCAACTGAAAGCCAGGTACGGTGCAAGAAAATGGCCCCTATATGAATGCGCCATTTTCTGAGGCTGCTGTGGGTTGCAGTTTTCAGTGGGGAGGCCCATTATTGCTTAACAGTTGCCATGGTACCTAAACTGTGTCCTTGGGTGACCTCACTGGCTCATCACTTACACATACACAGTTGTCGATTCCCTCAGACTGATGGTGGGTTTACACGCTTCAATATCGTTGCGATATCGCAACTCAATGGCGCGGGAGCGCGCAATTAGTGCACGTTTCTCCTGCATCGCATTGGATGTTTACACGCTGCGATATCGAAATACAACGTCCGTGCGATGTCTACGCCCCCCAACCCAGGAACGATCCTTTAACATGGGAGTGAATGGGTGACGTTTCAAATCGCATCGTAGTTGTGCGTTTATACAGCACGATCCGACTCCAATCTCCCTTCAATATCGGGGCATTGAATAGCACGCTCATTCAATCCCCGATATCGCATTGACATCGTTCCTGCATCGTATTGGACGTTCACACCATACAACGCAGGAACGATCTCGGGTCCAACGATCGAACCACGTGACTTTTCATTGAAATTGGACTACGATATCGCAACGTGTAAACCCGCCATAAGTGCAACAGCCAATCACAAATGATCTCACAGAGAGTAATCATCTGTGATTGGCCATTGCTGGTCAGTGAATATGCATGAAGCGTAATGAATGGACTCAGAAGCAAGCAGCAGGAGTGACCTCGCTCTGTCTTTCCATATATGAGCAATTTGGCAGCTTTTGGACACCTTTGAAGGTTTTTTCTATACATTTCATGTTGCCTTCCATTGATTTCAATGAGGTTCGGGGGTGAGGGTTCAATGAACAGTTCAATAAATAATTCGACCCGGTTGTTTGGTAAACCAAACTGAACTGGAACACTAAAGACATGTAGCTAAACTCTCCTATCTTCTACTTAAGAATGAGTTTGTTGAACTTCAACCTTCTTCTTTATTGGTAGTAGATATAACAGGAATGGTAAAACTATGGAATAATATAACAGCAGTAAAAGAATGTATGACAGAATTGTACACAAAACCATAAAAATTCAGTCATGCACAGCATAAGACAATACATGTCCTCATCCTACCCTTTATACTTGAACAGGCCTAACTTGCAACAAGATACAGGTGAGGTATTCAACACGTTCTCTCATTAGAGGAGAAGATGAAAATGGCCGCTGAGCCTGAGGTAGCCAAAATTGCATCCTGTGAGACTTCCCATAATACATTGCAACTGAACTAAAAAAATACATAACATCAGCAGCAGATGGTGCTGTTGCTAAACAATTTAATGCTGTAATGCATTAATTACAGGAATACGTTAATTACAGTATTATGAGCCCAAAAAACAAACAGTTGCAATGCCAATTACTTATATACATCAAAAGAAGAATTCCAAGAGCAGCTGAATTATCAGCTGGGAAAGAACAAATGTTGCATGTATTTTTGTTATGGGAGAATAAATCTTTTCACTAGATCAATGCTATTTGACAAATTTTGTTTATTATTCAAAGGATTTGGCCTACAGTGCTCAAAATAAAAAAGGACACCCAAAAAAATTTGCAAAAAAAAACCAGTTTCCTCTCAGAATCAATATTTTTTACTTGATACCATTCTATAAAATCCTCACACAAACATGTGCCACTTATTGCAAACAAGATTTCTTATTTTGCATACCTAAAATATTAATTTTCCTGATAAGTTAATTTAAAACAATTTTCAAAAATGGCAGCTATACAAAATTTGTATCAAAGAAAGTCGGCTTACCTATGTCTCCACTTCAAATATTGTCCTCATTTTTCAGCTCAGACCATAGCCGGATAGCTGCATGACAACCATCCAAGAGACAAAAAGAACCAGCAAAGGAGTCATGATCTGACTAAAGCTATAATGTACCCTAAATGCATCACATTGTCACTCAATCTATTCAAGTCTTGATACTAGTCAACTGGCATTTTTTATGGCTTTTCAATAAAAGTAAAATTTAAAAAAATATCACCTCTGAGGAAGTGTCTTCGTTCACTGGATCTTTTTCGCTTTTGGATAATTTTCAAAAATGAGTACACCAAAACGAAAAGAAAGCTCAAGTTTGCACTGTAAAATTCTAATTAATAAGAATTCAACCACAGTTAAAGTTAACCTATCACCCCCTTTGGGCATTTTGACTGTGCCCACCAGCTTAAACATAATGTAAATGGGGTTCTAGTAATGCTTGTACGTGCCTAGATGTGCCCCTCATACCGAAGAAAAGAAGTTTTATTCTCTGCCATCCTACATGCTTTTAGGTCTGGGAGGCTGCTCTGTGGTGTTGATGTATAAGGTCCTCGCTGCCCCTCCAGGCTGCAAAATCTGCACTGCATTTTTTAAATTTCTGCCCCTCCTGTTACTGGCGCCGTGAGTGACAGCCACATTCATGCCTGCGCTGTGGAGCAGGTCACCGTGCTCCATTGAAGCTATTGCCGAAGTTTTGCGAGACTTCAGAAATCTCCTGAGACTTGCATGGGATTGTAATGTTCAGCCACTGAAAATGGTTATAACATTACAATCAAGCCATTATCAGTACTACAGAAGTAGTGATCATTGGCTGACCTCTCTATCACCACCCTCAGCCCTGATTACACATCGTGCATGTGCATGATTGGTCCAATCAATGTGCAGTGTGCTGACATGCTCCTGAGTTCCCCTGCTGCTGCCACGATCATCTCCCCCTGCTGTCCAGCTCATGAGTTCACCTGCTGCTGCCTCGATCAACTCCCCTTGCCGTTCCGCTACTGGGTCACCCTACTGCCTCGCTCCCGGGTTCCCAAGCTGCCCGCTCCTAGATCCCATGTCCCGCTGCTGCCCACCACCTGTGCTTACACTGCTGCCTGTCTCCTATGCCTTCACTGCTGCACGCCACCTGTGCCCACACTGTTGCTAGCCCCCTGTGCCTGTATTACTGTCTGCCACATGTGTCCGCACTGCTGCCCACTGTCTGTGCCCGCTCCTCCCCTGCCTCATCTCCTTTCCTGCATGGATGAGATCAGGCTGAAAAGGAGCAATGTACCAGCCAGGGACATGCTCGATGTCCCTGGCTGTCTCACCCCTAGTTGCTGCAATGTTACTGATTTCCCAAGACATTTAAGGGTCTGGGGAGGGGGAACGCGTGCTTTTACCTTTCTCCCCTCGCTGATCGGTCCACCGCAATGTGCTTGCAATGGGTCGATCATCATCATTGTGACGCGACGTTTCAATGGCAATCTTACGTTGCCATGGTGACATCTGGTCACCTGACCCAAGCCTCAGAGATATTTTAAGATTGTTGACATATGCAACAGATCAGGACTTATTATAAGTGAAGGGAGGACTTTACACTAGCCTAACAGCAGATGGCGATAGTGTGTGAAGTTCTATGTTTGCTATGCTGCTCTCTATTGTAATTTTGATTCTTACTTTTGTTTTGACCTGCAGCACAAGTGATTGTGCTGTGATGCATTCCTGTAATTTCATATTACCAAGATAAGAAGTAAACCTGTGTTTAACCCATAATCTACTAAGTGAAGTTTATACTGCAGCCGGTGGGATTCAGAAGCCACACTCTGCCAACAAAGATAACTTTTAGTTTTTATTGATCATGGAGGTGTTATGAATTAATTATTTATTATTTGTTTGGTTTATTTGTAAAAATATTTTTAACCAAAGAGATTCATATGAAATATCGTGCATCAGACTTAATATTAAGTATCATGAAATTTATTTTTAGATATTTTTCTATTTAAAACTTAACCACTATTTACATTTTTATTTAATAATAATGTAGAGCAAAATATTTTAATAAAATTTCAAATATACTTCATAACAAAATTAGGTTGAAAACTATTCATAAACCTTCCACAAGATGTTCCCACTACACTGTGTGTGAATCAGACATATGTTTATTATCAGTCAGATCCGTCTTCACACTGAATATGAGCATGTAACCATATAAGGGAGGGGGTGTGGCCTACATTGCTGACTGCAGCTGGTGAGCAATGTATCAGATTAGCTCAGATTACTGCACAGTTGCTAAGCAATGTCAGAAACTCCTCATTCCTTGGCACAAGCTTCTGATCTGTCATCTGATTCCACACAGCTCAGTTACAATCTCTATTAACCCTTTCTCTGCTGCCACATTTCACTGATCCCTTTCAGCCTGCTGTCAGAGGCTGTACAAATACATACACAGTGCTGGCAAACACTGGCTATGCTCACACAGCCATAAAATGAAGTTTTTAAAAGAGCACAGAAAAGTATGAGAAAATAAGTTATATAGCACAAGAAAAAAATTATCTTAGCTGCTATGTGACCCATCAGTAACAACCAGTGCAGTATAGTTTTTTTTTTTTCAACGAAATGACATTTAAGCAATCTCATGGCTAAAGAATATTAAAGTCATTAATGCTTTCTTTAGATGTAAATCATAATATAATATTTATTTATATAATTGTTGGGGTTAATTATCACAGTTACACTATTTATTCTTTTTTTTATTTGTAGATAATTATCACAATTTCTGTACATTCAAATCATTTATTTTGTTTAAACCTAAACTATAACCAGTATTTTCACATATCACAGGGTGTTATATGGGTTCATTTTATAATTAGCTTTTTTCATTTAATCATCTTCCTAGAAATATAACTTAATTTTAGCCTACTCATTATGTAGGAACAATCATGAGTTACAAAGTTGCTTTATTGAAATGCTTATTCCCTTCATCTCCATACACTTTCTTAGTGCCCTTATTATGCCAGTAAAGTGCATGCATCTGGTCCAAGCAGGGGCGGACATACGGTATCACATGTGCAGCCTGTGCATTGAACCGGGGACCCGATCTGCAGGGGGCCCCCAAGGAGATTAATGCAATTGCTATTCACATAGACGGCGGCAGCATCAGTATAAGCAGGGGGCCCTCTGCAGCAGGCATATGATGAGTCTGAGCTGACATGGGTCCCTCTTTCTAGTGACACTGGTCTTATCTTTGGAGCCACGCTGAAAGGAAGGAGGGAGCGACTCACACTGAGCCTCGGTGATCGATTCCTTCTCCTGCTGGATCTGCTCTGCTGCCCAGGCCCTGCACACTGTACACTGTGCACTAGTCTGAATGATAGGGGACTGGAGAGGTATGAGAAGGTGGAGGGGGGAACTGCATACTAGAGGGGGAAGTAGCATAATTTATTACCCCTGTATAGGGTGGTATATGACATTTGAGCTTTACAGCCTGTCAGCCAATCACAGACCCCACTTTATAAGCACCTCCATGATCGACTAACAGGGGATAATCGTGTCTTCTGTGCCCTGCTCGTAGATCAGAGCAGGAATCTGCAACAGGAGACTCCAGAGTGTGATAAGAGCTGAACACTTCCAGCCTTGTGGAAAGGTAAGAGTATTGTCTTACAAAATACAAAACTACTTTCCATGTGAACCATGTTGCGCTTAGCGGTCACTGTCACATAGCCACAAATTGTGTGCATAGTGGCTGCTAGTTACAGGACAATTGATATAGTTCCATATAGTTTAGTAAGTAGAGATACTGGGAAATCCCAGTGGAGCTCAGCAGCTCTATATATAGTACATACAATAAATAGGAGAAAAATTAGAGCATATTGCTACAATATTTTGCATATAAAAACTTGATTTATTAAGGTACTAGAGACATAGTATATACTAAATTACAAAAGACAAAAGATGTCACTATTACAAATGCACTAGCACCAAAGTACAGTGGAAAAATCATACAATAGGATTCCTCTTGATGAAGCAATCGTGATAACAAGCAAGAAAACTAAGCGAAACGTACGTCAGGAGTCTGGTACTAAGGGGGTTCCCTCCTCCCTGCACTACACGCACCTTTGGTATGGATCTGGACCTCTAACAGTTATGGACTGATCAGCTCACTAGTTGAGCAGCAACCATATGGGGGTGGTAATTCACAGTACAGCCTGTATACAACTTTGTGATGATTCATTGGCATTTCTGTGATTCCCTAAACAAGGGTTTATTTCACCTATGGTTTGCATTGATTGTCAATCCTATTGTATGATTTTTCCACTGTACTTTGGTGCTAGTGCATTTGTAATAGTGACATCTTTTGTCTTTTGTAATTTAGTATATACTATGTCTCTAGTACCTTAATAAATCAAGTTTTTATATGCAAAATATTGTAGCAATATGCTCTAATTTTTCTCCTATTTATTGTAGTTACAGGACAAGCCTGGGCTGTATGAGGCTGCAATCCCTCTCACATATACTATAAATCCATGTGCAAAATAGCTTATTGGGTCCACAGTTTACTATTAACCCCTTCACTCCTGGGTGATTTTCCATCTTTCCTCCTTTTCTTCCAAGAGCCAGCCATAATTTTTTTATTTTTCCGTAATTATAGACATATGAGGCTTGCTTTTTGCAGGACAAGTTTTACTTTCAGATGAAATCATTTACTTTGCCACATAATGTACTGGAAAATGGTAAACAAATTCCAAGTGCAGTGAAATTGCAAAAAATAGTGCAATTACACGCTTTTTTTGTTTTTTTATTCACCATGTTTACTATATGGTAACACTGACGTGTCGGTAAGATGCCTAGGGTCGGTACGAGTTCGTAGATACCAAACATGTTACTTTTACTGGTATCTAAGTGGTGAAAATAATTCAGAAGTTTTTAAAGAAAAGAAATGCACTTTTGATGCGCGACCCATAGCGTCGTCATTTTTCGGGATTTGGGGCTATGTGATGGATTATTTTTTGCGGCTTGAGCTGATATTTCTAATGATACCAATTTTGGGTGGATACGCTGTTTTGATCGCCCGTTATCGCATTTTATAGCAATGTTGCGGCAGCAAAAAAAAACATAATCATACTGTGGCACCCCTGCGGGGGATTGCCAAAGGACCCACCGGTGCAGGGAGGGATATACACCTTGGTACACACAGCATGCAACACCTTCCACCCCAGACCAGGAGGGGGAGCTCCACTGGCTGCCTTAAGCCAGTTCCGCTATAAAGTTCCAGGCCTGAGGGGAGAAGTCAGGCAGTTCCAGTCAGACAGAGAAGAGAGCAGTTGTAAGGAGCTGGCTGCTGGGACCAAGCAGGCCCAGAACCAGGGGACACTGACCTAGCTATGCTGTCCTATGTAGAGGGACAGAGGCCAGTGGGCGAAGAAAGAAGAAGGGAACAGACTTGTGAATCCTTTAGTTACCCAGACACCGGAGTCCACAACTGCTGATAAGATATAGTAGATCCAGTCCCCCTCAAGTAAACAGTAGAAGAATCCAAACTTGACCAAGTAAAGGATGAGGGACCTAGCTGAGGATAGGAATCCAACAGAGAAGTCCTTATTGTCAGTTGTGGAACAGCACCCTGAGAGGGAGAAGTAGCGGCACGTTCAGCTAAAGGCAGAGCTTGCACCAAAAAGATGCACACACTAACAGAGGAGGCCTCACAACTCTCCAAGGTGAATGCCCCAAGCTGCACTGACACCTAGTTACTGTCCTGGACCAAGTCTGTTAACGGACAACAGTAAAAACGTACTTAAACCAAAGACTATTGTGTGTGTGTGCCTTCTTCCACGCCGCCGCCTGCAGAATTCACAGCAGGGCCGCTACTACTACTCCCCTCATCCGCCCCACTGCCCTGAGGTAAAGCTCCATCTGTGGGGAGCTGTACTACTCTGAGCTGCACCTCCATCACCTCAGTGGCTGGCCGCAGAGCTGGTAACCCTATTACCAGGTACCACAGGTGGCGTCACGATACCATTCCTCCTCCCTCCATCATCAACATAAACCCCATCCCCTAACACTGAGGGTCCAGGGCACGGAACCAAGAACCGACCAGCTGTGATTCCTCCATTGAAGCAACCGCCTATCCCGGTATCCGAGTACCCCCTACCCTGTCGACCACTTTAGTACCATTTGTACTTTTTTTTGATAGATCAGACATATCTGAAAGCAGCATTACCAAATACAGTTTTGGCCAAAAGTATTGACACCCCTGCAATTCTGTCAGATAATACTCAGTTTCTTCCTGAAAATGATTGCAATCACAAATTCTTTGGTATTATTATCTTCATTTAATTTGTCTTCAATGAAAAAACACAGAAAGAATTGTCCTAAAGCCAAATTGGATATAATTCCACACCAAACATAAAAAAGGGGGTGGACAAAAGTATTGGCACTGTTAGAAAAATCATGTGATGCTTCTCTAATTTGTGTAATTAACAGCACCTGTAACTTACCTGTGGCACCTAACAGGTGTTGGCAATAACTAAATCACACTTGCAGCCAGTTGACATGGATTAAAGTTGACTGAACCTCTGTCCTGTGTCCTTGTGTGTACCACATTGAGCATGGAGAAAAGAAAGAAGACCAAAGAACTGTCTGAGGACTTGAGAAACCAAATTGTGAGGAAGCATGAGCAATCTCAAGGCTATAAGTCCATCTCCAAAGACCTGAATGTTCCTCTGTCTACCGTGTGCAGTGTCATGAAGAAGTTTAAAGCCCATGGCACTGTGGTTAACCTCCCTAGATGTGGACGGAAAAGAAAAATTGACAAGAGATTTCAACGCAAGATTGTGTGGATGGTGGATAAAGAACCTTGACTAACATCCAAACAAGTTCAAGCTGCCCTGCAGTCCGAGGGTACAACAGTGTCAATCCATACTATCCGTCGGCGTCTGAATAAAAAGGGACTGTATGGTAGGATACCCAGGAAGACCCCTCTTTTTACCCCGAGACATAAAAAAGCCAGGCTAGAGTTTGCCAAAACTTACCTGAGAAAGCCTAAAATGTTTTGGAAGAATGTTCTCAGGTCAGATGAGACAAAAGAAGAGCTTTTTGGGCAAAGGCATCAACAGAGAGTTTACAGGAGAAAAAAAGAGGCAATCAAAGAAAAGAACACAGTCCCTACAGTCAAACATGACGGAGGTTCCCTGATGTTTTGGGGTTGCTTTGCTGCCTTTGGCACTGGACTGCTTGACCGTGTGCATTGCATTATGAAATCTGAAGACTACCAACAAATTTTGCAGCATAATGTAGGGCCCAGTGTGAGAAAGCTGGGTCTCCCTCAGAGGTCATGGGTCTTCCAGCAGGACAATGACCCAAAACACACTTCAAAAAGCACTAGAAAATGGTTTGAGAGAAAGCACTGGAGACTTCTAAGATGGCCAACAATGAGTCCAGACCTGAATCCCGTAGAACACCTGTGGAGAGATCAAAAATGGCAGTTTGGAGAAGGCACCCTTCAAATATCAGGGACCTGGAGCAGTTTGCCAAAGAAGAATGGTCTAAAATTCCAGCAGAGCATTGTAAGAAACTCATTGATGGTTAACGGAAGCGATTGATCGCAGTTATTTTGGCTAAAGGTTGTGCAACCAAGTATTAGGCTGAGGGTGCCAATACTTTTGTCTGGCCCATTTTTGGAGTTTTGTGTGAAATGATCAATGTTTTGCTTTTTGCTTCATTCTCTTTTGTGTTTTTTCATTGAAGACAAATTAAATAAAGATAATAATACCAAAGTATTTGTGATTGCAATCATTTTCAGGAAAAAACGGAGTATTATCTGAATTGCAGGGGTGTTAATGCTTTTGGCCACAACTGTATGTGTATTTTTTTAAATAGTTTTATTTTCAATGCAGCAAAAAGGGGGTGATTTGAACCTTAATTTTTTTATTTTTTTCAAATTTTTTTACAACGATTTTTGTAACTTTTTCTTTATTTTACACTGCCCCTTTGGGCACCTCAGCACTGCACAAAGAGATTGCCTGTGTTATGTAGGGAGAGTCTTCACCATCCCTCAACACAGCACAAATGATCACTTTCTGCTGGCGACGTGACTCGTGCATCATGTGACCCCGAGCTGTCATGACAAATAACCCATGAAGGCCCTGTAATCGCATGATCTCCACTGCAACGCTTTGGATCGCCCTGTCTGTGATTGACAGTGCAATCTAAAGGGTTAACAGTGCGGATCGGATCGCTGATCCCGTCGGTGCTGTTAGCTGCACATGTTAGCTGATCAGATCTGAGCTGACATGTGCAGGGAATGATGTGAGCTCAGCGCATGAGCTCGCATCAGGGGTAGGGACACGGCCAATGGTGTATATATACCGTGTATATATATATATATATATATGTCTTTGGTTGTTAAGGGGTTTAAGCCACACTCCAGTGGTTTTTTTTTCTCCGCTGGAGTGGTGCTTTGAATCTTAGTCCCCTGTCTTATACTCACCCTCCTGCTGCTTCATCCTCTATCACCGCCGCTCCAGTTGGTCTGTGGGGATTTGTGACTTGTCGGCAGTTCCAGTGTTTCATGGAAGCACCAGATTTCACAAATATATACATCTCTAAGAGACTATTAAAAACCTTCATCTAGGATGTTAGGTATGATGTTATACAAGAAATTGTACACCATATTTATTCACACATGGACAGGTAAATCGCACCTCTGGCACAACCATATATTAGAACAAAAACCACGATCAAACTCCTTTTATGACAAAGTGAAAAATCCTGTGTTTATTTACACCAGATCAGATAAGGGAGAAAGGGGGGCATATACAAGACCAGCAGAGCAGTGTGGTTGGCGTACACCTGGAGAGTGTATCTGTGGACATGACGTACAGTAGATAGTTGTTGTTTACAACCCCCAAAAAAGGTTCACCAGGTTCTTGATTCTGCTATGTCTTCTGTATCCCTGCCTTTGGCCTTCTCTGTCTAGAGTCTGCAGTCTCTGAGGAGTAATTCCAGGACTTTCCTTAGGTTACACCCACTGCATTCTGCTGATATTTAAAGAGCCAGTGCACCCTGATATGGACATGCCTCTCAACCTATTGCTGACAGGGTCTGAGCATGTAAGGCACCCTCCCCTTAAGGGAGGTGCCTGAACAACGTTTCCTGTCCTAGGTGCACTGCTTGTTTTCAGGTCTCCTGCCTCATACCTTTCCCTTGTCTCGTACCTTGTTCCATGCTATTGCCAATACTTTGTCTTGCTTTAGTGTCTGTCACAAGTGACCCTACTACTTCAGTTGGTCTGTACCTGCCTCCAGCAAACCTGCAGTATCTACCTGTCAGCATCCACCTCCAGTGAGCCTGCCACACCAACCAGCCTGCCTCTGTCATCAGTGAGCCTGTACCAGGCTTATAACTATCTGTGTTGGATTCTGCTCTTGCTGGTACCTGTTGGCATCAGAAGCTGTCCTATCAGCATGGCAGCCTGCAAGCTACACTTAAGATACATTGTTATTGCCAGACCTTGGCTGCTCCTGTGGGTGTATACCAAATAAAGACTGTTCTTTTATTCATGTCATTCTCCTGCCTATCCCTATCCACAGGTTGAGCTTTCACAGGCCATCTGTGGTCCAGTGGTTCCACTGCACATGTTCCCATCATGGTGAGCGTAACAAAAGATCTATTGCAAAATTGGTATTTTAGAATTCTTATATTTTTTCTATATGGTACTACATATAAGGTTGTGTTCCCATGAGCAGTGTTTTCAGTGTTATGGATGCAGCTTATTTGTGCTACATTAATAACGCTGCATTGTAAAGTACAAGCACAGTGGATGGGATTTACAGAAATCTATTGCCCACTGTGCTTGTTTTCTCCGTGAGCACAGGGCGGCTGCACTTACCTGCAGAAATCACCGACTTCTCACAGGAAAGGAGACAGTACATCCAGGATGCAGTGTCTCCAGATCGTGTGAACATTTCATAAGTAGATTTGCTAAGGTGGGCTGCGTTCTCTCATCTTTTTTAAGAAACTGTATGCTAAAGTAAAGATGTATATTTTTAATATGAATTTTTTGGTCACATCATTTATTCCACTCAATTTTTGATTGGTAATTTGATATTAATTCATTTATTGGAAAACTGAGAATGCAAGAAAATCAGGAATAAAGTGGTTTAAATTCTTGCTGCTGCTAAATGATATGGAACAAGTGATGATCAAAAAATAAATGGTGATTTATTTGATGCAATTCGAAGTATGTTCCTGCTTCTTCATCATGATATACACCAATTCATGATGAAGAAGTGGGATATGCTTTGAAATACTGTACATAAAAAAATATCTCTGGTTTCATATTATTTGGAAGCAGCGCAAATTTAAACAACTTTATTCCTGATTCCCTCACATTCTCAACTTGCCTTAAAGCATGTGGCGTCCATGATAGTTGCATGTATGCTTACATTACACAGAAGGTGAGCAGTTGGGTTTTCGAAATGTTTTCCCCTTTTTTGTGGGGCAAGACCCTACTGCACTTTTCTATCCACAGATTATTTGCTTTACAATTATTGGGACATATCTGCTTACATAATTGTCTTACGTTATCTGTCATCTATTTCCGTCTGTATGAGGGCAAATCACACAATCCACTGCGGTGACCGGAAGTACGCTAGATGCCATATTTGAACACCCAAGTCATTGTTCTCCAAATATGCTGCCGCTGCACTTCTGCCGCCCCCCGCTGCACCCACCTCTGCAGCACATTCACCCACGCTGTACCCACCTCCACAGCTGTATCACACCCACCTGGTTCCTGAAGGCCCCTACAAACCTGTTGCCATAGCCTGGTGCACGCTCCCACATCCTCACACACTGCTCGAACAATCCTGCCATTTCCATGTACTCCGTAACACCCCCATATACCCATCGGCCCTCCGCTGCACTCAACAAATTGGACGCTCCAGGACCTGTGGTAATGTCACAGTCATGGGTGGAGTCACAAATCACATGACTGTGACATCAATAAAAATTCTTTGTCTGACACGGAGTGGGGGAGCACAAACAGCAGGTACAGAAAGTGGCCCCCCTGCTCACCCGCTGCTTTGCACCTCTACCCCCTCTCTCACACTGCTCTGCCCCTTACTCTGTTCTCTCTCCCCTGCTCTGCTCTTTTCTGCCTAGCTCTTCCCCACTCACTCACCTCTGCTCACACCCGCTAGTCTCCACTCTTCCCCGCTCTGCTTTGCTCTCCCCTGCTCTGCTGTCCCTGCCCTGTTCCATTCTCTCCCAGTCTCTTCTGCTTTGCCCCGCTCTGCTCCACTCTCCCTCCGCTCTACTCCACCCTCACCTGCTCAGCTCTATTCTCACCTGCTCTGGCCCACTCCCCCCAGCTCACCCCTACTCTCCCTCACTCTGCTCTGCACTCCCCCACTCTGCTTCACTCTTTTCTGCTTTGCCTTGCTCACCCCTGCTCTACTCTGCTCTTCCATGGTTTGCTTCACTCTCCCCTGCTCTGCTCCACTCTCCTCCAGTCTCCCCCACTCTTCTCTTGTCTCCCCTGCTCTCCTCCACTCTGCTCTTGTCTATTCAGCTCCACTCTTGCCTGCTCTGGCCCACTTCTCCCACACTCTGCTCCCCTGCTCTGCCTCACTCACCCCACTCTACTATGCTCTCCACTGCTCTCCCCTGCTCACTCCTGCTCTGCCCCACTCACTCCCACTTTGTTCCACTCTCCCCCACTCTACTCTGCTCTCCCTTGCTCTGCCCCTCTCTCCCTCAGTGTCCCCTGATCTCCCCCGCTCCACTCTTCCCTGCTCCACTTTCACTTCCTCTGCTCCATGTTAGACGGAGGCCATGGGTACCAAGGCCTCTGTCGGCCATATTGTCTGTTTGAAAAAAAAGTAACTTTAAACTTTCTCTGTTAGTAGAAATCTAAATGTCATGTCTTCTAGCTATAAGCAATGACCTAACCTGTATAAGAAAACAGATACACGTTAATTAGATTTGGTCTGATCATTTAGCAAAATTTATAATCAGTTCATAAGCCAGTTCTGAATTTGTCTAGATATTTTACGGTGTATTCTATCCCTCAATGCTAATATGACGTTTCTTATAATCAAGAACAGAGCTGATTAATGTCAATAAGTTATGATTTGTGCTTGGTCCCAAAAAGGCTATTATGAGATAATTTGTATGTAGTTAGTAATGAAATTAATGTGCTCTTTCATGTCAATATATGTTGTAAGAAATATGAAGGGATCACTTATGACAGGTTACGTAATCCTTCTTCCATAGAGACTCATTGGTAACAATGATTCTCTATGGAGAAAATTGGTATAAAGAACACGCCCGTCCATGAGACGGGAAGCCATTATTCTGAATCCATCTTGAGTGTGACACCTGTGGCTTCCGCGCCTGTCATTTAGATTCCTGTGCCTGATTACTGCTTTTGCCGTAGAACGTAGTATTTTTTCCTACCCGAATAAAACCCACTTTTGGTTCTGAAGACGCAGTCTATGGAGTTTATCGAACGAAGAAACTGAGTTGATTATTTCTAACACTCCACACTTCCCCACTCTGCCCCGTTCACCCCCACTCTGTTCCACTCACCGTCTCACCCCCGCTCTGCCCTGCTCACCCCCGCTCTTCCTCACTCTGCCCCGCTCTCCCTCACTCTGCTTTCCTCTGCCTGCTCTGCTCTCACCCGCTCTGCTCCAGCCTGTCTCCCCTGCTCACCCCCACTCTCCCCAGCTCACCTCTTATCTGCTCAGCTCTCCTTTCCCCCTCTCTGCTCTTCTCACCCCCGCTCTCATGCCAGTCTGCTGTGTCTGCTCTTCTCCACTTTGCTCTGCTCTCCTCCGCTCTGCTCTCCCCTGCTCTGCTACACCCACTCTCCCCTGTGCTACTCTGCTCCTGCTCTGCTCCACACTTCCCCACTCACCCCTGCTTACCTCCACTTTGCTTTGGTTTGCCCCACTCTGCCCACTCTCCCTGGCTCACCCCCCGCTCTGCTCCACTCACCCCCACTCTGCTGCTCCACTCAACCCCACTCTGTTTTCTCTGCTCTGCTCTCCCTTGATCTGCTCTGCCCATTCTGCCCCTCTGCCCAGCTCTCCGCCGCTCATTCTCGCTCACCCATGCTCACCCCCTGTCTGCCCGCTATCACCCGCAGCTTGAGGGGAGGGCAGAAAGTGACCACCATAGGGGGTAAACCCTTCATGGGAGGGGGCAGATAGTGACCAAAAGGGGGGCAGGCAGAGACAACACAGGGGTAGGCCAGAGAGTGACCACAGGGGTCAGAAAGGCATCACAGGTGGGGGAAGACATTGACCACAGGTGGGTGGGCAGAGAGCAACCACAGGGCTATGCACAGGAGGCAGAGAGTGCGCATGGAGGGGTGGGTAGTGCACACAGTGTGTTTCCACAGAGCATGCACAGGGGGGCAAAAAGTGTGCATGAGGGCACAGCACATACACAGGGAGGGTAGAGAGTGTAATATGCTGTAGACTGAAAGGGAAAATGAAGAGCATAAGTTTTGTTAATGAAGAAATCCTCTTGTAAGGGAGTGGACAGTGCCCAGATACTCCTGCCCCAAAGACACCAACTGCATTGTGTTGTATAGTAGTGTGAATTGTGTCTTGAGTATGTGTATAATATCTGATGTCTCTATGTATATACGTCATATACGTAGTAGTATAAATAATGTACAGAGTATTAGATAAGTACAAAAGAAGGTAACATATGATATATCACTTAGGATATTATAGAACTAAGACACAAAGATATAGATAGCTTGTCCAGCTACTTACTTTAGGGCAAGCAAAACTTTAAGTGTGGGATTAGCCCACTGCAAGTGAAGCTAGCCTCTAGGCTAAGAGGGAAGACTCCTTCTTAGTTTAGTTAGTTGTTGGAAGCTGTACTAGAGTTTAATATAGTGAGTAGGAGTAGCATTGTGCAAGCCAGGGAGATACCTTAGGTCACAGTAAGTGGGTGTTTGTGGCACCAATCCCCTACCATTGTTGGACAGTGGGAGAAGAACTCAGGGAGTGAGGACATATAGAGAACAAGCTCTGTTCACTCCAACATACCCCAAGCCCTAAAGTCTGGATAGATTTCCCTGTCAGTGGACTGAGAAATGACTTATGAAATTCAGTCTTGTCAAAATTTTGGAAATTATTCTTCAGTTCAACGAAAGACTGATTAAAATGTTACTTTTCAAAGAGTGTGTATTAATTTATGATGAGCACTGTATATATCTATATCATATTTGCTGACAACTTGATAAAAATCTTTGCAGCACACAGCTACTATCAATGATGTACAAGTGCTATAAGCCATATGTGTTTGAGGAAAAAATTCAAAAACTTACGTTTTTTCAAAAAACTCAAAAATCTTTCTTTTAATTCTGAAGTTCTTAGTACATACATTGGCCAATGTCTGCTTGCTCATCAACTGCGACAAAGTGACTTCAGGCATGATGTGTCCTATCTGACATCCCTGCCCTCCTTGTCCACCCCTCACTCTTCAGTGGGCAGACACCATCTATACCCTCGATCACCTGTAGGTTAATGAGGGTGCACATTGCAGCAAAGGAGCCTGCAACTCCACATAATATATAACAATGCATGTACTAAGAACTTCAGAATTAAAAGAAAGATTTTTGAGTTTTTTGAAAAAACGTACGTTTTTGAATTTTTTCCTCGAACACATATGGCTTATAGCACTTGTACATCATTGATAGTAGCTGTGTGCTGCAAGGATTTTTATCAAGTTGTTTGACTCTGCATCTTTGCTTGCACCAGTTCACACTGGTCTGTGAGTGCTGTGCAGCTTTTCTTGTTATATATTATGTGGAGTTGCAGGCTCCTTTGCTGCAATGTGCACCCTCATTAACCTACAGGTGATCGAGGGTATAGATGGTGTCTGCCCACTGAAAAGTGGGGGGGTGGACAAGGAGGGCAGGGATGTCAGATAGGACTCATCATGCCTGAAGTCACTTTGTCGCAGTTGATGAGCAAGCAGACATTGGCCAATGTATGTACTAAGAACTTCAGAATTAAAAGAAAGATTTTTGAGTTTTTTGAAAAAACGTAAGTTTTTGAATTTTTTCCTCAAACACATATGGCTTATAGCACTTGTACATCATTGATAGTAGCTGTGTGCTGCAAGGATTTTTATCAAGTTGTTTGACTCTGCATCTTTGCTTGCACCAGTTCACACTGGTCTGTGAGTGCTGTGCAGCTTTTCTTGTTATATATCATATTTGCTGAGTTTTTCAATAGATATTTAACTTATAGAGAATCTGTCACCAAATTTAATTTGACCTATCCTATCAAACTATTACTATGAGCATACAGGTTATAGAATGCTGAAAAGAGCCCTACCTGTATGCCTTGTATTCAGAAAACCCTTTATCCAATATGCAAGGCCCTCCAAAACATATAACAAATAAGTTCTGTCTTCCTTACAGACCTGAATTGGTCTATTTCTATTGCAATATCTCTGCACTATATGTAAGGCGGCCGTCACACGCACAGATATCGCGCAAGATATCGCTTGAACGCGGCAGATTAAACATCGCATGAGCGATGTCTGTGCGTTTGACGGCAAGATACGACGAGCGAGATCTGATCAAATCGCAAAATCGAGATCTGAGGTACGGTCCTCAGATCTAGCGATTTACGATTTAGCGATCTGCTTCATCGTGGTGTATAACACCACGATGAACTATCTCCCAGCGGCAGAGCCTATGCTGGGAGATGGTAACTATGGTACACGTCGGGTAACTAAGCGACGCGCGGCGCCTAGTTACCCGATGTGTACCATAGTTACCAGCGATCTCGCTGGCCCACATCGCTGGTGAGTCTGTCTGTGTGACATCTCACCAGCGATGTGAGCGATATTGTAAGCGATCGCGCGTGCACGTGATCGCTTACAATATCGTTCTAGATATCTTAGCGTGTGACGGCCACCTCATATGTACCTTGATGTGTGGTATAATGTCCCCTAGTGCTCTCTGCCCAAGAAGAGGTTAATGCCTTACATACTGCTGCATGTTCGCTACATTGTGCTCTGCTTTGAGCAGTATACACCCATCTATGCCTTCATCTCAGTGATGTGGGCGTTACTTTGTGATGCGGGCCGGTCATGTGATCCGGACCGCATCATGTGATGGTATGCAGTGACGCCAGATGAGGGCGGAAGTGACGTTCCGCGTCTCCCTGAGCGTGCACTGTGTACTGGCAGACTGCATTAACATTGGGGACAGTATTTGAGATAGCGCGCGGACATCACTTCCGGTTTAGCCCCCGGAAGTGACAACAGACACTGTTAACTCCATGTAATGTGTATATAAAGACTGGTTTTCCCCCTCATGGTCACCCCCCTTGGAAGAAGCCTTGTGAAACGTGTAAGGGGGCCACAGCCACTGATAGGTAATACTTTGACCCATGAATTAATTCATTTTGTATGTACTTTGCGATTTCTTTGCTTGTTATGCACCCAGTTTTGGGGCATTGTACTGGTACTGTATTGGCAGTAAGGTATTGTTAGTTTCTGGCTGTACCTTGCATGTTTCATGTGGTCACCTATATTTGTGTGCTGTGTTGCATCACTTTTATTTGCGGCATTTTGCTGCTATTTTTAATAAAGTGCACTTTACTTTTCAACTTTGGCCTGACTCCTGGTTGTGTCTATATGAATTATATATAACTGTATGCCTTGTATCAGATGCCTTGTTGTGGATAAATAATCTTTAATCACTTTATGTAAATGAGCTGTTTCAGGCTATGTGGTAGATGTTGCCTGGAAGATACTCTGTCTGCAGAGCTTATATTAAATAGAAGGGGGCATTATAGGTGTGATGGCTGCTTTTTACTCTCCTGATATCACTGTCAGGGGCGTTGCTAGGGTCATAAAACATCCGGGGCTCGGGCCACTGAGATGCATTTTTCGGAAAAAATTTAAATAAAACCCAAGTAAAATGTACCTTAATAACCAGTGACACTCTACATATATAATATTAACAGTTTTAATGCTTTAAAACATTATAGAGATTGCCAACATGCACTCAATAAATACACAAAATATAACAGTATTAGGCCAACATCCATGCAATCCTAAGGCTTCTTTCACATGAGCGCTTTTCTGGCGTTAATACCGTGATTTTAAAGTGCATGAATTTCGCTGTCAAAAAACACCATTAAAGAACATGTTCTATAATGACGTTTTTTTAGCAGTGGCTTCTTGACCCCATTGACACGAATGGGGTGTGCTCCCGGCGAAAATTGGGTGCTTTAAAAGCACGCGATTAGTGTTCGGGGAGAAGCGCTTATCTGAATAAGCCCTAAAGGGTTTTCTTACTACTTTGATCCATTCCTCTAGCTCTAGGATACAGTTCTATCTATTGTGTTAAGGAAAAAATAGCACAAAGACAATCTTATAGTTTAAAGTGCAAATTTAACAGTCCAGTGAGCGGCAGCTGCAAGGGTGGGATTCATATTTTTAACAGGTTCCCGCCTGTCCTTACCACTATAGGTGGTTGAGGGTCCGGTGGGTCCTTCCTGGGAGCCCTTGTGGCCAGTATGCCCCCGGCTAGCCCCCTGCACTGCTGCCTGTGCCCCTGTGACATGTCTGCGGCCACTGACCCCTATGTCCTGCCCCAGGTGCCCCCTGTTCTTACCTCAATAAGGCAGGTCGGCAGGTCCCAGCAAGTTGCACTGAGCTGGGAGCCCCCCTCTTCCTAACTGGCAGCCAGCCCAGAGCACAACAATTAATTCTCCAGAGTCTGACTCTGCTGACCTGGCTGCAGGACTTGCATGGTCGTGACGTCATCGGTCACGTGCAGCCAGGTCATGTGAGTGGCACTGGGCGGGACTGAGCGGCGACGGCTCTCTGTGAGCTACGGTACTGTGTGTCTGTGTGAGAGCCGTGCCGCCGCACAGCGAGAGAGAGCAGACACGTCGGGCATGTCTGCACTTTCTCCTCTGCCCTGACCGCCGGTGAGATTCGGGGCACTATGCATAAGAATCGGGGCTGCAGCCCCGATTCGTAATGCATAGCGACGTCCCTGATCACTGTAGAGTTCTGTGTGATTATATCTGACATCTTTACAGGTCTCTCCCATCTTCAGCCTCCATCTTATAGGCAGCCATGGGCACAACATTGTTGCAATACAGCAGAAATGAAAAAAATGTGTTTGCAAGAAGTAAAATTTAAGTTCTGTTCTGTGTCATTTACCTGCCTCACACTGGCAACTTCCCTTTTATTAAAATAATCTTTGGAGGTGGAGTTATCTTCCAGGCAGCATTCTCCCTTAGCCTGGAACAGCTCATTTACATAAAGTGAAAAAAGATGTTTTCTCCATAACAAGGTATCTGATATGAAGCATACAAATATGATTATTTTCATCAGTCTATAACCTGCATGCCTATACTAATAGTTTATATAGGACAAATGTGGTGACAGACTCCCTTAAAATGTATGCTTTAATATAAACATTTCTGTTGTATGTTAGGTTTCTAAGCTTAGCTAGGATTTGCTGGTTGCATTTTTTCTTGTTGGTTAAATTACAAAACAAGGTGTCTTACATAAACTGGAAAGAAATTCTATACAGTTGTCATAGTATAACATTACATGTTTAAGGACCTGCTTTTTTTGCACAAGGAATTACAAGTCAGTTGAAGGGCAATACAGACATCTACTTATTAATCAAAGTTTCTGCATCTACAGCAATAACATGTAACTGTAGCCTTCAAAATAATAAAATAATACAATCAAATAGTTTAAAGCCTCAGACAGCTCATTAGTATAGACAAATAGCAGTTACATATACCAATGTGAATGAGACCTTCAGGATATTGTATAGTCTCGAATTGAGATAAAGTTTAGATTAAAAATGCGTATCAATGCATATATGTCAGTAAATGTTAAACATATGTTGTTTAGTTAACTACATTAAAATGATTAACACATAGCATGTGTAGTATGAGCTACAACAAAGGCAAGATTTTTTTGTTAGAATCGATTATAAAATTTTAAATTTCTGAAATATTACATTTTAGCAAATAACACTAAATCTATTCAAGTAGTGTGATAAATTAAGGTGTATGTAATCTTGTGGCATCAGCAGTGTTTTAATACCTACATATTTGAACTTGATTTAGATCTAAGTATCGAAGCCAAATTTTATAATACAAGCCAGATATACCGTATTATTTAATATATCTCTAAGGCTCAATGGGAATAGCATTTACTTTGAAAATTGATTTCAGAAAAGTTTAATAAACCTAAAATTTGAGTGAGCATTTTATGAGTCCATCCAAAGATTGAGAGGTCATGAGTCCCAAAATATTCAGTATCTACCCACCCAGTCTGTCTAACAACTGCATGTAGAAGATAGAACTCTATGGCTGTTTGGTTGAAAGAAAAAGTAGAGGAGCAGCAAGATGGTTCCTTATCCCGTTTATAACTTATCATGCAATGCTTCGCACACTCACTTGAATTTGATAAGTTTTGAGTTTTGATCAGTTATGTACATACGTTTTGTGTGAGACAATTTATGACAGATAATAGGAAAGTTTGACAACTGCAGCCAGTATCAATCAATTTGACATTTCAGGAGGTGGGACACTGAGGAGATGTCAGAATAAGATGCACGGGCACTCTACAGTGAAGGAAATAATTATTTGATGCCTTGCTGTTTTTGTAAGTTTGCCCACTGATAAAGACATGAATAGTCTATCATTTTAAGGGTAGGTTAATTTTAACCATGAGAGATAGCATATCAAAAATAAAATCCAGAATATCACATTGTCTAAATCAGGAGTCTGCGGACTGGGACCGAGCCATGGGGGTCCCTGTGCTGGTCCGTGCCACCGCAGACCAGCATTACACAGAAAGTGCTCTGCGGCGTCTCAGAGCAGCATCCCCGCCTACTGCAGCTACGCCGCTCTGAGCTGATGGTTTTCTCAGCTGCATCCGTAGATGTACAAGCGGAGCTGTTGGCCCATCACAGTGCAGCAGCCAGGCCCTGATTGGCCATTGCCTGTTGTGCTGTTATTGGCGGACAGCTCTGCCCATATATCTATGCAGCTGAAGCAGAAAGCAGAGCAGCACCAACTACAGCGGTGAGCAAGTATATCTCTGTGCCTGTGTATGTCTGTGTGTGAGTGTATGTGTCTGTGTGTGTGTCTGTGTTTGTGTCTGTGTGTGGCTGTGTGTCTTAGTGTGTGGTTGTGTGTCTTTGTGTTTTTGTGTCAGTGTGTGTGTCTGTGTGTCAGTGTGTGTGTCTGTGTTGATGGGGCTGCAAGGGATGGTGGGGATAATATGGACTGCTACAAGGGATGATTGGGGTAATATGGACTGCTGCAATGAGATGAAAGGGATAATATGGACTGCTGCAAGGTGATGATGGAGATAATATGGGCTTCTGCAAGGGGATGATGGGGATAATTTGGACTGCTGGAAGGGGATGATGGGGATATTATGGTCTTCTGCAAGGGGATGAAAAGGATATTGTGAGATGCAAGGGTATGATGGGGATATTGTGGGCTCCATGGGGATGATGGGGATATTGTGGCCTGCATAGGAATGATGGGGATATTATAGGCTACAAGGGGATGATAAGGACTGCAAGGGGATATTGTGCGCTGCAAGGGGATGATGGGGATATTATGGGCTGCAAGGGGATGATGGGGATACCATATCAGGGGCTGCAAGGGGATGGAAAAATAAGATATTCCCTGAAAATAAGATGTAGCGCATCTTTCAGGGAAACAAGACTTAATACTTGGTGGCAAAACCCTTGTTGGCAAGAACAGAAATCAGACTTTTTTTGTATTTGATGATGAAGTTTGTGCACATGTCAGGAGGAATTTTTGTCCACTCCTCTTTTCAGATCATCTCTAAATCATTAAGATTTTTTTTTAAACATTAAGTTTTTATTGAGTTTCCAATAAACCAAAACAAGCAGTACACCAACATTACAAATACCAATACACATACTGTACAAATACATGTAGAGTAGAGTACAAATACAAATAATAGAGTACAGTACAAATACATGTAGAGTAGAGGAGTGGGGGGCAGGTAGTGGGAGGAGAAATAGGAGGGGGGGAACAGTCGTGCAAGTAGCCTTTCAAGCTAAACAGAAAGCATACAATAGGGAAAAATCCCTCTGGGGGGAATTTTACCCTCATCAAGGCAGAATTGGCGCCACTACAGGATGGGCAGCCCAGAGAGTCCAGGTTTTAAGTTTCTATCATTTCCTGCCAAGATCTAATGCTAGATAGTATTCATGTTGGAAGATAGAGTTAGTCTTCTCTATAACCTCTCCTAGTGTCAGAGGGGAGGGAGACTTCCATATGGCCGCTACACAGTCTGGAGGCTATTAAAATATAGAATACTATACCTCTGAGATCTCAGGGGACCAGATCTATACCTATATTCAGAAGTGCTTGTTGGGGAGAGAGGTCTATCCAGATCCCCGTAATAGATCTTAACTGACTAGCCACCAGGGACCAGAATGGGGCTACTTTAAGGAAAAACCACCACATATGTGGTAGGGTGCCCCTCTCCCCACAAAGTCTCCATCACAAAGGGGACAGATCGGCAGAGAACCGCGACAGTCGGGTTGGGAGGATATACCAGTGGAGATGAATTTTCTTCAAATTCTCTAGGTGATTCAAACATCTAGTCGCCCCTAGAACTCCCGATTTCAAGGTACACAGGTAAGGGATTGAGGAGAGGCAATGCCTCACCTGAATGTAATGGTAGTACATGTTGCACACTGCGGGAAATTTTAATCAAAGGGAGTCAAAAGGCATAATATCTCCATTTTGCAATATGTCACGCATAGTGAGCACCCCCGTCTCCTCCCATCTCCTGCAAGGAGAAGGGTTTGAGAGATAAAATATTACCTAAATAGGTATCAGGGGCTTCACTTTATGTGGTTGTGAGGTCACACCCACTATAGAAGCATATCATGGCTGCTACAGTCTCTCGAATGGTGCATATAGAGAAGGGAGGATGATAGGTTAAAAACCACGCTGCCACATTCCACGAGACATCAAAGGGTGAATATAATATTGATTTATTGGTCAATGTGTTTCAGGGCTCCCTAGACCCTTCCTCAGGACAAATCAATATCATATTGCCATGTTTCAGGGCATTTCAGGGAGCCCTGAAATGCGTTGACTAACAAATCAATATTCAATTCACCCTTTGTTTTTCGTGGAACACGGCAGTGCAGTTTTTAACCCTTCATCCTCCCTACATTAATTTTCTAGGATAATGACCTTTGGGCTTTCATTGGCTGTAAGCCATAATCATCAACATTTACAGAAATACACACTTAAAATTGATCCCTCTGTTTGTAATGACTCTATATAATATATGCGCTTTACTTTGTATTGAATTACTGAAAAAAATGTACCTTTTTGTTGATATTCTAATTCATTGAGATGCATGCACCTGTAATGTTTCCACCATGTTTGACTGTGGGGACGGTATTCTTTGAATCATAGGCAGCATTTCTCTTCCTCCAAACATGGCAAGTTTAGTTAATGCCAAAGAGCTCAATTTCTGTCTCATCTGACCACAGCACCTTCTCCCAATCACTCTCAGAATCACTAAGGTGTTCATTGGCAAACTTTAGACGGGCCTGCACAAAGCAGTGGCACTTTAATCCATTACTATTATAAATAGGGTATGCCCTGGCTCGACCTAGTGCGAGGTGCTCAGAGGAAAAAATACCACAGATAATATCAGAATAGCCTCGGCACACTCATATAGAAAAAATGAGAGAGAAATATTTCTTAGTGTTGTTGATTTTATTTAACAAATAAATCTTCCCACGTTTCGGCTCAAGCATGAGCCTTCCTCAGGGATTGAGCTGAATATAAACATAACAAAAAGAAATCAATATGTGACAAAAAAGATGCAATATACATGATGTAGGTAAAAACAGAACCCATTTAAGGTGTATAGTATACAACGTACGGTGTTAGTGAATTTATTGGCGTGCGCACTGTACCGAAGTGAGCATAACCGTGAGTGTATGGTGGTGTATAGGGGTGTGGTGATAAAGTGAGGGAAAAGGGATAGCGGAAGGAAGTGGGAGGAAAAGGTTAGCAGAAATTAGTGAAGGTATACAATCTCAGTGTAGAAAGAAAAACAACTAAATATATCAAAGGGTGAAACGAAAGGAGGAATAAGAAAGCAGAGAAAACAATGAAAGATGCTTTCTTATTCCTCCTTTCGTTTCACCCTTTGATATATTTAGTTGTTTTTCTTTCTACACTGAGATTGTATACCTTCACTAATTTCTGCTAACCTTTTCCTCCCACTTCCTTCCGCTATCCCTTTTCCCTCACTTTATCACCACACCCCTATACACCACCATACACTCACGGTTATGCTCACTTCGGTACAGTGCGCACGCCAATAAATTCACTAACACC
The DNA here is from genome assembly GCA_033576535.1 of Allobates femoralis. NCBI lineage: Eukaryota > Metazoa > Chordata > Amphibia > Anura > Aromobatidae > Allobates > Allobates femoralis. The sequence continues at coordinate 576,950,709 of JARQOC010000002.1, forward strand.
GTACGTTGTATACTATACACCTTAAATGGGTTCTGTTTTTACCTACATCATGTATATTGCATCTTTTTTGTCACATATTGATTTCTTTTTGTTATGTTTATATTCAGCTCAATCCCTGAGGAAGGCTCATGCTTGAGCCGAAACGTGGGAAGATTTATTTGTTAAATAAAATCAACAACACTAAGAAATATTTCTCTCTCATTTTTTCTATATGAGTGTGCCGAGGCTATTCTGATATTATCTGTGGTATTTTTTCCTCTGAGCACCTCGCACTAGGTCGAGCCAGGGCATACCCTATTATAATACGCGATTTTTTTGACCCTGTGCTCCCTGTACTTTTTCTTACCACTACATGGCATCTTTTGGTGTATTCTCATACAATGAAGAAGAACAAGCAACCATCCTCTCAACCGTAAGAGAGACAGACAACTTCTTGAATATTTCCGCCCGTGAGGTTAAATCAAGGGATTACGAGAAGGAGTTGAAGAAACTTGCTTCGTTCGAACTGCATTCTTATACTCTAGCTCAGTACACTAAAGCACAACGTATTCCTAGGGGATTGAGAGTTGCCCTCCGACCGACTTTATTCAGCGACAACGAAGAATATTGTCAGCTCTTTGAGAATATTCTGAACAAATGCTCGATTGATTTAATGGTCCTTACGATCAAATTCCTTCAGGACGAGATAGTTAGAGTTAAAGAACAGGTTACGGCGATTGAGAACCAGCTTGCTAACACTCTCTCTCCCACAGATCTAACGAGCCTTAAAGCAAAAGCTAATAAGACCCTACAAGATTTCACTAACGAACTGAAAACCAGGAAGAAGAACAAGTTTCTGCGAGATCAGGACGACTATAGCAAAAACCAAGTCTATAGATGGCGCTACACCACTTTACCAGAAGGTCCGCCTCACAGAGACCGGCAAGGCTCGTCGGGGTCATCAGGTTCAGATGGTGGACGCGGACGTGGTCGCGGTGGGCGTGGAAAAACCCGCAAACCTTTTTTTGGCAACAGACCGAATCCATCAGTACCACCCAACGCCGCACCAGACGTGGAAGACGAAGGAGCGGATGCAGATCCCAATCTGGAGAACAGGGTTCAGACTCGGTCACAGGTAAGAACAACTTGGTCTTCAACATTTCCACATACTACCTTTCACCTGCCGAGACCCGACTTCTCCAGAAGGGACTCTCCTTCTGTCCCACACCACCTTTCGACCCGTTTCTCGTTAACCAAGAACTGAACCGTTTCTTTCGTTCAATAAGACTTAAGGTTCACTTCAGTCAGGTTAACGACAACATAGGCACATCTATCTCCATTCCTGAGGGGACATCACAAGACACCTTCATCTTAAGGGATCTCGACATCAGGATCCCGAGCTCGTTCCAACCTTCAAGATCTTCACATCCGGTCGAAACGTATATTTCATTGGTATCGCAATCTATTGATATGTATGTACATAACATTAAAAAAGGCAATTACCACCTTAGGCATAACCTAAGCAAGGAAGAGTCTATGGCACTCAAAAGCCTAAAAAACAATGATAAAATAACAATTAAGCCAGCTGACAAAGGTGGTGCCATCGTTGTTATGGATAAATCTTACTATATATCCGAGGTTCATAGACAACTGGCAGATACGTCTACATACAGACCAATCCCCCTGAATCCTACCTTTAACATCCAAAAGAAAATTGAAAAATTAACTAAGTTGTATCTATCACTAGGCACCATAGATGACAAATTGGCAGACTACTTACATAAAAAAGACCCGATTACACCGGTACTGTATATCTTGCCTAAGATACACAAGAACCTTGAGAGACCCCCGGGAAGGCCAATTGTGGCCTCCACGGACTCAATACTATCACCATTATCTATAACGTTGGAGAAGATCCTGACTCCTTTAATTCCAAAAATAAAATCCTTTGTAAAAGACACCTCCGACTTCTTAGGCCATGTCTACAAGATGACAAATATTTTCGATGATGTTATCTTGGTCACACTAGATGTGAACAGCCTGTACACGAGTATTGACCATGACAGGGGCATAGAGGCTGTTCATTGGTTTCTCAACCAACACACACCAAGTTTAGTGACCCACAGAAAATGTTCTGTATAGATACCCTTACACTGGTTCTGAAAAATAATCATTTTCTTTTTGAGGACCAGTTCTTCTTACAGGAATGTGGGACCGCTATGGGGGCCAACATGGCACCCCCATACGCTAACATTTACATGGATAAGTTCGAGACGGACCACGTATATACTAACCCTTTATTCAAAACCAACGCCATCACATGGCTTCGATACATAGATGACATTTTTTGTCTATGGAAAGGTGACACCAATTCACTAACCAGTTTTGTTGAAGAAATCAACCAGGGCACACCCAACCTGACTTTTACCCTACATTACGATTTTAACCAGATCAATTTTTTGGACACACTCATCTCAAAAAATTCACAGGGCAACTTGACAAGTGATTTGTATGTAAAACCGACAGACCGCAACAGCCTTCTACACTGGTCAAGTTGTCATCCCAGACATGTAAAGAAGGCCCTACCCAAGTCCCAACATCATAGGGTCGATCGAATTGTGTCGGACCCTAACACTAAAAAATGTAGACATGACGAGATGACAGATAAATTCCATAAGAGAGGATACCCATTATCAGAATCTATACCACAGGTCTCCTCCTCACAGAGGGACAGGACTATAGATAGCAGACTTAAGTTTGTGAATACTTTCCATCCCTTCTCTCCCCTTATTAAAAAAGCGGTCCTTGAACACTGGCCCCTATTGAACAAAGCCTATCCAGGTATCGTGGAATTTAAACTACCACCACTCATCTGTCACAAGAGGACCAAAAATTTAAAAAACACACTAGTCAGGGCTGACATTGGGTCTAGTCTACAAATTTCTAAACAGAGATTTTTGAGTACCCCCAAAAAAGGCACATTCCCATGTTTGGGATGTGCACAGTGCACTAATGTCAGTAAGGGCGAATCATTCACCCATCCATTGTCAGGTAAAAGGTTCAACATTAACGGTTACTATACATGCAATTCCAGCTATGTCATCTATCTAATTAAATGTCCTTGCGGTCTCGGATATGTTGGGGAGACCACCCAGCATATCCGGGACCGCATTTCTAAACACAAGTCGACCATCAGGTGTAAAAATACTTTGCTACCAATCCCTGCCCACTTTATTGAGTATAGACACTCTATCAGTCAATTAAAATTTCAGGTAATTGACCACATACCCATACCTAGGAGAGTAGGCAATAGGATACGTATGCTCAGAGAACGCGAAGCGTATTGGATTTACCACCTCAATACCCTCTCACCTAGGGGCTTGAATAGGGAATCTGAAATGTATTATTGAACTGTTGTTTAATATGTCTTTTTTTCCAGAGTACATAGGTAGCTGTATCCAGAACTCATTTGGAGTTTTCTCAGAGATTCCTCCTTCGTTCACATTAGGCTGAGAATTATACTTAACCATGTACTGACTGGTATTATAATGTTTAGAATCAATGTATTGTTGTATTCTAACTCTGTTTCTTTAATCTCAGGCAGGACTTTTTTGAATACTTATGGAGGTCCCCACAGTCCCTGCAGATTCTGCCTATCACGTTCACCTCAGTGCACATCAACATCCAGCACTTATCAAGCCTTCCATCTGCTGTGCACAGTATCCATAGGCACAGCCCCACCACTACAATGGCGGCCGCCAGCACTGTGACAAGTTTCACCACCTTTCTGACCTTCTTCCTCTTCCTGGAAGGTCTATTTCTGCATTCGCCGCTCGCGCATGCGCAGTACGCACAATCGGTCACGATTTGACCTTCTCAAGATGGCGCCCGCGTCCGCGCATGCGCACTGCGCACGAGACGCCAATCAGCTCCCCGCCCTACCAGGAAGCTCTGGAGGGTATAAATCATGGCTGCACAGTGCCTCACACACTCCTGGCCTCCGCTGCACATACTATGGACACAAGGTACCCGGTACACAGCTCTTTCATCTGTATTTTTCTTATATGTGCTTTTTTCTTATATATGCTTTTTTCTTATATGTGCTTTATCCTGACTTGTGCCTCTCTCTCTGTTGAACCTCTAATTGCCTGCTGCTATTTCTCCTACAGGACAGGAGTCATGTACCTTCTTACAGTTTAAGGGTATGTGACCCCCACGATCTCTCTCTACATATACCTTTATTTCTCTTTCTAATGCTTTCCCTTGCTCTTTTCTTTTTCCAGCAACCCATTTAGTAGTTCTCTGCACTGACAGTTTCCTTTCTTAAGGAGAGTTGACTAAGAGACTGTTTGAGGTAATTCTTTCTCCATATACGGTTTTCTTTAACCTGATCAGCGCTATTGTCCCTGACATACTCATTTATTCAGTATACATTCATCCTGGCCTAATCATGTTACTTTTGGCTCCTTATACTGTATATTTACACATATTTTATGTGTTTTCTCACAGTCCTCTATAGCAATCCGTTCTCTTCCTATTGTATACCAGTAACAGAGATTTTCATAACTACTTGGGTCAATCCCTTTTTCACGTACTCCATTGACAGAGTTATAAGGTATTTTTCCGTTCATCTTTGTTACTATACATCTTTCATTGTTTTCTCTGCTTTCTTATTCCTCCTTTCGTTTCACCCTTTGATATATTTAGTTGTTTTTCTTTCTACACTGAGATTGTATACCTTCACTAATTTCTGCTAACCTTTTCCTCCCACTTCCTTCCGCTATCCCTTTTCCCTCACTTTATCACCACACCCCTATACACCACCATACACTCACGGTTATGCTCACTTCGGTACAGTGCGCACGCCAATAAATTCACTAACACCGTACGTTGTATACTATACACCTTAAATGGGTTCTGTTTTTACCTACATCATGTATATTGCATCTTTTTTGTCACATATTGATTTCTTTTTGTTATGTTTATATTCAGCTCAATCCCTGAGGAAGGCTCATGCTTGAGCCGAAACGTGGGAAGATTTATTTGTTAAATAAAATCAACAACACTAAGAAATATTTCTCTCTCATTTTTTCTATATGAGTGTGCCGAGGCTATTCTGATATTATCTTTAATCCATTACGGCATAATGTGTTACCAATGGTTTGCTTGGTGACAGTGGTCCCAACTGCCTTGAGATCATTAACAAGTTCCCCTTGTGTAGCTTTAGGGTTATCTCTCACCTTCCTCATAATCCTGGATATCACACAAGGTGAGGATTTTTCATGGAGCACCAAACTGATGTCAGTTGATACTCATATTGCATTTCTTCCACTTTCTTACTATTGTACTAACAGTTGTTTCCTCAACTAGTGTCTTACTTGTGATTTGTAGCCCATTCCAACCTTGTGCAGTTCTAGGATCTTTTCCCTGACATCTTTAGAAAGCTCTTTGGTCTTGCACATGTTGTAGAGGTTAGAGTCTAACTGCTTAATTGAGTGTGTGGGCAAGAGTATTTTATACAGGTGACAATTTAAGACAGCTGTCTTTAATGCAGGTAATGAGTTGATTAGCAGTGTCTAATTGGTCTGTAGGAGCCAGAACTCTTAATGGTTGGTAGGGGATCAATTACTTATTTCTCTCTTCAAAATGCAAATATATTTATATAATATATTCTGTATGTCACTGTTAAAATTAACCTACCCTTAAAAGTATAGACTGTTCCTGTCTTTGTCAGTGGGCAAACTTACAAAATAAGCAAGGAATTGAATAATTATTTCCTTCACTGTATGTGTAAAATATGTGGGGTGAGATAGGAATAAAGACTCAAAGGCGTGGAACCTCCTGATAAGATTGTGCAGATTTAGAAGCACAATACTTCAAAGGGATTAAGAATTGGTCGGACTTTGCTGCTACTTCACCTGCTAAACATGTCCAATTTAGGCATGGAGCGGGAAAAAAAAATAATTGAAAGATATGGTGTTTCCGGGCACAGCAGAGTCGCATGGAGATTTGGTACCCAGGGGATTGGAAAAGGTTGGGCTTTATTGACAGCATATTTCGGAGTTGATCTAATAACTTCATCTGGTACATAATAGGAAATAGTGGGAGTACTGTGGAGAGATGTTAATGGGTGGGGCAGAGAATTTACACAGCAGGGAGGAGGGGCGACTGAGAAGTCAATCTGTGGGGAGGCGGGCTGGAGACCATAATAAACATTTGGAAGAGCCCAGTGACATTGCATTCAGGGGCGGGCTGAGGAAGTGTCTGGGGCTGTCAGATGCTCCTTGTGAGGATCCTAGCATGCACTAGAGTTCTCACATGGTATGTCATCTAGCAGAAAATAGGAAAAAAAAATAATAGTAGTTATATAGTGTAGAGAGGGAATTTACCCCTTCTCGACCGATGACGTTACACAAACATCATGGGTTTCGGTGCCTTCCCGACCCATGACGTTGTGCAATGTCATGGCGGGATTCCATTCCTGTAACTCGGGTGACCAGGCTCACTGCATGTCACTTGACTTGCAGGTATGTGGGCACCTGTAGGTCACCCCAGGGGTATACCTTGTGATGCCGCCGCTGCCAGCTCCTCCGGTCCTCCTCCTCCTCCTGCTCCGGTCCTCCAGGTCCTGTTCCTCCGCAGCCTCATTTGCATGGAGATGAGGGTGCAGAGGACCGGTGTGTGACAGCTATGGGCACAATGTTCCGTGTAATTGCTGTGCCCTGGCTCTGTGTCACAGAGACTACAACAAAGGAACACTTGATCCGTTGTTGTAGTCTCTGGGGTCAGAGTCATGGTACACTGTATGACAATTATCTGCCATACCGTGCACCATGACTGACCGCAGAGACAACAACAAGGGAACAAGTGTCCTCTTGTTGTAGTCTCTGGGGTCAGTCATGGTGCACGGTATGGCAGATCATTGCCAAACAGCATACCATGACTCTGACTTTTTGAATGGAAAATTAGCTCCAAAAGTCAAATGGCGCTCCTTCCCTTCCGAGCCTTGCCGTGCGCCCAAACAGTGGTTTATGACCACATATAGAGTATTGGTGTACTTAGGAGAAATTGCCCAACAAATTTTAGGATCTATTTTATCCTGTTGCCCACGTGAAAATGAAAAAATCGAGGCTAAAAAAATGTTTGTGAAAAAAAAAGTACTTTTTCATCTTTAAGGATCAATTTGTGAAGCCCCAGGTGGCTCAAAGTGCTCACTATGCATCTAGATAAGTTCCTTGGGGTCACTTGTGGGGAGCTCCAATGTTTAGGCCAACAGGGGCATCAAACATACACGACATGGTGTCCGCTAACAATAGGAGCTACCGTATATACTCGTGTATAAGCCGACCCGTGTATAAGCCGACCCCCCGTACTTTTGCCCCAAAACCTGGGAAAATCTATTGACTCGCGTATAAGCCGAGGGTGGACCCCAGCACAGGTATGCAGCCCCCAGCAGTGGTATACAGGCCCCAGCAGTATGATATACAGCAGCCCCCAGTGGTATATACAGCAGCCCCCAGTGGTATATACAGCAGCCCTAGTGGTATTGCACTCCCTATATACAGCAGCCCCAGTGGTATTGCAGCCCCAGTGGTGTATACAGCAGCCCCTATATACAGCAGCCCCAGTGGTATTGCAGCCCCAGTGGTATTGCAGCCCCTATATACAGCAGCCCCAGTGGTATTGCAGCCCCAGTGGTGTATACAGCAGCCCCTATATACAGCAGCCCCAGTGGTATTGCAGCCCCAGTGGTGTATACAGCAGCCCCTATATACAGCAGCCCCAGTGGTATTGCAGCCCCAGTGGTGTATACAGCAGCCCCTATATACAGCAGCCCCAGTGGTATTGCAGCCCCAGTGGTATATACAGCAGCCCCTATATACAGCAGCCCCAGTGGTATTGCAGCCCCAGTGGTGTATACAGCAGCCCCTATATACAGCAGCCCCAGTGGTATTGCAGCCCCAGTGGTGTATACAGCCCCTATATACAGCAGCCCCAGTGGTATTGCAGCCCCAGTGGTGTATACAGCCCCTATATACAGCAGCCCCAGTGGTATTGCAGCCCCAGTGGTGTATACAGCAGCCCCTATATACAGCAGCCCCAGTGGTATTGCAGCCCCAGTGGTATATACAGCAGCCCCTATACACAGCAGCCCCAGTGGTATTGCAGCCCCAGTGGTGTATACAGCAGCCCCTATATACAGCAGCCCCAGTGGTATTGCAGCCCCAGTGGTGTATACAGCCCCTATATACAGCAGCCCCAGTGGTATTGCAGCCCCAGTGGTGTATACAGCCCCTATATACAGCAGCCCCAGTGGTATTGCAGCCCCAGTGGTGTATACAGCCCCTATATACAGCAGCCCCAGTGGTATTGCAGCCCCAGTATACAGCCCCTATATACAGCAGCCCCAGTGGTATCGCAGCCCCAGTATACAGCAGCCCCAGTGGTATTGCAGCCCCACACAAATGCTGGCACACGTCCCCCCTGTTGTAAGGCCCCCCCTGCTGATTACTTACCATCCCTGGTCTTCAGCAGCACCCCGGCGCCGGTCCTCTGTGCTCCGGTCCTCCGCGATCCCGTCCTCTGTGCTCCGCTCCACGGCTGCATCCGGGTTCCCCGCGCGTCGCAGAAGCAATGACATCATCGCGTCGGCGACGCGCGGGGAACCCGGATGCAGCCGTGGAGCGGAGCACAGAGGACGGGATCGCGTAGGACCGGAGCACAGAGGACCGGCGCCGGGGTGCTGCTGAAGACCAGGGATGGTAAGTAATCAGCAGGGGGGGCCTTACAACAGGGGGGACGTGTGCCAGCAGATTGGGGGGCTGCAATACACATATATGCACTGCTCCCCCTGGCGCTGATTGACAGTGCATATGTAATGAGCGGCCCCACGTGACGGGGCCGCTCATACAGCAGCCTCCCCCCGCCTCCTCCTGCCTCCCCAGCACCCGGACAGAGCCCCCACCCCACTCACCCCGTATAGTGACTCGTGTATAAGCCGAGGGGGGGACTTTTCAGCCCAATTTTTGGGCTGAAAAACTCGGCTTATACACGAGTATATACGGTAATTTTCCATTCAAAAAGTCAAATTGCTCTCCTTCACTTCTGAGCCCTGCCATGCGCCCAAACAGTGATTTATGACCACATGAGGTATCAGTGTACTCAGGAGAAATTGCTCAACAAATTTTAGGATCCATTTTATCCTTTTGCCCATGTGAAAATGAAACAATTGAGGCTAAAAGAACATCTTTGTTGGAAAAATTAAAATGTCCATTTTTTCCTTCCACTTTGCTTTAGTTCCTGTGAAGCACCTGAAGGGTTAATAATCTTCTTGAATGTAATTTTGAGTATCTTGAGGGGTGCAGTTTTTGGAATGGTGTCAGTTTTGGGTGTTTTCTGTCATGTACGCCCCCTCAAAGGGACTTCAAATGTGAGAGTTGTCACTAAAATGGTTTTGTAAATTTCGCAGGAAAAATGAGAAATTGCTGATGAACTTTGAACCCTTATAACTTCCTAACAAAAATTTATTTTTTCAAAAATTGCGCTGATGTGAAGTAGACATGCGGGAAATGTTATGTATTAACTATTTAGTGTCACATAACTCTCTGGTTTAACAGAATAAAAATTCACATTTTGAAGATTGCTAAATTTTCAAAATTTTCACCAAATTTTTTATTTTTTTACAAATTTATGCAAAAATTATCAACCTAGCATGAAACCCAATATGTCACGAAAAAACAATCTCAGAATCGCTAGGATGTGTTGAAGTGTTCCAGAGTTATTACTTCATAAAGGGACACCGGTCAAAATTGCAAAAAATGGCAATATCAGTAAGGCCAAAATAGGCTGGGTGGTGAAGGGGTTAAAGGGACTATATGAGAAAATAGCTTAGATTACATGGATATATTAGATAGGGAATTAAGAAGAGAATTGCTGGACTACTCCTTTAAGAAAATCTTATTATAATGGTTCTACAGTACACCACGTAAAACATCTCATTAAACAACGATCAAAAAGCAGTAAACTTTGTGAAAAACAACATTTTTCTTGATGTTCAAACATTTGGCCCTAACTATAATAGTTTATTGTTTTTTGACCATGTTACTATAAGTGGGGTTAAATGTCTGTTTTTTTACAGAAAAATGTTAAGGTACCGTAATCATTTTGAGCTAGAAATAAGAATTTAATTATTTTTATAAACCTTAACTCAATTCTCCCTCATTATTACTATTATATAAAAACAATGGCACTCTCAGATCAAGGTGATTTTTTTCTCTCAAACTTAACATAATTAGAGGAACTCATTTGAGTGTTAATAATGCTATTGTTTTATGTCTAAATTTATTCATAGCTATTCTGGATACTGAGAGAAGTGAATAGCACAATGATTATCATTAACTAAGTTGCTACTGCTTAGAATACATTTCAATCATGCTCATGAACAAATTTTAAGGTTGGAGGTGAGACATTATGTGGTCATTTTTATCAAGCAACAACTAATCATATATACATACAGTGAATGTAGAAAGTAATGTAGAGGAATTCCAGCAACTCGTCCAGGATAATATTAACTTCTTTATATCAACAATTTAAAATACATGTTTAGTGAGGGTTATAAAACCATGAGGGAATAACGCAGGTTAATCCTTAATCTCTCATGTTTTTATAACGTTCAGTAAACATGGGTTTCAAATTGTTGAAAGTTGATATTATCCTGGACGAGTTGCTGGAATTCCTCTACATTGTGTTCCCCGAATCCACCGGCAATCTGTTCCCTTGCACTGCCTTGATCTAATTGGACTGCTCTTCATCTTCAGATACTGACATGGGGTGAACTAAAATACCTTTTTCTATAGTGAATATAGAAAGTCTATGTGTCCTTGTAAAAATGCAAAATTTAGGTAATGTAACAAAAAATCATACCATGAAGCATTATTTCAGAATGTTTCCACCCTTAAAGTGAACCTGTCACCTAGAATTAAGGCCCTATACTATCACTACCTGTCCCTAATCCTTCCTAGCTGCTCCCTATGTATCCCTATCTGAGCTAAAGTGGCCCTATAAAAGATCAGAAAAATAACTTCTAACTTACAGAAGTCCCTGAGGCTAGGGACTGAAAAGGCGGCGCCAGGCTCCATGCAGCACTCCTCGATCCGGCTGTGCACTCCCCGCTGGGTGGCATTATTCTTTCTTCATCTCCCCCCCTCTATTTGGAATCTCCCGTCCTCTGGACGCCTATCATACATCAGCCGCTACGTCACATCCAGCGTGGTGCATTATGGGCCTTATCACGTGATTTGCCCGGCTTCAATAAGCACATTGAGCATGCGCAGAGCCGGATTTAAAATTCCCGCTTCCTTCTGTATGATATACTGAAGGCCGCGATGCGTGATACTCAGAAGATGGAGGCGGGAATTTGTAATCAGGAGCGGGCTGCTGAATGAATGATAATGCCCATCGAGGTATGATTGCAGCAACAAGGCGGGGGGATACTGGACCCGGAGAGACTGCCCACCTGATGGCCTGCTATCTAGATACGCCCACATGGCTAGGAACATGAAAGTTTATAAATCACTTTTTTGCAATTTTATAATGCAGATTTAGATCAGAGAGGGATGGTTTATTGAGACTTCTAAGAAGGTATGGGATAGAGAAAGATACATTTTACTAGTAAATGAAACACTGTCGCATCTCCCCATAACAGCCACCAGTCCAGTAACATTCACTTTCCTACATGTTACTGTCCCATCTACTATATAATCGTCTAATGTTGTCTGTCTGTCACGGAAATCGCGTGCCAGACAAAGGACGCTCCATCCTGCACCCCCCGCTCCATCCTGTCCCCCCGTCGGCTCCATCCTGCCCCCCTGGCTCCATCTTGCCCCCCGGCTCCATTCTGTCCCGCCGACTCCATTCTGCCCCCCCAGCTCCATCCTGCTCCCCCGCCGTCTCCATCCTCCCCCTCGCCGGCTCCATCCTGTCCCCCCACCGGCTCCATCCTGTCCCCCCACCGGCGCCATCCTGCCCCCCGCCGGCTCCATCTTGCCCCACCAGCTCCATCCTGCCCTCCTGGCTCCATCCTGCCCTGATCGCTCCATCCTGCCCTTCCCCCCGGCTCTATCCTGCCCTTCCCCCCGGCTCCATTCTGCCCTTCCCCCTGGCCCCATCCTGCCCTTCCCCCTGGCCCCATCCTGCCCTTCCCCCTGGCCCCATCCTGCCCTTCCCCCTGGCTCCATCCTGCCCTTCCCCCTGGCTCCATCCTGCCCTTCCCCCCAGCTCCATCCTGCCCCGCCAGCTTCATTTTGCCCCCCCGCCACCATCCTGACCCCCTGCCTCCATCCTGCCCCCCTCCGGTCTCCATCCTGCCCTGATCGCTCCATCCTGCCCACCCCAGCTCCATACTGCTCCCCCACCTCCATCCTGCTCCCCCGCATCCATCCTGCCCCCCCGCCTCCATCCTGCCCCCCGCCTCCATCCTGCCCCCCCGGGCTCCATCCTGCCCCCCCGGGCTCCATCCTGCCCCCCCGGGCTCCATTCTGCCCCTTCCTTGGCTCCATCCTGCCCCCCCCGGCTCCATCCTGTCCCACTCGCTCCATGCTGCCCGGCTCGCTCCATGCTGCCCGGCTCGCTCCATGCTGCCCGGCTCCCTCCATTCTACCCCCCCGTCACCATCCTTCACCCCCCCATCTCTGTCACCATCCTGCCCCCCTGCTCAATCCTGCCGCCCTGCTCCATCTTGCTGCCCCGGCAGCTAACGGTCATGTGACCAATGAGCTGATTGGTTTCCCAGGCAGCGACAGGTCCTAAAGGCCTGTATGACCTACAAGAAGAAGGTGGAGTGAACCGGCGGACAGGTGAGTATCCTCACTGAGGATTTTTTTATTTTTACTTTTACTGTGGAGGAGTCAGAAGGAGCAGGGGGGCTGCGGGGATCAGAGTATCGCCATATACTATAGTGCTGCTATACATGTGCTGTAATGTACCGCCATATACTATAGTGCTGCTATACATGTGCTGTAATGTACCGCCATATACTATAGTGCTGCTATACATGTGCTGTAATATACCACCATATACCATAGCGCTGCTATACATGTACTGTAATGTACCGCCATATACTATAGTGCTGCAATAGATGTACTGTAATGTTCCGCCATATACTATAGTGCTGCTATACATGTACTAAGATGTACCGCCATATACTATAGTGCTGCTATACATGTACTATAATGTACTGCCATATACTATAGTGCTGCTATGCATCTACTGTAATGTACCGCTATATACTATAGTGCTGGTATACATGTGCTGTAATGTACCACCATATACTATATTGCTGCTATACATGTACTGTAATGTACCGCCATATACTATAGTGCTGCTATACATGTGCTGTTATGCACCACCATATACCATAGCGCTGCTATATATACAGTATATATGTAGTTCACTCACGTTAACTGAACAAGTTCTGTCAGTCACAGTATGTCAACTACATACATATTCTAGAATACCCGATGTGTTAGAATCAGACCACCATCTAGTTTAACTATATTTATTTATCAGCTACAGGAATAACATGTTTTTCTACCCAATTTTCTACCCCTGCAGTTAACTTGTGAATATGTGTGCATCTAAGAATAGGAATATGTTATGTGAAAAGTCTGGACATCTCACAGTCTTATTTTTGGAAGATGTTGTACATCTGCTTTTTGGGGGGTCAGACTCTTGGGCTCAATCTTGAAGTTAATGCTGTTGTTACGTAATATTACACTTTTAAGGTGTTGTTCCATGAACAATTGTACATTTTAGTTAATAGACCTGAGAACAATAATACGTTCTACAATTGGATGTGTTAATAAATGTTTTTCTGTTCAAGATATTCTTATAAGTGTGCCTGTGTGTAATGTATGTGTCTGACCATGCAGGAACAGGTCGGACATACCACAGCTTCTGGGCAGGGAATTAAGTAAAAGGGAGTATATAGACATCACAGCTGGAGATCGCAGCTGATTCTTTCTGTAATGAAAAACATTCATTGCCCTTTAAAAAACTTATTTTCATTACAGATAGAATCAGCTTCAATTCCCGGCCGTAATGTCTGTATACACTTATATTCTGTGATCCCTGGATGTAATGTCTATATACTCTTATATTCTGTGATCCCCGTCAGTAGTGTCTGTATACTTTTATATTCTGTGATCCCTGGCTGTAATGTCTATATACGCTTAAATTCTGTGATCCCCAGCAGTAATGTTTTTATACTCCTATATTCTGTGATCTCGGCAGTAATGTCTGTATACTCTAATATTCTGTGATCCCCGGCAGTAATGTCTGTATATTCTATATTCTGGAATCCCCGACAGTAATATTCTGTGATCCCCGGCAGTAATGTCTGTATATTCTATATTCTGGAATCCCCGACAGTAATGTCTGTATACTCTTATATTCTGTGATCCCCGTCAGTAATGTCTGTATACTCTTATATTCTGTGATTCCCAGCTGTAATGTATGTATACTCTTATATTCTATTATCCCCTGCAGTAATGTCTGCATACTCTTATATTCTGTGATCCCTGGCTGTGATGTCTGTATAGTCTTGTATTCTGTGATCCCCAGCTGTAATGTCTGTATAGTCTTATATTCTGTGATCCCCGGCTGTAATGCCTGTATACTCTTATATTCTGTGATCCCCGGTCTGTAATGTCTGTATACTTTTAAATTCTGTGAACCCCAGCTGTAATATCTGTATACTCTTATATTCTATTATCCCCGGCAGTAATGTCTGCATACTCTTATATTCTGTGAGAGGGAAGAAAAAAAGATTATGCAGAACAAACTTGCACACCCAAGATCAAAACATGGAGTTTATTGTAGAAAATAACTAAGGCAAACAACACATGAGACACAAAATTAAAACCACTTAAAACAAAGTAGGTCCCAGTATGCCGGTTGCAAGCAGATCAATACCAATGAAATGACAGATGAAATGTCAAGATTAAACAAAAATAGCACACCATGTGAAGTCTGTGAAACAACTATACAACAAGGTCCTCCATGTGCATGGAGGAACCAATTAGACATGGTATGGATGAAAGTCAATATGAACATGCATCATAAGTGAAGGATCATACCAAAAATGGATGCTGCAACCTGGGTGACCGGGGACCCCACGCGTTACGCTGCAACTAGGCAGCTTCCTCAGGGGAGTCTGATGTGCCCTGTGTCAGAGCCGCCTTATATACAAGAGGCTATAAAGCCATACAGCCCAGTGGGTCCTGATAATCAATTACAGCTGATGAAGCAAGAGGTGTGGTTACCTGTAATCAACTATGTCCAAGACTGTCAATTGGTCAAAACATGGAGAGGGAAAAAAAAAAAAAAAAAAAAATCATTGTTGAACAAGAAATAGTTGTGTTGCAGGACGAATCTCAACAAATCCACGATGAATGAGTCATGCATTCGGTCAGAACTTACTTTTTGATCAAGGAAGTAGGTGACTGCCATTAGCCCTTCTTCGTGAGCAATATTCGAGTAAAGTGACTCGACGTCACAGGTCACAATATAAACCTCGGTGGAGAATTGTAAATCCTTGATGTTTTCAATAAAGTGCCGAGGAACTAGTTTATGTTTTTCCATTTATAGGTCTATGCGATTTTTTTTTTCAAAAAGTAAGTTCTGACCGAATGCATGACTCATTCATCGTGGATTTGTTGAGATTCGTCCTGCAACACAACTATTTCTTGTTCAACAATGATTTTTTTTTTTTTTTTTTTTTTCCCTCTCCATGTTTTGACCAATTGACAGTCTTGGACATAGTTGATTACAGGTAACCACACCTCTTGCTTCATCAGCTGTAATTGATTATCAGGACCCACTGGGCTGTATGGCTTTATAGCCTCTTGTATATAAGGCGGCTCTGACACAGGGCACATCAGACTCCCCTGAGGAAGCTGCCTAGTTGCAGCGTAACGCGTGGGGTCCCCGGTCACCCAGGTTGCAGCATCCATTTTTGGTATGATCCTTCACTTATGATGCATGTTCATATTGACTTTCATCCATACCATGTCTAATTGGTTCCTCCATGCACATGGAGGACCTTGTTGTATAGTTGTTTCACAGACTTCACATGGTGTGCTATTTTTGTTTAATCTTGACATTTCATCTGTCATTTCATTGGTATTGATCTGCTTGCAACCGGCATACTGGGACCTACTTTGTTTTAAGTGGTTTTAATTTTGTGTCTCATGTGTTGTTTGCCTTAGTTATTTTCTACAATAAACTCCATGTTTTGATCTTGGGTGTGCAAGTTTGTTCTGCATAATCTTTTTTTCTTCCCTCTCATGACATATGATTATATATGCAGTCTTGCACCCCTTATTTATTTGAGAGCTGTGCAGCACCAACCCCCCTTTTTTTACTCTTATATTCTGTGATCCCTGGCTGTCATGTCTGTATACTCTTATATTCTGTTATCCCCATCAGTATTGTCTGTATACTTTTACTTCCTCCCTGGCCAAGGAGCTGTGGTATATCCCACCTGTTCCTATCTAGTCGGACACATCCATTACACAGGAGCAAATTCATATAAATATCTTGGGACAGGAAAAATATTTTTAACACATCCAATTGTAGAATTTATCCTTATTCTAAGGGTGCCGTCACACCTGGCGACGGCACTGCTGATGTATTAGGCGACGTAGGGGCGTGGCCTATCGGCACCGATATCGCCCCTGTGTCGCCTAATGTAAAGGGGCGATGTCGGCGCCTCTGAGTGGTCGCCTAGTTTCACATCAGTGATGTGAAACCAGGCGGCCGATCAAGGGCGATGTGTCCACATCGCCCCATGTATACGGCCGCAGGCGACCGGACGGGCGATGGGAGCCATAGGCTCCCATTGTACTGCATCACCTCTGGGGTTTGGAGATTCCCCGGCGGCGATGCCACCTGTCAGATCGCTGGCGCGTAGCTCGAGGTGTCGCCCCATGTAAATTGGGGACGGCGATGCTGGTGGGGCGCCAAAAACATGCGCGCTCCAGCCAGTCGCCGCCGACAGCTCCGGCGCCGTCAACAGGTCTGACAGTACCCTTAGATCTATTCATTTAAATGTACACTTGTTCATGGCACAAATCCTTTAATAGAAAATATTGGGCTGATGCTCATGAATGTAAAGGGCTCCAGTACAGGGCATCTTTTGATGGTATAACATGATTATTTTAGGTTTGTTAATTCTTGTATTGTTTCTGTTTTTTTTTTTAAACTGTGAACTATATTGCTCCAGTAGAAGGGTTAAACAATTAGTGACACATGATTAGTATGGCTGAAGTAAATGTATTCAGCATTCTTCCATAATGGAGTTCTGTATTATTGGCTTGTACTTTACAGAAAGTTTGAATTAAACATGCTTCATCTGTATACAAAGAGATGATTACCACATGCTAATACAGTTATTTATTATTTTATCTTTGTACTGTAGCAGCATAATGGAATCATAATGCTATATTCAACTTGTAAAGTTTACAGTTTAAGGTTCCTTTGTAAATGTCTAATCATTCTCTGTACTACATGTCTTCCTCCCAAACATTTTTTGTCTTCATATGCAAATGATGTTCTGGTGTTGATGTGAACAAGTTCCAGCTCATTGATATGCTTTACATAATGCAAAAACATTTCTGGAAGCAAGCATGAAAAAGCTGTGCACAGTGTGACATCCCTGGGAACGGTTTTAAAATTCTGTTTAATATAGAAATGAAACCAGCAAACCTTCTTGTATTCCGTATCTCATACCCCTGCTGGAGAACATGATTTTACTCGTCCCTGAATGTGATAATAAGTATGCTGAATACACTGTATATTGATTCAAGAGACCCAGAGCACTTTATATTTTAAACAATGGTGATTCCATGCATTAAAACAAATGTACGGCTCCCGATCAATCAGGAGAAATCTATAAAATGGTAATTTATTTTTTGGACTTTGAAACTAAATCATTGTTCTATGTAAACACTTTTTAATACTCTACTTATATGTGTCTTAATACCGAAGGAGTATACACAGTTTTACTTGTATAATATATAATTACTAACTTGCATCTTTAAGAAGACATTTCGCTACTTTATACATTGAACTGGATATATAATACAACTGTGGCCGTAGAGCCGAACCATTTTTAACCCCTTAATGACCAATGACGGCTATACTAGTCATGGCTTTGAACTATCACTGCATGTAAACACTCTATTTGGTCAAAGAAATGCAGAAACTATCATCCTAAATTGACAACTAACATGAAGTCTAATATGTCATGAAAAATCAGTCTTGGAATCACTAGGTTATGTTGAAGCATTCCAGAGTTATAACCTTATAAAGTGACACTGGTCCTTTAGGCTTGGTCCTTTAGCATTCAAAGTATTCATCACCACATTAGTTAATTCCCAACAGGGCCGGTTTTAGGCAAAGTGGGGCCCTGGGCAAAAGGTTAAAGTGGGCCCTAAATGCTCACATATTGCACCGTCACACTCAGACATTTAGGTTACATGTACAATCGCCGCATTCAGACTGGTGAATGAGCGCGTTTTATAATATTCAGGTCATTCAGCGCTTGTTTCTGGACTTTTTACACAGGATGATGAAGAATGATGGCACAGAACAATCACCGGTAGAGCAATCTGTCCTCTACAGGATCATGTTATCGGCAGCACTTCTGCAGTCTGCAGCCGGCGATGTGCTGTCGAGAGCAAGGATTTTTGTTCCTCCATAAACATCCAATCTCCCGATGATGAGAAGCATTTTGCTCGTTTGTTGGGTGATTGACGACCTGTTTACACCTAGGAACTCTCGTCTGTGCTGCTGGGATTTATAAATGTGGATGTTACATACACACAACACACGGTATGTGACAAACTATATACAGTATTACACGTATACACCGAGCACACACACATTCTATACACATGACTGATTTCCTTCAAAAACAGCGCCACCCCTGTCTTCAGGTTGTATGTGATATTGCAGCTCAGCTTAATTGAAGGGAATGGGCCTATGCTGTAATACCACATGCACCTCTACACAGGGGTGGCGCTGTTTTTGAAAGAATGTAGTAAAGTGTTATTAATCCTGGACATCCCCTTTAATGCCTTGTAAGTTCTGCTTGATAACTGGCTACAAATGTAGGAATTAAAGAGGTCTCCTAACTCTAATTACAGCCATCATGAAGATTGAAGCCTGTGGGGGGCGCTCCTGCTGCTATTATATGGAAATTACAAGGATTTTATAACTTTTACCTCTGAGTGATTTTTCGTTTTTGTTTTTTCCTCACCTCTTCCAAGAGCCAGAACTTTTTTATTCTTCCTTCCACATCGCCGTACGAGGGCTTGTTTGTTGCGGGATGAGTTGTGCTATTGAATGACATCACTCATTCTACCACAAAATGTCCTGGAGAATGAGTTTAAAACTCCAAGTGCTTTAAAATTGCAAAAAAAAGTGCAATTCCATAATTAGCATTTTATACTTATCATGTTAACTATATGGTAAAAGTGACTTCATATGTTGATTATCTGGGTCACAATAAGAGGATATTGAACTTTTTTATTTCAATCATAAAAAACCCCAGAAATTTGTAAAAAAAAATTAAAATGAAAATGTGCTTTTTTCGCCATTTTCCGAGCTCCACGATGTTTTAATTTTTGAAGATACAGGGCTATGGGAGGGCTTGTTTGTAGAAAGTACCGTATATACTCGTGTATAAGCCGACCCGTGTATAAGCCGACCCCCTACTTTTGCCCCCAAAACCTGAGAAAACCTATTGACTCGTGTATAAGCCGAGGGTGGACCCCAGCACAGGTATACAGCCCCCAGCAGAGTGGTATACAGCAGCCCCAGAGGAATATACAGCAGCCCCAGTGGTAGTATACAGCATCCCCAGAGGTAGTATACAGCATCCCCAAAGGTATATACAGCAGCCCCAGTGGTAGTATACAGCAGCCCCGAGGTGTATACAGTAGCCCCAGTGGTATATACAGCCCCAGTGGTAGTATACAGCAGCCCCAGAGGTATATACAGCCCCAGTGGTAGTATACAGCATCCCCAGAGGTAGTATACAGCAGCCCCAGAGGTAGTATACAGCAGCCCCAAAGGTATATACAGCAGCCCCAGTGGTAGTATCCAGCAGCCCCAGAGGTAGTATACAGCAGCCCCAAATGTATATACAGCAGCCCCAGTGGTAGTATCCAGCAGCCCCAGAGGTATATACAGCCCCAGTGGTAGTATCCAGCAGCCCCAGAGGTATATACAGCCCCAGTGGTAGTATACAGCAGCCCCAGAGGTATATACAGCCCCAGTGGTAGTATACAGCAGCCCCAGAGTTATATACAGCCCCAGTGGTAGTATACAGTAGCCCCAGTGGTATATACAGCCCCAGTGGTAGTATACAGCAGCCCCAGAGGTATATACAGCCCCAGTGGTAGTATACAGTAGCCCCAGTGGTATATACAGCCCCATTGGTAGTATACAGCAGCCCCAGAGGTATATACAGCCCCAGTGGTAGTATACAGCAGCCCCAGAGGTATATACAGCCCCAGTGTAAGTATCCAGCAGCCCCAGAGGTATATACAGCCCCAGTGGTAGTATACAGCAGCCCCAGAGGTATATACAGCCCCAGTGGTAGTATACAGTAGCCCCAGTGGTATATACAGCCCCAGTGGTAGTATACAGCAGCCCCAGAGGTATATACAGCCCCAGTGGTAGTATACAGTAGCCCCAGTGGTAGTATACAGCCCCAGTGATAGTATCCAGGAGCCCCAGAGGTATATACAGCCCCAGTGGTAGTATACAGTAGCCTTAGTGGTATATACAGCCCCAGTGGTAGTATACAGCAGCCCCAGAGGTATATACAGCCCCAGTGGTAGTATCCAGCAGCCCCAGAGGTATATACAGCCCCAGTGGTAGTATCCAGCAGCCCCAGAGGTATATACAGCCCCAGTGGTAGTATACAGCAGCCCCAGAGGTATATACAGCCCCAGTGGTAGTATCCAGCAGCCCCAGAGGTATATACAGCCCCAGTGGTAGTATACAGTAGCCCCAGTGGTATATACGGCCCCAGTGGTAGTATACAGCAGCCCCAGAGGTATATACAGCCCCAGTGGTAGTATACAGTAGCCCCAGTGGTATATACAGCCCCAGTGGTAGTATACAGCAGCCCCAGAGGTATATACAGCCCCAGTGGTAGTATACAGTAGCCCCAGTGGTATATACAGCCCCAGTGGTAGTATACAGCCCCAGTGATAGTATCCAGCAGCCCCAGAGGTATATACAGCCCCAGTGGTAGTAAACAGCCCCCCCCCCTTTTATCATGGCCCCACCAGGCTGCGGCAGCTGTCAAAATAACAAACACTGTATACATCACCTTCCGGCGCAGCTCCTCCGGTTCACCGCTCCTCCGCTCCTCCGGTCCCAACTTCTTCTTCTTCTTGTGCCGGCTTCTGTGACTGCGTGCAGGAAATGACGACATCTCCTGCGCCAGGTCACATGACACCGGCACAAGCAGGAAGAAGAAGCCGGCGAGCGGAGGAGCGGAGGAGCGAAGGACCGGAGGAGCTGCTCCGGAAGGTGATGTATACAGTGTTTGTTATTTTGACAGCTGCCACAGCCTGGGGGGGACATGATAAGGAGGGGGGCTGTGTATTGCAATATGCATGGCATCCCCCCGCCGTTGATGGACGGGGGGATGCCGTGCATATTCATTGCACTAATGAGGTGGCCCCACGTGACTGCCTGCGGTCACCGCGGCCCCCTCCTGCCTCCTCCAGCCCCCGGTCACAGCCCCCCCCCCACAGCATACCGTAGGACTCGTGTATAAGCCGAGGGGGGGACTTTTCAGCCCAATTTTTGGGCTGAAAAACTCGGCTTATACACGAGTATATACGGTAGCGGCACACGGATTGGATCCAAAAATTTCTGGCTTTTATTGGTGCATTAATTTACAGATGGTGCAGGGAATCTGCAGCAGGTTAGTGCCCGGTTCACTTCTCACAATAATTGCTATGTGAGGGCTTACTTTATGTGCCCTGAGCTGACATTTTTACTGATACCATTTTGAGTCAGATACATTTTGATCACCTTTTATTGCATTTTATTGTAACGATGTGGTGGCCGAAAAAACATAATTCTGGCGTTTTTATTTTTTTCTCGTTACGCCATTTACCAATTGGATTAATTTACTTCATATACTGATAGCTTAGATTCTTACGAACGCAGCGATACCAAATATGTGTATTTTTTCATTTTTTTTTCTGTTTTATTGCTATTTTCAGTTCAGCTCCTTTGGGGGCCCCTAAGAGAGTGGGGGCCCTGGGCAACTGCCCAGTCTGCCCCCCCCCCCCCCCCCCAACGCCGACCCTGATTCCCAATAAGTCCAAAATGAGCATTATCAGAAAGTTTTCACTGGGCATGTGTAATTCTTCCCCCTGTATGACATTGCCCAATCACAAGCTGGCAGCAACACACGGGAAATAAAAAAAAAACATGCCCCCATAAAAGCTTTGAGCATGTCTATTAATGTATGAGATTTAATGATAGACTGCCCAGGTAATCAAGCCTTAGGTTGTGCATGATTAAAAAGTGCTGGCAATAGAACACAAAATACTTTCATATAAATTCACAGCAGTCAGTGTGGGGTGATGGTTGGGACAATGCACTGATTTTAGCTGCATCACATTATAAATCCTTGAAAGGAACAAGACAGAAATGGGCCACAAAAAAAATCACAAAAATACTAATTTTATAACCACACAATAGATAAAAGCCAAAGTCAAAATAGAAAACACCAGCCTTTGATAAAGCTAACGTTTTCTCTAACAGAATTACCAATTACTGTACATAGGTACAATAGATCACATGGGTAAATCAAATGAGATATTTTCAAGAAGAAAATGCATTCAAACCTACTCGTAAAACTACATAATGAATAATGAGGATAAACCTTACAAAATGAACAAAGCCTGTGTACAATTAGAACAATGACGGCTGCTGTTGGTCAAATGTAAAGTAATAAAGCAGGAATAAATTGAATGTAGGTGTAATCATGAATCAAGACCAGAAATGTACCTTATGGGATATGTGTCTGCAAGATGAGGTTTCCTTAGGGGCCAATAGCATATTGTCCTCATTCACTAATTGGTGATGTTTTTTACATCATGTTCCAAATCATTATGCAAATGTTCTTTTTCTCTGAATTTCCTAAATGGTCACTGCAAATGACAATAATAAAGGTCATCACCCGTTAGAGTATACATCGAATTTTATTGTAGACACCTCCCAATGATAACATTATAATCTTCAAAATTAAAAATACTCTAAATGCCCTGATCCAAATTATTAGGTACAGTAGAGTTTGTAAACATTTGATATGTTTGAAAGAACTGAAAATGCTCATTTGTTGAATTTGCAGCATTAGGAGGTCACATTCACTGAAATAAAAAGCTATTTAACTCCAAAACATCCTAACAGGCCAAGTTACATGTTAACATAGGAACCCTTTTTTGATCTCACCTTCACAATTTTTGCATCCATTGAACTTGTGAGTTTCCGCTTGTATTTCTTCGCATGATGTCAGAATAGCCTCCCAGAGCTGCTGTTTAATGTGAACTGCCTCCCACCCTCATAGATGTTTTGCTTGATTATACTCCAAAGGTTCTCTATAGGGTTGAGGTCAGTGGAAGATGGTGGCCACACCATGAGTTTATCTCCTTTTATGCCCATAGCAGCCAATGACACAGAGGTATTCTTTGTAGGATGAGATGGTGCATTGTCATGCATGAAGATGATTTTTCTTCTGAAGACATGTTTTTGCGTTTTGTACCATGGAAGAAAGTTCTCAGTCAGAAACTCTATATACTTTGCAGAGGTCATTTTCACACCTTCAGGAACCTTAAAGGGGCTTACCAGCTGTTTCCCAATGATACCGGCCCAAAACATGACTCCTCAACCTCCTTGCTGACATCACATCCTTGTTGGGACATGGTGGCTGGTCATCCACCAACTATCCACTGCTCCATCCATCTGGACCATCCAGGGTCGGTCGGCACTCATCAGTAAACAAGACTGTTTGACAATTAGTCTTCATGTATGTCTGGGCCCACTGCAACTGTTTCTGCTTGTGAGCACTGTTTAGGGGTGGCCGAATAGTAGGTTTATGCACCACAGCAAGCCTTTGAATGATCCTACACCTTGAGATTCGAGGGACTCCAGAGGCACCAGCAGCTTCAAATATCTGTTTGCTAGTTTGTAAGGCCTTTTTCGCAGCTGCTCTTTTAATGCAATAAACTTGCCAGGCTGAAACCTTCCTCATTCTGCATTTATCTGCATGAACACATCTGTCCTCAGAATCAGCCACAAATCTCTTCACAACACGATGATCAAGCTTAAGTTTTCGTGCAATATCAAATGTTTTCATCCCTTGTCCAAGGCAGTGCACTATTTGTTGCTTTTCGGCAGCAGAGAAATCCTTTTTGTTTACCATGTTACTTGAAAACTGTGGCCTGCTCAATATTGTGGAACATCCAGTTTTCCTTATATTGGGCTCACCTGCCCAATAAAACGCCTGATATTCAACAGTGTATACGATGTGATGTGAGTTACAGTTAATAAATTAACTGATGACAAAATCTGATGCATCAGGTAAGGGCCCTTTACACGCCGCGACGGCAGGCTGGATACATCCCGCTACAGGCTACAAATGTAGCTTGTAGAGCCAATGTAGCCCGTCGTAGCGGCGTCTGAAGACGTGACGCTACAGCCGGCAACAGATACATCTGTTTCCTAGCTCTGCTCGAAAACTGATGGCTACAACGCCGATGGTAGCGAGCTGTATCGGCGTGTAAAGAGGCAACGGAAGGGAACTCGGGACAGCCTGCGATGTAGCTGCAATGTAGCTAAGGCGTGACCCTGGCTCCGTGTTACCGCGCCCCATGTGCGATCATTGGTGGAAGCTGCTGCATGACGATTGGTAGTCGCTGCATAGGGAGGCATATTTAAGGAGCTGACGCGTCACACTACACAATCGCTCGAGCGTGCTGTATTACTCAGCCTCCTGCGTTGCCTGCCCAATCAGGATGTTATTGCTTCGTCCTATCAGCGTACGGACGGCTCGTAATCCACAATTGTGGCACGCCTATGTGCTGTCCCTGCTGCACCAGGTACGCCCATAGTAGCTGGTTATAGCGGTGTGTAAATGAGCTACAGCTGGCTACTTGAGACACCCGGCGATGTAGCTAGCTATAGATGTAGCGTGGCGTAGCGCATCTTGTCGCGGCGTGTAAAGGTGATGCGTTGACCGTTTGTAACCGTTTGAGCGTGCTCGTGCATCCAGCCTGCCGTCGCGGCGTGTAAAGGTACCTGTAATGATGCTTTTTTCTTTTTATCCTCTGTAAATCTACACATGTTGCATCTGGAGCCTGCACATTTATAGAAACCATTAGCAGAAATCCATGTGGTTTTTGCTACATTTTCATTGAATAAACTTAGTGCAGGTAAATTTCCAAATGCGTTAGCTTTTTTCAGCAACAAAGTTACAACCCCCCTGCAGAATCTTTCTATGTATTGGGTTCTGATTTAAAGGTGTTGTCCGGGCTTTTTGGATCATTTCTATGTGTATCTAGGCTGCAAAATGTTGACAGTTTGTAATATACATCATGTCAACATTTTGCATAGTTACCCAAATATCACTTATTTGCAGCAGCCAGAGAACGTCCAGGGGGCGTGTTTGTGTTGGAGCTTTCATGGAAATGCAGAACTGGATATTACGCCCAGACTCCAACAAACATGCCCCCTCCCCCAGTCTACAGTATGCTTGACCACCCCCAGACTGCTACAGGTCTACCCCCATTGTACACAGTAGTCCCCTGCTCCACTGACACACTGTGCTGAATCCGCAGCTGTGAAGGAGATTCAGTACACTAACAGTGCAGGAGGGGGCCGCTGCATGTGAGCACACTCACCCTGTGGCTGCTGTAAGTTGAGCCGAGGTCTGCCGCTCCAGGCCCTCTGTGCCCTGGAGATACTCCTCTCTATACCTCCTGTACCATAGAGTGGGGCACAGAGCCGGTGGCTGCGTAGAGAGGACCAGCTCCACTGGCTCTGTGCCCCGCTCTATGGTACAGGAGGTATAGAGAGGAGCATTGGGCTCCACTGTAAACAGAGACCCAGGCTGCAGACCTCGGCTCCACTAACAATGGCCACAGGGTGAGCGCACACACATGCAGCGGTCCGCTGTGTACAATGGGGGTGGGTGGTCACATTAAGGGTTGGGGTGGACCTGTAGGAGTCCTGGGGGTGGCTAAGCATCCTGTAGACTGGGGGAGGGGTGTGTTTGTTGGAGTCTGGGCATAAAATCCAGTTCTGCATTTCTATGAAAGCTCCAACACAAACATGCCCCCAGACGTTCTCTGGATGCCGCAAATAGGTGATATCTGGTTAACTATGCAAAATGTTAACAGGATGTATATTACAAACTGTCAACATTTTGCAGCCTAGATACACATAGAAATGATCGAAAAAGCCTGGACAACGCCTTTAAGATGGGGAGGTATTTGAAGATAACTTTTGTAATATCATAGAACTGTCTGCTATAAGTAGTATTAAAAGTAATAAGATTCTCATGGATACCAGAATTTTCATTTGATCTGTCTCTATGCAAGGCTGATTCTTTGTAGATCCCATTAAACATTTTCACTGCTGAATTTATCTGATGTTTTTTCTACCCTCTTTGAATGAGTCTTTTTTGGATGATACTACTCTCCTTAACAAAAGTATCTTCTCTTGAAAAAGTGCGCAGGCTCTAATTAGTCCACCATATGAGATAGATCTCACAGTGTGTCCCGGATAGCAACTATTGGCAAGTAAAATAGTGTTGACATCCATGTCCTTGTGGTATAAAGGGTTAGGGTTATAAACCTTATTGTCCTATGCATTACCAGTTAGAATGATGTCCAGAGAAGATATACTTTTTGCAGGCTCACTGAAAGTGAGCAGTGAATTTAAATTGTTGTCATTTAGGCTAGAGTCAGACTTGCATCATGCATTTGCTAAATGCATGTGTTACTTTCATGTGCAAATGTGGAAAAACACAAGCGTTAACGCACCTACAGGTCTCCAATGCAATAAAAAATGCATTGCAAAAGTACAATGCGTTTGACGCTAAGCGTTTTTGTAGTACACCAAAAAACGCGGTCTGTAACTTTTTTGGGCCCGTTATTGAAAACGTATGTGTTTTTTAACATAGGAGTCTATGGGAAACACATGCGTTAACACACATGTCATGGAAATGGCAAGGGAAAAAGGCATCCTTTAATGCATCCCTCAAACGGATGCAACCTCCCAAATGTGACCCTAGCCTAACATTGCCTAAGCCTAAGCATTGAAGAATGCTTTTTTTTAATTTTCAAATCCCATGACGTATGTGTTCATTTTTAACGCATGTGTTAACAAATGGTAGGCGTTACCCATAGACTCCCATGCCAAAAAAAGCATGCGTTTTCAATTAAAGGCCCAAAAACGCTGCATACCATGTTTTTGGGTGCACTTTTGCAATGCGTTTTTTGCATGGGAGCCTATGGGTGCATTAACGCATCCGTTTTTCAACATTTGCACATGAAAATAATGCATGCATTTAGAAAATGCATGATGCAAGTGTGACCATAGCCTTAGGCGAGGGTCACATTTGCGTTGTGACCCTGGCATAACACAAGCGCTAAATACTTATAAATTTTCACCACCTGAGGAAGATAGCAGTTAGATATTGAAATATATTGTGGCGTATACTAAGCCTTTAATAAAGGTTTGTGCTTAAACACTCCAATATTTGCCCCTTGTGTGCCTTAACGTTCCAACAAACACCGCACAATTTTTTTCTTGTTTCACATATGGTTCCCTCCTGTGCGGGTGAGCGGTGGGATCAGCTTGATGGCACTGTTCCAATTACGGAGTCAAGGATCTGCCTTGACGTCAATAGGAAACCCCCATTCTGGTCAGGCAGTTGGGTCCTGTGTCTGCCGCTGGGAGGATCTCCGTGCCTTGGTGTCCAAGTGTTCCCTTTACGCCGACTCTCCTCTAACTGCCTTAACCGGGGTTGTGCACGGTTACATAACCTGTTTGGTGAGTAGTCACACTTGTAGCAACTTTAATCTTAACCTCAGGTCCTTCTCATGGTGTGCTCCTTGTTTTGTTTTTCTTCCATAGTAATGTCTTTAGGAATTTTCATCCAGAAGAGCACTTGGGAGGACACATACTAATGTTGAGTGGGAGGGCCTGGGTTACAAATGTTATTCTAGATCATACTGAATGTGAAAGCTTAGGTTGAGAGCAACTTCTCTGTGTTAACTTTTGTATTCTCACCTTTACTGTTCTGTTTATATTAGTACATGGCTTTTATATATTGACTTCAAATAGTCACTTTGTAAAAGATAGAAAATTATTATTATTGACCCATCCTGCACAATTAACTACAGACCTGTCTCCAATCTTCCCTTCATCTCTAAACTCCTGGAGTGCCTGGTCTACACCCGCCTCACCCATTACCTCGCCACTCACTCTCTTTTAGATCCATTGCAGTCTGGCTTCCGCCCCTTACATTCTACAGAAACTGCCCTTATCAAAGTAACCAATGACCTTCTGACAGCAAAACGTAATGGTGACCACTCTCTGCTTATCCTTCTTGACCTCTCTGCGGCTTTTGACACTGTTGACCACCATCTCCTACTCTCTATGCTGCACTCCATTGGCATCAAGGACACGGCTCTCTCCTGGTTTTCTTCCTATCTTTCTGACCGCTCTTTCAGTGTATCATTCTCTGGCTCTACTTCCTCCCCTCTTCCTCTCACTATTGGGGTTCCTCAGGGTTCAGTCCTTGGCCCTCTCCTCTTCTCTCTCTACACAGCCCCGATCGGACACAGCATCAGCAGATTTGGCTTCCAGTACCATCTTTATGCTGATGACACACAACTATACACTTCAGCCCCTGACCTTACCCCTGCTCTAATAAAGAACACCAATGACTGTCTAACCGCAGTCTCCAATATCATATCCTCTCTCTATCTGAAACTCAACCTTTCCAAAACTGACCTTCTTATGCTCCCACCCTCTGCCAATCTCCCTAAACCTGACATATCTCTCTCGGTGTGCGGCACCACGATAACGCCCAGTCAGCAGGCTCGCTGTCTCGGTGTTTTGATGGACACTGATCTCTCCTTCACTCCATACATACAATCTCTCACCCGCTCCTGTCGCTTGCACCTGAAAAATATCTCCAGAATTCGCCCTTTCCTCACCATGGAAACAACTAAAACCCTCACTGTGGCCCTGATTCATTCCCGCCTTGACTACTGTAATTCTTTATTAGCTGGCCTCCCCCACAGTAAGCTTTCCCCTCTCCAGTCTATCCTCAATGCAGCAGCCAGGATCACCTATCTAGCAAACCGTTACTCAGATGTTTCTGCTCTGTGCCAGTCACTACATTGGCTACCCGTGCACTATAGAATCCAATTCAAATTGCTCGTTGTCACCCACAAAGCTATTCATGGTGCGGCACGTCCTTACCTCTACACCCTCATCTCTGTCTACCACCCCACCCGTCCCCTTCGCTCTGAACGTGACCTCAGACTAACATCGACATTAATCCGAACCTCCCATTCCCGACTCCAAGACTTCTCTCGAGCTGCACCAAAACTCTGGAATGCTCTCCCCCAAGAAACTAGGACCATCCACAACTTGCATAGCTTCAGACGCTCCCTAAAAACACACCTCTTCAGGGCGGCCTATCCTTCTCCCTAACAGTAGTCATTGAGACATAAGATATTTATTGTTATAAGCCCCTGTACTTTGTGTTCCCATCCTGTCTTAGATTGTAAGCTCCTTCGAGCAGGGTCACCTTCATTTTCTGCCTTTTTTATTGTATTTCCTAAGTTGATTCTATGTTTATTGTATGTAACTACTGTTCTGCATTACCTTTCTGTACCGTATATTTTTCCTATATGTACCGTTGTACTGTAAAGCGCTGCGGAATATGTTGGCGCTATACAAATAAAGTTTTATTATTATTATTATTATTATTAATCTTTTAATCATTTTAAACAACCATTTAGAATTTTTTCTAACATTCCTCTGACAATTACCCTCTCCCCCTCATCTTGATTCACTTTTTTTGGCCATTTATATGATGTACCTAAATATGTATTGTAAATGTTATTATAATTGTATGGTTTTATCTTAGTCTCATTGTGCTTGAGAAAGAAGCCTTAAGCACTCTGAAATGCACTGTCATTAGAGATCCATCTAGTGATGAGCGAATAACGCAATATTTGTAATCACTATACAAGTACTTTTTAATAATCACGTATTCATTCAGAATAGCGAGTACAATGTAAGTCAATGGGAAATGGGAGTCATTTTCTGGTGGACCCTAGAAAGGGGTCTGGGGACCGAGCAAAAGGCTGAAATGGATGAGAAAGTGAAGAAATACAATGGGAAGAACCTGGAGAGTATGCCTACATGCATTTTTGACTCACATATTATTTCTGGGAATAAGGTTGTCACAGTATTATGCCACTGTTACAGATACACAGGAACACCTACTAAACCTAACCTAGATTGCATTTAACAGGCTAAAAAGGTTAAGAAACAGTTTTCCCTTCATAATCACTTGTATATAAAGCTAAATAAACTAGAGAACAAAAAAATATCCCTTTTAACATTTGTTCACACCTACTGTTGTGGCTTTTTTTCGCCTTTTACAATTGGGAGGGCCCTGACTTATACATATTGTAGGTCCTCCTGTCATACATCATTTTTAGTTAGCTATTTCCTAGCACATTACAAGGCCAACTATACATTTCAGTTGGTATATTGATCTTTGACCTAAGGGGCTAGAGGTGGCCCTGTAACATACATTTTGGAGAGACTGCTGTTACTTATACATTTGGGTGGTCCCTTCCTCATTGAAACTCAGATAGTAGACATATTCCATAGCAGTTTACAATGTGCCCATTGTAGTGTTGGGCTTGACCTTCCTCCTCCCCCTCCACCTCCATATGATACTGCGGCCCTAAATTCAAAGGTTCAGAGGGAATCAAGTAGTTAGAAAGCCTGAATTTGGTGAAGGCCCAGAGCTAGCCCTGTAACGTACATTTTTTAGGGACTGCTCTTAAATAGACATTTGGGTGGTCCCTTCCTCATTGAGACTCAGATAGTGAAATACATATTCCATGGCAGTGTACAATGTGCCCAATGCAGCTTTGGGCTTGACCCTCCTCCATCTCCATGTGATACTGCAGCTTTAAATTCAAATGTTCAGAGGGCTTGCAATAGACTGGAAACCTGAGTTTGATGAGGGCCCAGAGGTGGCCCTGTAACGTACATTTTGGAGGAACTGTTCTTAGACTTTTGGGTGGTTCCTCCCTCAGTGAGACTCAGATAGCGGAATACATATTCCATAGCAGTTTACAATGTGCCAATTGTAGCGTTGGGCTTGACCCTCCTCCTCATCCTTCTTATCCATCTCCTCTTCCTCCTCCTTCACCTTCATGTGGTACTGCAGCCCTAAATTCAAGTGTTCAGAGGGCCTGAAGTAGACAGGAAACCTGAGTTTGGTGAGAGGACAGACGTGGCCTGGAAAATACATTTGGAATGGCTCTCCTCTATAAATTTTTGTACATTTGAGAGTGCCTTCGGTTGTTCATATATTAAGTCCCTCGCTCACTCATTTATTTCTTTTAAGGGCAGAGACTACAGGAAAGAAGGGAAAGCAACAAGGAGTACAAGAAGGGAGCAGAGACTGCAGCCAGCAAGCCTTAGGGTTGGATGAACTCTGACAACCAAAAAAGTGAAGCTGCACTAGTCAATTGGATGATGAGCTCAAATATATCACTTGTGCAAGTAAATGGACAAAGGATATATGGTGCCCCTCTATAGAATGGATTGGAGAAGCTCCTCCAAATGGCTCAAAGATTTTCATTGGCAATATTCCTCAGATTATATAGGAGGAGAAGACTTGTTGTTACTCTACTACTTGGTCTAGTGCAGAATGTGTTTCGGATTTCCAAAACTTACTCCTGGGGTTTTGTCATAGACGCAAGTTCACACCATGAAAAGGGCCTCCCAAAAAAAACATTATCTATGTAGGACTACTGAAGTAATTGTGGCCCTAAATTCAAATTTTCAGTGGGCCATTAGTGGGTCATCAACAGTCAGTGTAACTTTTTATCAAATATGTATCCCCTATATCAGTCACAATGTGGGACAACCCAGACACATTTTTTTTGCCAAATATGATGACTGACAGATTTCTATCAAACATGTATCCCCTATTTCAGTCACAATGTGGGACAACTTGTGACAAGGGCCTCCAATAACACATGGTAATTAGGCTGGAGTAGGAGTAATGTTCTGGTTTGTCCACCGCACGATGTGCATAGGGTTTGCAAAAATTAACCCTATGGGCTGAGTCATGGTTGATACAAGAATCCACCATCCCAAGAGCCTCCAATCACAAATAGTGCTTAGACTGGAGTAGGAATGCTGTCCTGGTTCGTCCGTGTTTTTATGGGAAGGGGTGGACATTAACAGCAGTAGCATAAATTAGCATTTTTGGTGAATTCGGGTTGGCTTGCTTTCATCTGGAGAGATTACAAACTATGGAGAAATTCAGGTGAATTTAATCAGAGTAAGTCTGTCTGCATTTTCCATGGAAAGGCGTGTGCACCTATCAGTGATGATTGCCCCAGTGGAAATAACAATACACTCTGACATCACACTAGCAACCAGGCAGGCTAGCACCTCCAAGGTGCATAAGGAGAGGTTGGGCCAAGTCTTCAGCTTCGATACCCAGTAATTAAAGGGATCTGAAGCATCAGAAAGAACACACAAGTGGTCACTTTATTACTTCTTGACCATGTTCTGCCAATTCTCCCTTCTTGGCATTGTTTCAGGCACAGATAGCCCTTGCTGATGTGCTGGTTTATTGAAAATTGTTCAGTTGGTGCACATTTCCCCTCACCTCTTTTGGACCTGGTGTTCATGTCTCTCCCCATTATCCCTTGGTGTTGAAAAGAGTCGGTACCTCTGTCACCAGCATTGTTTGAGGGTGATGTTTTCAGCAACTGATCTACAATGGCCCTTTTGAAAGATTCTATTGTGACACATTTTGGTGACTCCAAAAGAAGAGAAGGACATTTCTCCTTGTACTGTGGATCGAGAAAGGTGGTCAAACAGTTTAGGTTGTTGGATAAAATGTGTATCATTCAAGGGGGTCTTGCCATAGACACTTACACATGAACTGTACCATGTTGGCCTAACTGAAAAAAGTGAAATGTTCTGTGTCATAAACACAGTACCCATCGTTTCATCATGCTGACTTGTCTCCTACTCCTCCATCTCCTTATTTGCAGCCTATCCAGGCTGGACAGACATGAAGCCTGGGTTTGGTGTCCCCTCTATAGCATTTTAAGTCCCTTCTGTAGCACAGAAAAACAAGTCCTCTCTGTCCTCCTCATCCTCCTCATCTTTCTCCTCATCACCTAGTGTTGCTTTAGAGCTTTGGCTGGGCTGGGTAGTATCACCTTTTGGGAAATTTGGATCCATAGCCACATGCTGGGCACTCAAAGCCTCCTCTCTGAGGTTATACAGTGATGGTTTCAATAGACATAGCAGCGGGATGCAATATATAGAAACGGTCACAGCACCTCCTGGCACACAGGGCTATGCATATAAACCCATCTCAGGGCGCCCGTCCACTCCATAAAGTCCACATCCGGATATTAGACACATACCATATTTGAAGGACAGCGCCTCAGACAAATGTGGTGATGAAAAAGAGTTTCTCCTTTATTCCATGGTCATACACAGAAGCAATTTTTGGACCAGCAAAGCGGTCTTTATCAAGCTCACAGCATATAACAAATGGTTCCCTTAAATAGTGCTCAACCCCTCCCAATAAAACAAACACCAATCACATTGTGCATCATCTAATCTATCTAATACAAAGATCGTACTACTCTAAAATTACACCTAACCCTACCTATAGGTTCCCAATACAGATAATACCCCAATCATACATCATATGCATATTCAAATACCTTTTGATTTGTTATATTCCTTAATCACGCTCTCACATCAATGTTAACATGAAATAACGTCAGGCCAATCACATTTCTGCATTTCACATCACAATAGTGATCGTACCACCTCCTCAGCGGGCTGGCCAATTCTGTCAGCCCCGCATTGTGCATGTCTCGATTACATCATTTCCGGGACCCACGCGATTGGTTTAGCTCAATGTACATCACAGTTCCTGTCGCGTGCGTGTGGTTGGTCCAGCATAATGTCCATTACACTCCACACCATGTGGTTGGTAACATCATCTCCTGGGGGCACGCGATAGGCCAATAAGAGTGTTAATCACGATTACTGTCGCGCAATTGGTCCAACACAATGTCCATCATAGTTTATGCTGCGTAATTGATTAAAAATCTCTCTCCCCAGTTACATCACCTCCTACGTGATAGGTCAAAGAAAGTGTCCATCATAATCCAAATGTCCCGATTGGGTAAAACAATACCCACTGATATAAATGGAGCTCCAGTAGGTTCTCTTATAGATCATAGTGAGGATAGTGCTTGATTGATCATAATAGTGTCCATCATAGATATTAAACTCATAAATGGTCATCACTGTGCATCATTGTGTCATAACTTGGAAAAACGCTGCAGCATCAAAGCTTGTCCATCACAGTTTGAGATTCATATGATTGGTCACCTCTTCCATCTCATTAAACAGGATCAAAATAGTAAATCACCCCTCTTTTATAGCCACATAATCAATATTGTTACACTGTTACATAGATGTTCTCATCCTCAATATTACATCTTAATGCTTACATCTGGAAATGGAAGAGGGGGAAAGAGATGGGGGAACACATAACGCCAAATATCTGGACCACTACAGTCCCATAGTCAATATGGTTATACCAAATATGAATTATATCCCCGACCAATCTCAATCCTACGGTTACAATAGTGAGTATCCTAACATACTCCTTATGGTGGACCCAATTTGTTATTACACAATCACCGTGACAAATATACCCCAATCCAACCCACTGGGAATAATACTCCTTCTCATCGGTCAAATGGCTATAAACTAAGAAACAAGGAATATTCTCTTGGGGAACCACACAGGTTGGTAGGTACAGCTAAAAACAAGTTAGTTAAGAACAAATTAAGTTTGAGGCACTTGGTACTTGTTTCATAAACCACATTAATTATAGTATTATCTCAGTAAACAGCCCCTCTGATCGTATTCAATATTCAGTCCTCTCGCGTGCAGCGTTTCCAACTCAAAAATCCACCTCAGTTCTTTTGCCTTGAGCATGGCCACCCTGTCACCCCCTCTCCTTGGAGGTGGAATATCATCTATTATTCTATACCTCAACTGGTTCACAGAGTGGTCATGTTCCTTAAAATGCTTCGGGACTGGGAGATCAATCTTCCCCGTTCTGATGGTACCCTTGTGTTTCCAATCCTCTCCTTCACCTCCATTGTGGTCTCCCTCACATAGAGGAGGCCACATGGACAGGAGATGAGGTAGATCACGTAACTGCTGTTACAGGTATATCTTTTCGAATCTGATACTTTTTACCAGATCTCGGATGGAAAAAAACTTGTCCTTTCAACATGTTATTACAGTGAACACACCCTAAACAAGCAAGGTTACCCAAACTTGGGCGACTCAATGTCCTCTGTAGATCCTTCTTGGTACTCCCCACATCCGACATAACCAGCCTGTCCCTCAAGTTGCGGATTCTTTTATATGAGAAAAGAGGCTGATTCTTGAATTGTACTACACCCTCATAAGTCCTACCTAATAGGGGCCAATGTTTCTGAATGATTCCCACCAACCTCCCACTTATGCTGTTGTAATTAGTGACTAGTGGGATCCTGTTATTCTATTTTTTCTTCTCTTTAGGGATTAATAGTGTCTCACGTTTCTCTCCCAGTACTTTATTGTTGTACTCCTGCAAGGGGCGTCTCGGATATCCCCGTTTGAGGAATCTATTGCTGCAATCTCATGTCAACCATATCCTCATCTGAAACAATCCTCCTCACCCTGAACAACTGGCTCCAGGGCAACAACTCAACCATCTTCCTGGGGTGCTCACTCGAAAAAAGCAGTGTGCTGTTTCTGTCAGTTTTCTTTGTGAAAAGGTCTGTCTCCAGCCTATTGTACTTTTTATAGACTAGTGTATCCAAAAACTGCATTCCTTCTTGCAAGCACTCCATAGTGAATTTCAATTCTGGAAAGATATTATTCAGAGAGGCAAAAAAGGAATCCAAGTCCTCCTTGCTCCCTTTCCACATGAAAAAGATGTTGTCGATATAACGTCACCACCTCGTGACATGACGCCAAAAGGGTGAGGCGTACACGTGTTCGAACTCCAGGACAGCCATATAAATGTTGGCATAAGTAGGTTCCCCCAGAGCATATGCCTTGTTTTTTAGTTTAGAGCCATTTGACTGATGAGAAGGAGTATTATTCCTAGTGGGTTGGATTGGGGTAAATTGGTCACGGTGATTATGCAATAACTAATTGGGTCTACCATAAGGAGTATGTTAGGATACTCAGTATTGTAACCGTAGGATTGAGATTGGTTGAGGAAATAATGCATATTTGGTATAACCATATTGACTATGGGGCTGTGGTGGTCCAGATATTTGGCGTTATGTGTTCCCCCATCTCTTTCCCCCTCTTCTATTTCCAGATGTAAGCATTAAGATGTAATATTGAGGATGAGAACATCTATGTAACAGTGTAATAATATTGATTATGTGGCTATAAAAGACGGGTGATTTACTATTTTGATCCTGTTTAATGAGATGTATAAGAGGTGACCAATCATATGCATATGTGATGGACAAGCTTTGATGATGCAGCGTTTTTCCAAGTTATGACACAATGATGCACAGTGATGACCATTTATGAGTATAATATCTATGATGGACACTATTATGATCAATAAAGCACTATCCTCACTATGATCTATAAGAGAACCTACTGGAGCTCCATTTATATTAATGGGTATTGTTTTACCCAATCGGGATATTTGGATTATGATGTGGGGTGTAATGGACATTATGCTGGACCAACCACACGCGCGCGACAGGAACTGTGATGTACATTGAGATAAACCAATCGCGCGGGTCCCGGAAATGATGTAATCGGGACATGCATAATGCGGGGCTGACAGAATTAGCCAGCCCGCTGAGGAGGTAGTACTATCACTATGTTGATGTGAGATGCAGAAATGTGATTGGCCTGACGTTATTTCATGTAAACATTGATGTGAGAGCGTGATTAAGGAATATAACTAATCAAAAGGTATTTGAATATGCATATGATGTATGATTGGGGTATTATCTGTATGGGGAACCTATAGGTAGGGTTAGGTGTAATTTTAGAGTAGTACGATCTTTGTATTATATAGATTAGATGATGCACAATGTGATTGGTGTTTGTTTTATTGGGAGAGGTTGAGCACTACTTAAGGGAACCATTTGTTATATGCCGTGAGCTTGATAAAGACCGCTTTGCTGGTCAAAACGTTGCTGCCGTATATGACCATGGAATAAAGGAGAAACTCTTTTTCATCACCACCTTTGTCTGAGGTGCTGTCCTTCAAATATGGTATATAGCAGCGGGATGGTGATGCTGATAACAGCCTGATCACCACTCACGAGGTTGTTGCAGAGTACAAAGTTCTCAAAAATATCAATGATCCACACCCACTCTACAGTTGTTATGTGTGGTGGCTGACTCTCAGTCTGACAGGTATATTGAAGCTGGTATTCAGCAACTGCTCTCTGCTGCTCACTAATCCTTGCCAACATATGATAAGTTGAGTTCCATGGCAAATGAGTCTGTGACTTGGCAAATTGAAGCGTTTTTGCAGTGCTGTAAGACCAGTAAAAGCGGTAGAAGAATGGCGGAAATGGGCGCTAATACGGCGTACCTTCTCAAGTAGGTATGGCAAGTCAGGGTACGTTTTCAGAAATTTCTGAACAACTAGGTTCAGCACGTGAGCCATGCAAGGCATGCAAGTTTGCCGACTTTTAAAGCCGCCACCAGGTTACACCCATTATAACAGATGACCAGACTGGGTTGGAGGTGCAGCGAGGAGAGGAACTGATTGGTCTGTTGTTTTAAAGCTTGCCATAGTTTTGCTGCAATGCTTGGTTTCTGACCTAAACAAATAAGTTTCAGCAGACCCTGTTGCTGCTTTGCCGATGCGCTGCCAACCGGTCCTAGCTTGGCAGTGATGGGGAGGGTAATTCTGCAGAGGATGAGGAGCAGGAAGAGGAGAGAGAGGAAGTGGAATATGAAGAGGTGAACACCCTGACAGACGTTGAGCCCGCTATTCTTGGGGTGGGTAGGATGTGTGATGTTCCACTTTGCTCCTTTGCCCCATGCTCCACCAGGTTCACCCAGTGTGCCGTGATAGAAATGTATCATCCCTGTCCACAACAGTTTGTCCAAGGGTGTGTTGTTAGGTGGACTTTCCTGGTTACGCATTGGTGAGAGCACGGTTCAGATTTTTTAACACGTGCTTGTGTAACGCAGGAACGGCACACCAGGCAACATAGTGTTGGCTGGGAACACTGTATTGTGGGGCAGCCACAGCCAAGAGATCACGAAAAACTGTGTTCCAACACGCCTAAATGGCAACATTTCCATGGCTAGCAATTTGGCAATGTGCGAGTTTAGTATTTGTGCCTGTGGGTGCTTGGCTGGGCGGCACGGTGGTTCAAGTGGTTAGCACTGCAGCCTTTGCAGCACTGAGGTCCCAAGGTCCTGGGTTCAATTCCCACCAAGGACACTATATGCAAGGAGTATGTATGTTCTCCCTGTGCTTGCGTGGGTTTCCTCCAGGCACTCTGGTTTCCTCCCACATTGTAAAGACTTACTAATAGGATGTATAGATTTTGAGCCCCAAGAGGGATAGCATTGCAAATGTATGTAAAATGATATGGAATTTATAGCACTATATAAATGAATAAAAATATATATTTACGTTTTCTTTCCAAGCTCTGAGGCATGTACAACTGGACACTTCCCTGGTACAAGAAAATGGAAGTGGTTGATGTTTGTTGTGTGTAAGCAACCACAGTTTGTGGGCAGGAGGTATGAGTGCCTGCTTCCTGGACAGCACATTCTGAAGGGCATAGTCCAGGAGACTTGGCAGTAGTTTGACCGCAGTTTGTTAACCTAGTGTTCCACCCACCTACTGGGGTGGGTGCTTGTATGCCATGTGGTTTCGCATACTGGGGGTGATCAGGTTGCCTTAGCCCTGGCCTCTTCTCAACTTGTTTTTCTCTTTAGGACTTTAAGAAAAAAACATTTCACACAGTGGTTGAATGCCCTGACTGGTGGCACAGCAGGAGTGCTCTTGGGAACAGTTGACACAGTTCTCACTGTGGGTAAACCATGACCCCTTGATGCCTTTGTTAGTGCTACATATCTATCTTCCTCTGTGTTGCTGTGATGGCTATGCATGTCAATGATCCAGGTCGGATCAGTAGACTCATCATCAACTACCTCATCTTCCATCTCATCCTCCTTCCCAGTTCAGATTGTAGGCTAAGCCGATGGCAACTGTATCCCATCATCATAAGCCTCTACCTCTGAAGGCAGTAAATCAGGTTCCTCAAAGTGGCATTCTTCTGGCATTAGGTCCTCAAATGCTTGAGCATCAATGCACGCCACCTGCTCACGTCCCTCTTCAATGCTCCAGGGTGAGGGGCCAGAGCCAACCAAAGGATATGTACAATACAGATCCTCGGAGTGGCCAAGCTTGGGGTCATATGTCTCCTGTGAATGATAATGGTGGGAGAAAAGAGAATCAGGTTAAGGATTGGATGGGCCAGCCTTCTGTGTATCGACAGTAGATTGTGTGGTCATGGAAGATTTGTTGCTGCTTGATAAATGTGTAGAGGCCTTGTATGTTATCCAAGACAGAATCTGCTTTTGCTCTTCTGGCTTCCACACGTGTTTACCTTCCAGACCGGGACAGTGGGGAAAATTGACTGGTGCGTGCTTTGTAGCAGTCAGTAGTAAATGCTTGTAGTGCTGCCTTTGCTTGGCCACTAGCATCGCATTAACATGACTGATGTGGACAGCAGAAGGCAGGCTGTGACCCCAAAAATATTGGAGTAAATTGAATGGTGCATGCTTTGTAGCAGGCAGAAGTAAATTTTTGTAGTACTGCTTTAGCTAGGGCACTAGCACTGTATTAATGGGATTG
Source organism: Allobates femoralis (assembly GCA_033576535.1). Taxonomy (NCBI): domain Eukaryota; kingdom Metazoa; phylum Chordata; class Amphibia; order Anura; family Aromobatidae; genus Allobates; species Allobates femoralis. Next base: position 576,991,027 of record JARQOC010000002.1, read on the forward strand.
ATGTGGCAGCAGAAACCATGCTGGAACCCCAAAAATAATGGGGAAAATTGACTTGTGCATGCTTTGTAGCAGGCAGTAGTAAATGTTTGGAACCAAACACATAAAGTCCAGCAGAGGAACCCCTATTTCGGCATATTTTTTCTTAAAATCTTTTTATTCTTTTTATTTGTTAAAAAGTATCATTCATTTGAGGACCAGGTATGTACATACAGTGGGCACTTTATAGCAGTATAGAAGACACAGCTGTCCAGGAATAGACTCGCATTTCAACCTTATAGGTCTTTTTCTAGGTCTAATTTATTTGCTATGCCTCTGCTCAAGATATACGGTACTCTAGGTATGCACTTGGTCCAATTACTAATATTTAAAAGTGGGTGTCTTATTTTCATATTGTTAGGGTAAATCTATAGTTAATGAGTGTCTAAGTTACTACAAGTATATAGTTCCTGTACAGTCTATATCTCTATTTATTAAAAAACAACACATAGATGATATATTTACAATATCATATGTACATAGATGTTACAGAAAAGGATTAAAAATACATGGTAATTCTAGACATCAATGCAATATACTAAAAGAAAGAATTTGCAGTTTTTTGTGGGGATATTTTATTGATATTGAAAGATATAGAAAAAAACAAAAATGAGGAAGTGTATTGTCCTCTTCTTTTTCCCTTTACCTTCCCTTTTACTTTTTTTGGGGGATATAAAAAATATAATACTAATAAAGGAACTTATTTATATATTCCTTATTGTATTATGCAGATAATAGCACAAATGTATGATAAGCATACTTTATAGATCTTTAATCTGCTATAAATTGTTCTGTTTATAGATATAGATGTTATGCTTAATCCTTTACTAAAGTATTTTTATTTTTGTATTTATCTATTTCATCCTTATCTCAAGTTTGTTTATTAGTATTGCTTACTTAGATCTTGCCTATAGTTCAAATCATAGGGTGTACAACTTTCTACTGAAAATATTCAGAAACTTTCTCTATTAAAGAATTTTCTTTTATAATTTCCAGCTCTAGGTGGTTTCAGAACTTTTTCCATCCCATATAATGAAAATGCCATGAGTGTGCAAAGCAGTAATCAAAGCAAAAGGTGGCTACTTTGAAGAACCTAGAATAGAAGACATATTTTCAGCTGTTTCACACTTTTTTGTTAAGTATATTGTTCCACATGTGTTAATTCATAGTTTTGATGCCTTCAGTGTGAAATCTACAATTTTCATAGTCATAAAAATAAAGAAAACTCTGCATGAGAAGGTGTGTCCATACTTTTGGTCTGTACTGTATCTTTGCTAGTAAATGTTTGTAGTACTGCTTTGACTAGGGCACTAGCACAATATTAATGAGACTGATGTGCACACCACAAGCCTGGCTTTGATCCCAAAAGCATGGGGAAAAAAGACCAGTGGTTTTAAACAAAAGGCAGCACACAATGGTACTACTCTGCTGGAAAAATAGAGCTTTGCCTCTGACAAGAGCTGTTTTAAGATGGACATAGAATTATTTTCCTATTTTTCAGAGCATTGTACGTAAAAAGGAATGGTGCCAATCCAAAGCTATTACTTATCACATACACAACACAACAAGCCCCACTTTTTTATGCCGACAGTAAAATAAAAAAAATTAAGGCTTTTGTGAGAAGGTGAACTAAAAAATTAAAATGGAAATAGCAAAAAAAATCCCTGTTCCCAAAGTGATAGTGAGGAAATACCATACTTGTTTGGAAATTGCACCCAGGGTAGCTTTAAAATATACTCTTAGACTGAAGTTATGCACACAATATATATTGTGAACTATTTATCAATGATGCTATGTTTAATCTATAGTGTACTTTTGATGTTGAAATTACCATTACGAAATAAATGTTCCAGCCCACTAAAAAAAATATGATTGCAGGAGAATAAATATAGTTAACTTATAATGTTCAGCTTTCCAATTATGATATAAATTACTTACATTTTACTTAAATTTTGTAAAAGAAAGTAACATTACAAAATAAAAAATAGAGCCCTCTCCATACAGCTGACAAGTAATGCTTATTTTGTTGCCATTAAAATATGCATTAAGTGAGATACAATGTTAATGTGGTTAATTTTGTATATTGTTTATTAGCTATAAAGCTACAAATCTGAGTGGACAGCCATAGCTAATGTTAATTTCATTACTAAACATGTTTCAGTGCTCAGTGAATTTTCATGCTGTTTAGATGTCATTCTGCTAAGTTCTGCTCGCATCAACAATTATTGCATACAACAAGCAGTAGAAAATAATTTGCAGAAAGCACAATGTTTTTTTTATAAAGTCCATTTGCATGTGATATGCCGGTATGTGTGTGACTGGCCACAAACAATGAAACAAAAAATATATTATAATAAATTAGAGAATGTGTTCATAGCAGGCTTTTCAAAGCACTAAATAAGTATTATACTCAAAAAGTAAAATATTCTAATTTATGTGCCTGAAAAAAAAATGGATGATTCATAATCATCATCATCAGCAGCAGCATCATCATTGATTTTATACCTATTTTTCTGGTGTATGATTGGCGTTCATTAAAGATTTCCAGTGACCCACTTGTATTTATTGCAGGGCACTGAAACTACACATATGAAGTAATAAAAGTCTCTATAGGTTGTGCACCAATTTGCAAATCTGAACTGATAATGGTCTTTTTTTTACAGGTGCTGAAGTGCTGTAAGGTGTGATTATTGGATTCAGTGGAATACAGAGCAGTCATCAAGTTCCTTTACTTGAAAGATGTGGAATTTCCACTGAAGTTCAACCACATTTTAAATGACGAAACCAGTTCTTGACCATATCTCATTGACTGTCTCCATTGGTGTACAGCCTTGCAAGTAAAGGAACTTAATGACTGCTCTATATTCCACTAGGTCCATTATCACACCTTACACAACTTCAGAAACAGTTCAGTCTCTGCTGCTCCCTTCCAAATAAAAATCACATCATCAATGAATCGGAAGTGACTTGCCCCGTGGGGGCCGTGGGAACTCGGAGCCAGGTCGATGAACGTTGCTGGGATGTCACGGTGGTGTGAACCAGTCCATGGCCCGGAGCAGTCAAGTAAAAGGGGATTAGGGTTTTATTTGGGGATTGGTGGTGAGTAAAGGTGTCTTTAGGGAGAGGAGTACCAGATTTGGGGATGCATGTTCACGTGACGCCACCCGCGGGTTGCGGCTAGTGATGGCCGCCGCAGCTACACAGTTCCATTGGGATTAGTGACAAAGCAGTCAATTTGGAAAGCCCTCCACAGGTAGGGCTGACCCCCCAGGGTAGCATATGTTACTTGGGTGACTTGGTGCTGATGTTATGGCGCAGGGAGGAAGCAAGAAAGTCACAGACACAGTGGGGTGCAGTCTCAAGACGTTTACTCACAGCTTTGTCATTCCCAGTTAGAGCAGTCATCATCGTTGCAACAACGCATGGAGCACTGAGTCCTTGGAGGTGGAGAAGGGGATCCAGCTAACTCTCGGGTATTGTGGTGGCACTCAACCAATACTCCCTTCTACTATCCTTACACGGTCGACTTTTCTTCTGCACTTGCTTTGCCCTCCTGCCCTGTGCCTTACACACAGTGCCCCGAGCCAGTGGTTGCGGGCCTTTGGTAGGGCTTCTATGGTGCCAGTCCCTTGACCCTATCTGGCCACCTTTTCAGCAGATGTGTGCGGTTTTGGCTGAGGCACTTGGAGATACCGCAGCCTCCAGGTTGCTAGCTGAGCCTGGTCTTCTCCACTAGTCTAGGGCCCGGTACCTCTACAGTGCGGCCTGGTCCCTCCACACGGTCTCAATCGGCGTGGATGCGGGCGCCTTTGGGTGGATTGCTCACTACCCAGTCCCCTGAGACCCCTTCAGTCTTGTGGTGCACACTCTTTCTCTTTCTCTCAGCTCCTCTGACCGGTCTTTCCTCTCCCAGGTCTTAGGACAAGCTCCTACTGGCTCCAGTCCTCTGGATGTCTCTTTCCAGATGTTATCCCTGAGAACCGATCAGAGGCCACAAATAAGCTAGGCAAACTCAAAACAGCATAAACCTACAGAAGAACGAGTTTATAGCCAATAATCATGGTATAAAATTTTCATTTTATTGGTATACAATTTAAAAGAATAATAAATCAATAATTTATCATAAAAACAATTATGATGAAAAAACCATGAATATATATATGCATCCAATTATTACAATATTACTATACGAGGAGAGAACCAAAAAAAATAAAAAAAATTAATAAATAAATAAATAAATATGGAAATGGTCTTATACACACTGCCTCTCACGCATATAAAAAAATTAAAAAAAAACCTATGCCAATATCGTGTGGTTATAGGGACATATATTCAATCTCTTGGTGCTCTTGGTGGTATATACTAGTGAAAAATAAAATGTGTGACAAACAATCAACGTATCAAAAAAGGATCCCACATATTCAAATGGTGACAAAATAAAACTTTTTGTGGAAAAAAGGTGAAAATATCACATATATAAAAGTGAAATATAAAATAGTGTATAGCAGTTTCCTACATTTAAAAGTAAAATTTCCCGTGTAAAAAACACATAATTTTATGTATAAAAAGTGACTACCCAAATCCAACCAAAAAGTTATTTTTTCTGTGCATATATATACACCAACGCATGCAATACACGTATAACTAATATTTACATATAACAAGTGCTAAAGTAAATAAAGTACATCAACCAATACAAGTGCTTAAAGAAAGAAGCATCCAACTTCTCTCAAGACCAGATGCTACATATATGTATACGTGGAATAACACACGCACTACTATAACCACTATCTATAATCCATACAGTATGGGATTATATAGGCTAGCTTAAAGCATGAGAGGATCCTATATACAGTATCATCAAAGAATGTCAGCATAGCAGCGCTGCAGACAACACAAAAGACCATTGCCCATGTTAATAAACCTAATCCAAGGATATGGCTCCCACATACATAATAAAATATCAGGGACCTTGTCCACAAGATAAAGACACCTCATATAGTGTACATAATTACCTATCCATGCTGGATGTGGGGTGACCCTGACGCGCTTTGTCTGAGGGGCTTCTTCCTGAGGGTCTTCTCTGACAGACACTCTGGCCCTCACAGACTCCTTCAGTTTTTGCCAGCCACCCACTAACTGTCTTCTAGAAGTTTCTACTGTCCTTTTACACTGCCTGTCACGTGTCCTACGTCCTTAACATTTGTCCTCCCTGTCTTCACTCCCTCCTGCGTGCTCCCCTAAACTCTGCTATCCACCCATCTTTACTACCCTGGTTCCACCCTCCTGACAGGATCAGGGTCTGTGCTCTCCCTTAGGAGCATTTTCGCCCTAACCCTGACCTTGAGTGGTGTAGTGTTGGACTGGGTGTCTGGATACCGGTCAGTACCCCCTCCTTACCCGAGAGTGGGGTACTACACCTCTGGCTGGGGTGCAGTACCTCTGTGATGACTGGATCCGCAGGGGCACCAGAGAGGTTTGACAGCAAACTTGTCCAAATATGTGGATCTTAAGTTATAACCGCTGGTAGCACAGTTACAATCTTATCTTAAGGATATGAAACATATTATACAGTTGCTAGAGGAGTTAACTTGGCAAAATTGATATGTTTTGGGCACACTTGATTTGACTTCCTTATATAATGTGATCAAATATGAAATGGGGTTTACTGCCACAAGATTCTTTTTAGAAAATTGTGGCATACACAACAAATTGAATTTATCATAGATGCAATTTGGTATTTACTCACACATAATTATTTTGTGTATGAGGGGGAAGTATACCTTCAGAAGTGGGGGACTGCCATGGGGACCAGGTTCACACCCAGCTATGCTAATCTCTTTATGGTCTGGTGGGAATTACAGTGCATTTACCCATCAGGCAAGCTGCATGTGGACCTGTCCCTATGGCACCACTTCAATGGTGATGTGACTTTTATTTGGAAGGGATCGGCAGAGACCCTCCAGATATTTTTTACAGAAATAAATTCCAGCAATGTGAATTTAAAGTTTACACCCACGTTTAGTCAGACTTCGGTTAACTTTTTACAATTGGAGATATTTAAAGAAAAAGATAAAATTTTAACGAAAAGTTACCAAAAACCTGTAGACACAAATAATTTCATCTCTATCACTAGTTGCCATCTTCTAATCTGACTCACAAATGTCACCAAAAGATAATTTATTTGAGTGCACCATAATTGCACACATTTGGGTGAATTTTTGACAGAGGCTGAATTTCTGAAAAATCAATTCCTGAAGTGAGGGTATAATATTCACAATTTATGGAGAGCTATCTCGGAGGTTGCTGCAGTCCCGAGAGATAAGTTAATAGGTGGACAAAGACGTGCTAATAATCAATCTTGTGACATTGCTGATATTTTGGATAAAATCCCCATAACTATGCAGTATAACGTTTAAACTGCTCCTTTTGTGAAACTAGTTAAAACATATTGGCCCGTCTAAAAACTGGATTCTATTAGTAATGAACATCTTTCAGCAAAACCAAAATTTGTTTTCTGAAAAGCCCAAAATCTGGGAAACTTGATGGCCCCAACTGTTAAATCAAAGCAAAAGAGGGAGACTTCTCAAGTAAATCAGACTTGTGTTACATCCTTTCATTGTGATCCCAAATGGACGGTGCTTCTTGTCCCGCCCACCCTGCCAATAACAAACTGGGCCAGAACTCCACCAGGTAAAAGTAATGGTACCTCTAATCTCTACGCGTATAAAGGTACCATTACTTTTACCTCATGGAGTTCTGGCTCGGTTTGTTATTGGCAGTGTGTGCAGGACAATAAGTACCGTCCACTTGGGATCATTACTACAGCCACAGCGATTGCGTGGAGTGTGGGTCCAGCAGCAACTTCAACATCGGCATATACCGGTTGTGGGTCTCACAGTCTTACAAGGTGAGCAGCAATATTAGTTTTCCTTGCTCACTATACCATAAAGATAAGACACTATTTGCACTTTTGTTCCTCTTTTTCATTTAATCCTTTCATTGTCGGAACATTCAAACCCGACGACGTTAACAGGTTTTAATAGATGTGGGCATTATTACGGATGTAAAAAAACTGTAAACATTAAAACACCTTTTAAATACACATTCAATTCAACTAACTACTGTTACTGTTATAACCTTTCTTTTGAAATCTAAGGAGGAAGCACTTTCGTGACATTTCTTTTAACTATTTAACTGTGACTGTCTTCTAGAAATGATCAAACCTTTTGAAGTTCGAGTTTGTGTGGTGCAGCCAAATGTTTTGTTGCACTGTTCGTTACCTCGAACTTGACCTGTACCTCATATGAAGTCACTGATTGACAGTTCAGCTCTCCGGCCACATACAGCCTGCCATAGGTAAAACACTTCCGGGGAAGGGAGGGTGTTATTACTTTTTTTGTTTTCTTCAAAATAATTTTGGACACACCCTACACTAAAATACTGTGCTTTTAACCCCAGTATGAGCTGATCAAACATGGCATGTGGCTCAAGCTGGGGCACGCACCAATTGTACCCAACCACACGGATTCTCACTCCAGTGGCTTGCAAACGTAAAGCACTCGAACTCCAAACCCAAACAGGTTTGCTCAACACTGAGAATTTTGGTAGTCCGAACTGAACCTTGAAAAATTTGCTCATCTCTAATGTGTACCTTACAAAGTGTGCGTGTCACAACCAATATTTCTTTCCAGATGTTTTTAACTAGTCAAATGTTTCATTTGTCCATACTCCACCAATACAGTGTTCTGTTACAGGTGCTGGAATTTTGGTTATGTACCTACTTAGTATTTATAATTTTGTCATTTTTAGGAAGGAAGTTGATTTCATTGAAGCATAATAGAAAAAAAGAATAAAGTAAATGTAGACATTTAAATGCTCATATCTATTTTTGCACACCTATTTTAATTTGACCATTGCATAACCATTGGTTTGTTCAAAATGCATGGTAAAAGAAAAAAGTGTCAATTAATAAACTGGATATTGTAAAAAGATTTACATGGCTAAGAATGTGGATGATGCTAGTAGCATTAGAAGCCCTACATTGCCTCTTTTTCCCTTAGCAAGCATATTAACATGGAAGAAGTGGTAGCTGTTAAGGATTATTTGGCACATCACTCATTACAACTTCTAACAGCGACTCCGCCAGTTTTGTTCTGTCTCTGACATCCAATTCATCTCCAAATTTTTATTTTTGCATAATGTTGTTATTAATTAGAATAGCTGTAGATTCTTAATGAGCTTTATCTCATATGTAGTGTTCTGGCTCCCTCTAGCAAACAATGTTATTTATGTAATTTCATTTCCTATGTCTGAATTCTCCTCCTCCTCGCAATGCATTCTGGTAGCTCAGCCTCCATTTTACCTTTATATCCGGAAGGAAGAAGACACTCAGTACTACATTTACTACCACAAGATTACTACCACAAGATTGCATTGCCGGTATGTAACTATACCTTCTTTAGCTGTGTTCCGCTCTAATATTAGCCTATCTTAGCCAGTTGCACCCTAGGTTAGCTACTAGTTTAAAAATGTTAATGCATATTGTGTAACTATGTGGAAAATGCATGTTTGCTGTACCCTCCACTAATTGTCTGTATTTGATTGCTTTCTGTTTTACCGCGCCAATGTACTGTTACATTCAATAAAAAACAGATTCAACCACAATCTCCTTATTGGACCTCGGTGTAGCGGTTTACCTGCCTGTATAGCTACATGAGCCCCGGCCCATTTAGTGAGGGCAGAACAAGTTTGTATCAGTGTTCTGCCTACCTTACCACAAATGATTAAAAGGGATACATTTTGATAGTTTTATAATTAATTAAAAAAAGTCAGTCCCGCCACTGTGTTATTAGATAGGCAGTTTGTTACTATCAGGTTACCATCCGATTCTATGTTGAGGTCCGTTTACATTACTAAAGCTGTGAATGTGTAAGGCTGTGTGCTCACAATTAGGAATTGCAGTGTTTTGGATGCAGTGTATTGCTGTTGTGTACAAAATGCTGCATTGTACAGTACCAGTATATTGGATTGGTTTTCTAGAAATCCAAAGCCCACTGTGCTTCTCCCGATCGCAACGTGTTTTAAGCTGTGGTGCAAGCTGCCAGACTTCCACATCTCCGCGGCATGTTAGTTTCATGCTGTTGAGTCGGAAGAGATAACTATTGGGTGCACTCAGGGAGAAGCCGCCTTAGACCCACCGCAGATAGTGAGTACATGGTGGCTGCGGTCTCCCTGTGTGCACTTGCGGGTTATCTCTTCCTACTTGTGAGCACACACCCTTAAAGGGATTGAAAGGAATTGGATAAAATGCTATGACATAAGTTTTAGTGTTAAATAAATATGGATGAATTTAGACTCCGGGACTCATAGTTTTAAACCTTATGTTGGTTATTGAACAGCATTATCCTAAGTATCTATAAACTTTATTGAATGTTTGTATATTTGTGAATTTATTTGAATTGCACTAATACTACATAAGCTTCACTCAGTTCATTATTTGTGCTCCTTAAATGAATTGTGCAAGTTTTGTACACCATTCTAATTTTACATTGCAAGTTAGGTGTATTCCAAATGTAATACACATTAAAGGTTAGGAGCATTTATCAGAAAGAAAAGCAGAGCTCGGCAGGCTTCCACCAGCTACAATCATTAATTCTGCTGTGAATGAATAAAGGCTACCTTGCCCAGAAATGTGATGTATGAGACACAAAGACATGACATAGCATTAATTGGCAAGACAGAATCAAATGGTCTACAATAAGGTAATCACTCTTTAAAGGCCACCATGTATCCAGGTTTTCCAAAATGATACACTTTACAAAACAACTGAGAAAATTATGTAATAGAATTTTCCATAGACAATTTTTTAAAATAAAATAGTAGGTTTAAGGAAATTATTGCAGAACTACTATTACTGCTGCTAATAATATTAATCCCTTAAACACCTGAGACTGTTTTCACCACCTTGACCAGGCCAATTTGTACTTCTGACAAGTTTCCCTTTTATAAGTTAATAACTCTGGAATGCTTCAATGGATCACAGTGATTCTGAAAATGTGTTTTTGTGACACACTGTTCTTCATGATGGTTGTAAAATTAGAACTTTTTCAATTTGTTTGTGAAAATATTGGAAATATGGTGAAAATGTTTCAATTTTTTTAAAATTTTATACCCTAGAGGGGTTGTTCAGGCTTTATGAATAATTTATATGTGTATCTAGGCTGGAAAATTTTGACACTTTGTAATTTACCCCTGTCAGCATTTTGCTTTGTTACCTAGATACAACTATTTTGCGTCTGCAGGACGACCAGGGTTCGTGTTTGTTTTTTAGCTTGGATGTAAATGCATAACTGGTCATTTATGCCCAGCCTCCAACAAACACGCCTCTGACTCCTACAGGCCCAGCCCCCCAGGCTTCAACATACCGGGTCACCCACAGTCTTAGCATGCCCGGCCACCCTCACACTTCTTTAGGCACTCCCCATTTCCAAGCATGGCAGCCCCCCAGTCCCCAATATGATCACCCAACCCCCATTGCACACATCAGTTCCCTCCTCCTCTGGCACAATGTACCGAATTTGCAGCTGTGTGAAAGAGATTACTGCTGAGTGCACTGAACTGTGGACTTGGTACACTGTGTCAGTGGAGGAAGTGAGCGCTGTATGCAATGTGGTGTGTGCTTACCTCCTCCCCTGTGTTCATGCAGTCAGTGGAGCCATCCTCCTCTCTCCTGCAGCCACCCGCTCTGTGTTCTGTAGGAAATACAGAGAGGAGGAGTATCGGCTCCACTAACACAGAGCAGGTGGCTGCGGGAGAGAGGAGGACCGGCTCCACTGACAGGAGGGGAGGGGGTGAGCACACAATGCATTGCATATAGTGGTCACCTCCTCTGATACAGTGTGCCAAATCTGCAGATCAGTAAACTCAGCGGTCATCTCTTTCACACAGCTGCGGATTTGGTACACTGGAGGAGGAGGTGACCGCTGTATGCAATGGGGGTAGGTGGTCATATTGGGGACTGGGGAGAGGCCATGCTTGGGATTGGGAGGGCAGGCCTGTAGGAGCCTGGGGGTGGCCGTGTATGCTGAAGTCTGGGAAGCAGTCCTGTAGGAGTTGGAGGCGTGTTTGTAGGAGACTGGGTGTAAATAATCAGTTATGCATTTGCATTAAACGGCAAAACAAATACGCCCCCTGGTCGGTCTCCTGCAGATGCAAAATAGTGATTTCTTGGTGACAATGCAAAATGTTAACTAAATAATATGAATGACTGGCATCAACCTCTAAGTGTAGGTGCAAGCAGAAAAAATACATTAATTATAAGGGAGTTATCTGCTGCGACACTAAACACTACGTACTGTGTACTATGAACACTTTAATGAGTGCCACCAGTAGCTAAACTGCACAGCTAATACAGACACAATGTGAATAGGGGTATAGCAATCACTGCTCTAGATTCAATGTAAAATGGAAGACTTAGCTTCAACAGTAGCTACTGTGGAGTGCCCGGAAACCAGCGACAAGGTGCTTCCGTTTTTCCGGGTCCTAACGCTATGACTAATGGTGATATGTGAGATACTGGGTTTATATGCCTCTATTCTGATTAAAAACAAGAAAAGTATGTGTTGGACTCAGACAAAATGGAGACCTCAGCTGGTCACAGGGCGGGGGAAGGGGGATAGGGAGGGAGCTCAGTCATAAGAAATACAATAGTAACTAAATAATATGAATGACTGGCATCAACCTCTAAGTGTAGGTGCAAGCAGAAAAAATACATTAATTATAAGGGAGTTATCTGCTGCGACACTAAACACTACGTACTGTGTACTATGAACACTTTAATGAGTGCCACCAGTAGCTAAACTGCACAGCTAATACAGACACAATGTGAATAGGGGTATAGCAATCACTGCTCTAGATTCAATGTAAAATGGAAGACTTAGCTTCAACAGTAGCTACTGTGGAGTGCCCGGAAATGCAAAATGTTGACAGGGTGTAATTTACAAACTGTCAACATTTTGCAACATAGATACAGATATAAATTATACAAAAAGCCCAAACAACCCCTTTAAGGGTATAAAAATGAAAAATTCCAACATTTTCTAAATTTTAACCATATTTCCAATAAGTTATACAAAAAGTCCGGATAACCCCTTTAACCCCTTAAGGACCGAGTCACTTTGCAGCTTAATGACCAGACCATTTTTTGCAATTCTGACCAGTGTCCCTTTATGAGCTAATATCTCTGGAACGCTTCAACGGATCCTAGCGATTATGAGGTTGTTTTTTCGTGACATATTGGGCTTCATGTTAGTATTAAATTTAGGTCGATAATTTTTGCGATTATTTGTGAAAAAATCAAAAATTTGGCAAAAACTTTGAAAATTTTGCAATTTTCAAATTATGAATTTTTATTCTGCTAAACCAGAGAGGTATGTGACACAAAATAGTTAATGAATAACATTTCCCGTATGTCTACTTTACATCAGCACAATTTTGGAAAAAAAAATTTTTTTCGTTCGGACATTATAAGGGTTCAAAGTTCATCTGCAATTTTTCATTTTTCCAGCAAAATTTACAAAACCATTTTTTTTGTGACCACATCACATTTGAAGTCCCTTTGAGGGGCGTACATGACAGAAAACACCCAAAAGTGACACCATTCCGAAAACTGCACCCCTCAAGCTACTCAAAACTACATTCAAGATGATTATTAACCCTTCAGGTGCTTCACGGGAACTAAAGCAAAGTGGAGGGAAAAAATGGTCATTTTAATTTTTCCAACAAAAATGTTCTTTTAGCCTCAATTCTTTCATTTTCACATGGGCAACAGGATAAAATGGATCCTAAAAATTGTTGGGCAATTTCTCCTGAGTACATCGATATCTCATATGTGGTCATAAACCACTGTTTGGGCGCACGACAGGGCTCAGAAGGGAAGGAGCGCCATTTGACTGTTGGAGCTAATTTTCCATTCAAAAAGTCAAATGGCGCTCCTTCCTTTCTGAGCCCTGCTGTGTGCCCAAACAGTGGTTTATGACCACATATGAGGTATCAGTGTACTCAGGAGAAATTGCCCAACAATTTTTAGGATCCATTTTATCCTGTTCCCTATGTGAAAATTAAAAAATGTAGGCTAAAAGAAAATTTTTGTGGAAACAAAAGTACTTTGTCATTTTTACGGATGAATTTGTGAAGCACCTAGGGGTTCAAAATGCTTTCCACCCATCTAGGTAAGTTCCCTGGGGCCTCTAGTTTGTAAAATGGGGTCACTTGTGGGGGAGCTCCAATGTTTAGTCACACAGGGGCTCTCCAAACGCGACATGGTGTCCGCTAACAATTTGAGCTGATTGTTCAGTCAAATTGTTAGCGGACACCATGTTGCATTTGGAGAGCCCCTGTGTGCCTACACATTGGAGCTCCCCCACAATTGACCCATTTTGGAAACTAGACCCCCCAGGGAACTTATCTGGATGAGTGGTGAGCATTTTGAACGCCCCAGTGCTTCACAAATTAATCTGTAAAAATGAAAAAAAAAAATCTTTATGGAAAAAAAGTACTTTTTCATTTTTACGGATGAATTTGTGAAGCACCTGGGGTTCAAAATGCTCATCACCCATCTAGATAAGTTCCCTGGGAGGTCTAGTTTCCAAAATGGGGTCACTTGTGGGGGAGCTCCAATGTTTAGGCACACAGGGGCTCTCCGTACCCAACATGGTGTCAGCTAACAATTGGAATTATTAGCGTACACTATGTCGCATATGGAGAACCCATGTGTGCCTAAACATTGGAGCTCCCCCACAAGTGACCTCATTTTGGAAACTAGACCCCCCAAGGAATGCACTATGAACCCCCAGGTGCTTCACAAATTGATCCGTAAGAAGGAAAAAGTACTTTTTTTTCACACAAATTTTCTTTTTTCATTTTTACGGATCAATTTGTGAAGCACCTGGGGTTCAAAGTGTTCACTATGCATCTAAATACAGGGAAGCCCATTTTTATTCTTTTACTAGGACTACTTCTAGAAAAAAAATGGCGTGGGGCTCCGCCATATTTTTGGTCCAGCCAGGTACAACTTGGCAGCTACGGACTGCCAGCAACCCCCAGCTGCCTCATTTTACCTGGCTGGCAACCAAAAATACAGCGAAGCCCATTTTTATTTTTTTTCTAGGGCTAATTCTAGAAAACAATGGCGTGGGGCTCCGCCATATTTTTAGTCCAGCCAGGTACAACTTGGCAGCTACGGATTGCCACCAACCCCCAGCTGCCTCGTTGTACCTGGCTGGCAACCAGAAATACAGCAAAGCCTTTTTTTCTAGAACTAATTCTAGAAAAAAAAAAAATGACGTGGGGCTCCGCCATATTTTTGGTCCAGCTAGGTACAACTAAGCAGCTGGGGGCTGGAATCCGCAGCATGGAGAGGCCCAAGCGTTCTGGGCCTCCCATGCTGCGAATTGCAGCCCGCAGCCACTCCAGAAAATGGCGCATTCATTGAAGCGCCATTTTCTGGCGCTGTACCCAGACTCTTCCAGTTGCCCTGGTGCCGGTGGCAAACTGGGTAATAAAGGGGTTAATGCCAGCTTTTTATTGGCAGCTGGCACTAAGCCCGAGATTCATAATATAGGGCCAATGTTAGACCCGCCATTAGGAATCTCTGGTAAATAGTCAGAAAATACACACATAGAAAAATCTTTTTATTTGAAAAAAAAACGCAAACAAAATTCGGACTCCATCTTTATTATAAAGATCCGACGTAGTCCACAATGAAGGTCCCACGACGCTCGATCGCCTCCAACGTAGTCCACAACGAAGGTCCCACGACGCTCTATCGCCTCTGCTCAATCCAGAGACTGCAGCAAGGGATCAAGTGTCCTCTTCCTACAGTCTCGGGCATCAGAGTTATGGTGCACTGTATGACAATGATCTGTTATACAGTGCACCATGACTATGATCCCAGAGACAATAACAAGAGGACACTTGATCCCTTGTTGCACCCATCCATCCACCTATGCACCCATCATCCACGCACGCACACAACCACGCACGCACATCCAAGCACGCACATCCAATAACGCACATCCAAGCACGCACATCCACACACGCACATCCACGCACGCACACATCCACGTACGCACATCCAAGCACGCACATCCAATAACGCACATCCAAGCACGCACATCCACACACGCACATCCACGCACGCACACATCCACGTACGCGCACATCCACGCACATCCAAGCATGCACATCCACACACGCACACATCCACGCATGCTGACATCTACGCACGCACATCCACGCACACACATCCACGCACGCTGACATTCACGTATGCTGACATCCACGCACGCATGCTGACATCCACGCACATCCACACACACATCCACGCACACATCCACATCCAAGCACATCCACGCACACATCCACGTACTCACACATCCACGTACGCACATTCACGCGTGCACATCCACGCACGCACATCCACGCACGCTGACATCCACACACGCACACATCCACGCACGCACGCTGACATCCACACACGCACATCCAAACACATCCACGCACGTACACATCCACGCACGCACATCCAAGCACGCACATCCACGCACGCACCCATCCATCCACGCACGCACCCATCCATCCACCCACCCATCCATCCATCCATCCATCCACCCATCCATCTATTCATTCATTCATTCATACTTACCCACCGATGGATGAGGAGGAGAAGCCCCTGAGAAGAGGAGGGGCCACACCGGAGACTGCAGAGGAGGAGCGGAGGCTGACGAGCTCGTGCAGCCCGCCGGAATAGGTGAGCGGGGCTTGGGGGGGAGGGGGCAGGGGGTTGGATGGGGTACCAGCTGGGGGGGGGGGAGTACGAGCAGGGGGAGAGGGCCTTGCACCTGGACCGGCGGGCGCATGAGCCCGCCGGCAGAAAAGAAAGCAGCCTGGAGGAGAGAAGGAGGAGGGCGGGTGGACGGCAGGACGGGTATGGGGGATGCAGGCCGGACACAGGGGGGGGGCCGGACACAGGGGGGGCTGGACACAGGGGGGGCGGGACAGGACATGGGGGGGGGCTGGATGGAGCGGGGGCTAGAGCCTTAGGTGATGGCTGGCGGGTGCGCCGGGTGTGCAGCCCGCCGGCGGATAAATATGATCCAGGGGGGTCGCATGTGTCCTGGAGCGGGAGGGGGCTGAGTAGGGGGAGGGCACCCGCCGATCGGCCCCTCTAGATCTGATTGGAGAGCTCCAATCAGACCTGGAGGGGTAAATCTGTCTGAATCGCTCCGATCGGCAGTTTCAGTTTTACACTGCCGATCGGAGGGGTCCTGGGCAGGGGGGTTAACAAGGGTCCCCACACCTCTTCCCCTAACCCTTGGCTGTCACTGACAGCTTTTAGAATTGAACTGTCACTGTTCGTTTAGAAGCATACTCGAAGTATACTCGTCATGATGCGGGAACTGACATCTTTTCATGACGAGTATACTCGTCATTAGTCGTAAACGGGTTAAACCAGAGAGATATGTCACTTAAAATCGTTAACTAATTGTTAATGTTTACCACATGTCTACTTTATATCAACACCATGTTTGAAAAATATTTTTTCAGGTAGGAAGTTAAAATGGTTACAATTTTGTCAGCAATTTATCCTTTTTACAACAGTTTACAAAACCATTTTGTAGGGGTCCCATTACATTCAATGCGATTTTGAGCGGCTTATGTGAAAACAAATACCCAAGTGTGACAGTATTTCAAAAACTGCACCTCTCAATATGCTAAAAGCTATTTCAAAGAAGTTTAATTACCCTTCATGTGCCTTCAGAGGAACTAAAGCAATATGGAGGGGAAAAATAGGGACTTTTTCCCATAAAAATTTAATTATACCCCAAAATTGTGCATGGGTAACAGGAGAAAATGCACTATTACATACTTTGTGCATTTTCTCCCGAGTGCACCAACATCACATTTGTTGTGATAAACTATTATTTGGGTGCAAAATTGTCTAGAATCGATAACAGACACATTGTCGTGTTTGCAGAATGCCTGTCATGCATAAACAGTGAAAACCTTTCACAAGTGACCCTATTTTGGAAATTAGCTCCCTTAAGGAATTGATATAGATGTGTAGTGAGCACCTTGAACCCCTGTGTGCTTCACACAAATATATAACCTTGAGTATAGAAATTAGGAAACCATATTTTTCCTTTGCAAATATTTTCTTAGCACCAAATTTTGCATTTTCTCAAGGGTGACAGGAAAAAATGTATGAATTCTGAAATTCCTCTTGAGTATACTGATACCTCATATGTAGTGGAATACTACTATTTGGGTCCACGGCTCTAAATTAAAAAAGTTATGTTTTGGAGCACAGTTTTTGATGCAATTGTTTTTGGGCACCATGACGCTTTTGCAGAGCCCTTGAGGTTACAAAATAGGAGTAACCCCAAATTGGAATTGGTTAGTGATGGGCGAATCCTAAATTACTCGGAATCGCTTGACTCTAGCGAGTCCGAGCCCAGGACTCGCTACTCGTTGCGAGTCTAGCGAGTCCAATGTTAATGAATGGGGAAGCGAGTAATAGCGAGTAGTGTGAGATTTACAAATCGCAGATGTGTCTCGGAAGCTTCAGCCTGAAGCAATCCTAGTTTTGTCATTTATTTGCATTGCTCGTTTACTTTGTAAGTAATCGCTGACTCGCACAGATAAGATCCTGTCTTCTCTGTGTTCTGGCTGCCCCAGCTCCAGGGTCCTAGAGCCTGCCTGCTGCCTGATGTAGCAGTGCTGAGATTGTTCTCAGTCTGCTCATTCCCTGTGTACAGACATGAATGTCTGTGCACAGAGATGATGTAGCAGAGCTGAGATTGTTCTCAGTCTGCTCATTCCCTGTGTACAGACATGAATGTCTGTGCACAGAGATGATGTAGCAGAGCTGAGATTGTTCTCAGTCTGCTCATTCCCTGTGCATAGAGATCTATATATATGCACAGGGGATGTAGCAGAGAGGACATCGCGTTTTGGATTGCGTCGGACGGAAGAGGATTTTTTTAATTAAAGATGGAGTCCCTAATGGCTTTTTTTTTTATTTCTAATAAAAAATTTTCTTTGTGTTGTGTTTTTTTAAAACAATTTAATAGAAATTCATGGCGGTCATGTCAAATATTGGCGTGACCGCCATAAATTTCGGGCTTAGGGCCAGCTGATAATACAAAGCTGGCCCTAACCCCTTTATTACCCAGCGTGCCACCGCTACCAGGGCCGCTGGAAGAGCGGGGTTCAGCGCCAGAGGATGGCGCTTCAATGAACGCGCCATCGTCTGGGGCGGCTGCGGGCTGCAATTTGCAGCGGGGGGTGCCCAGAAAGCTTGGGCATCCCTGCGCTGCGGATTCCAGCCCCCAGCTGCTTAGCTGTACCTGGCTAGACATAGAAATTGCGCGGAGCCCCACGCATTTTTTTAAAATTATTTCATGAAATTCTGAGATTCTGACTCTGAGACTCTGACTCTGAAATTCATGAAATAATTTAAAAAAAATGCGTGGGGCTCCGCGCAATTTCTATGTCTAGCCAGGTACAGCTAAGCAGCTGGGGGCTGGAATCCGCAGCGCAGGGATGCCCAAGCTTTCTGGGCACCCCCCACTGCAAATTGCAGCCCGCAGCCGCCCCAGAAGATGGCGCGTTCATTGAAGCGCCTTCCTCTGGCGCTGAACCCCGCTCTTCCAGCGGCCCTGGTGGCGGTAGCACGCTGGGTAATAAAGGGGTTAATACCAGCTTTGTTATACAAGCTGGTATTAAGCCCGAGATTCTTAATGTCAGGCCACATTTGACCCAGCCACTAAGAATCTCCAATAAAGGGTTAAAAAAACACAGAGAAAAATTTTTATTTGAAATAAAAAAAAAGCCATTAGGGACTCCATCTTTAATTAAAAAAATCCTCTTCCGTCCGACGTAGTCCAAAACGCGATGTCCTCTCTGCTCATCCCTGTGAATAGATAGATGTCTATGCACAGGGAATGAGCAGACTGAGAACAATCTCAGCACTGCTACATCATCTCTGTGCACAGACATTCATGTCTGTACACAGGGAATGAGCAGACTGAGAACAATCTCAGCACTGCTACATCATGTCTGTGAGCAGGCGGGCTCTAGGACCATGCGTTAACGCATACGTTAATGCATAGAGTTTTTGGGATGCAAACATATAATTTTCCAAAAACGGATTCAGTTTTTGGAAAGGCAGAAAAAGGCCCGGCTCCGCGCATGCGCACTGCGCTTATTAAAGCCGGGCCGTTCACGTGATCAAGCCCATAATGCACTGGGGCTGATCACGTGATCGGCCCCATAATGCACTCGGGCCAATCACGTGACCGGCCCCATAATGCACCGCGCCGGATGTGACGCCCGGCCGGTGCATAGAAGTACAAATAGGGCGGGAGATTCCAAATCCAGGGGGCAGAGAGGACCCAGAATAATGCCACCCAGCGCGGCGTGCATTTTAACATGGAGGTGTGAGGAAAGCAGCGTGGGCACGCCTACCCAGTCCCCCAACCATGGGGACTGCAGTAAGCTTATTCTTCTTTTACACATGTTTCATATGGCCACTTTAGATAAGAAAGGGATAGATAGGGAGCTGCTAGGAAGGTGTAGAGACAGCTACAGATAGTGTAGGGGCTTAAAATCAGGTGACAGGTTCCCTTTAAGGTCTTACCCAGGGAAAGGAAAGATTAGCAGGGAAGTGATATAGTGCTCCCCTTGTTTCGTTAGACACACAAACAAATGAAAGTGTTAGAGGTAGCTGCCACAGAAACCACATGCATCGAGGCAAGTTGATTATGCAGGATATGAGGAAAAAAAACATAAACTTTGCTGCCAAATAATCTAATGTGGTGGTTTATTCTATGTGTTTCAAAGCGTAACCCTGCTTCTTCATCAGGAAATGTTCTCACTGATGAAGAAGCAGGTTTACGCTTTGTAACGCGTAGAAGAAACCACCATATGCTAGAACAATCACTTTTAATTGGATTATTTGGCAGCAGCGTGGATTTGATACCAAGGTCAGGATAGTGGTGTAGGAATTGCTGGAGAACCAGGTTGAGGACATGAGGCATGCAAGGCATGTATGTAAGTTTGCCCCAGGGTAGGACTGCCACCAGGTTCCCACCGTTATCGTACACGGCCTTCATTGGCTCCAGGTTTAGCTGAGACAGCCATTGCTTAAACTCGGCCTGCATAACTTTCCACAACTGTTCAGCTTTGTGACTCACATCTCAAAGGGATTTTAATTTAAATACTGCTTGATGGCGGAGAGTTCTGGCAGTACAGTAAAGAGTTGGAGTGGATTCTGTCTGAAGTGTTGCCACATTAAATAAAAGGTTGAGGGCGCAGCTAGAGGCACTGGAGGTGGATGAGGCAGAAACAGTGGATGAAGAGGTACAGGAAGAAGTTTGTCCCAACAATCTTGATGATTTAAAGACTTGGGGAGTAGCCCCTTTCCTGCCTGGCCCCAAAGTCACCAGAGTCACACAGTTGCCAGTGGGGGAGATGTAATACCCTGGCCATGTTTGCTCAACCAGGTGTAAGTGGTGATGTGCACCCTGTCACACACAGGGTGTCTCAAGGAACAGGTGATGTTGTCTGCGACATGTTGGTGTCGTACAGGCACAGCTTGCTTTGAGAAGTAATGACAACTGGGCAACTGATACTGGGGAGCTGCGATAGCCATCAGCTGTCGGAAACCATCTGCATCCACCAGGCAGAAAGACAGCATTTCTATGGCTAACAAATGGGAGATGGTGAAGTTCAAGCTCTTTGATTTGGGATTTGTAGGAGAAAATAATCTTTACCATGACCACAACTGCAGGACTGAGGGCTTGCTGCAGTGCTGAGAGAGGGTGGAGTAGGGTGTACCCCTCCACTGTTGCACTGTAATGGAGGTGCAGACAGACTGGTGGTTTCATAAACAAATGATGTGCTCTGCATTTGGAATTGGTAAAAACCACCATGTGTGTCCATGTCTGTAGCAGCTGAGGGTCTGTCAGTTGCCCCGATTGTAGCGAGTAAACAAGTGAAGGTCCTGAGGCCGGACATCTGTCGGACAACACTTGCCAAGCTGACTAAGAAGGAAGAATCAGGAGATACGTTTGATATGTCAGACAGTGTTCTATGATGGTTACAATGAGTCACAGTGCCATAGCTCTGTTGGGTACCTCCATTACCCATACCATGGTGCACGTCATCTCCCAAGGAGCCCATCTTGGGAACCATAAAGTCACAAATTGCAAATAAGACAGTGCCTCACCGGTTAGTATCTTTCAATCCTTATTTATTTCTGCCCCCAAGCAAGCGACGTTTCGATCAGACGCCTATGGAATAGAATGTGCGAACATTTCTGCAGAAGGGCCCATCTGTGTTTCCCCAAAATCATTTATGTGGTTGGAAACTTGATGTGAGTGTTAAACGAGGTGACACATGTGTAATGAATGCATAACCTCTGAGGACTGTACTGTTTGTGATGTTGAGGGGGAGGAATAGGAAGACAGGCAACTTGATGCAGTGGTTTACATGAACTGTAGCAAAAGCCGGCCTCATCCACAACTCGTATTGCTCTATCGCTCTGCTGCTAGCAAACAAAGAGACTGGAGTATGCTTTCGAGTAACAGAAGTTAATAAAA
The DNA here is from genome assembly GCA_033576535.1 of Allobates femoralis. Lineage (NCBI taxonomy): Eukaryota > Metazoa > Chordata > Amphibia > Anura > Aromobatidae > Allobates > Allobates femoralis. The sequence continues at coordinate 577,012,728 of JARQOC010000002.1, forward strand.
CTAGAAAAGAGAAGCAAGCGCAGATAGGGTCTTATCTTTTTAGACAATCGGCGGCTTAAGAGCCGTAGTGGTCACTGCTCACCTTATGTAGTTGTGTTACACACAATCAGTATAGAAGGCATGTAATGGCGGCTGCTGCTGGACCCACACCTCCTCGTGCTATGTGGTAAAATTCCATAGATTTCCAGGGACAATGTGCTGTCGGTTTGCGCTGCCACAAACGACTCGAAGTCCAAACTTCACTCTATAAGTTTATTGTATTCAACGCATTTCAGAGCCTGCTATGCTCCTTCATCAGGGATGTATCAATAAGGAATACAAAACTAGAAAGTTTTCTAACACACAATGGGGGAAAAATCAAGAGAATACAAACAACAAATCGACAGAACATAAGATCACTATTGAAATAAATGATCATAAAGAGGGAGAAAAGGAATCTGAAAAACCCAATAAAACTGCAGAACAGACTGATATGACAATTGAGGAAATCAAGGAAGATTTTGATGAAGATTTAGTCTTCACAGATGAGGATTTTGAAAAAATAGAAAGGGAACAAAATAAGAATATAGGAAATAGCCAAATCACAGTGGCAGCTATAGTACAGAATGAGCCCCATACCACACAAATAACATCTAACATAAACTCTGATGAATCACATCTTGAAAAAATAAAAGAACAAATAGATAGAATTAATAGAGATAGACCATTACAACCAATCATTTTGTCCAATATTAATATAAGGAAAAACAGCAAACAAAGTCTGATTAATTTTGAGGAAAGAGAATCCTTTTTAATTGATATTGGGGAATCAGTAGATAATTTACAAAAAACAAAGAAACAGATAAAAGTGGATCTAAAAATGAGATGAAACAAAACTGTGGAGAAAATAATTATTGATAATACAAAAAAATAACAATATCGGTCTAGGACCTTTTTTAGCAACAGTCAAAAGCCACACTCATATTACACAATTATTCCAAACAAAAGGAGGAAAAAGAAAAATGGAAGAGGATGCAGAGGAAAAGGAAAAAGTAAAAAAGAAAGGAAAACTAAATATAGAATTCTAGATATAACACAGAATATAGTAAATTTATCAGACTACACTCTAACAGACAATGAAACCCTCCTTTTAAATAAAGGGTTATCCTTCTGCCCAGACAATAAACCCAGAGATTTTGATCTATTTTTAGATGTCCACAAATTTATACGCAGATTAACAATAAAAAGACATTATTTATTAGGTAGAACAGAGAATGAGAAAGTAGAAATAGAGAAAAAAAACTAATCATGATAAATATCTCCACCCAGTGATTAAAATAAAGTCCACTTTCTGTCCTTCAGAAAGCAAGGGGAGCTTTTTAGAAACCTTTCAAGAATTGATTCTGAATGAATTAAATCAGGAAAATATAATAAAAAATTATAGGAGTAAATTTATTAAAAATAATTTATGCAAACAGCAAAAAGACGCTATTATCACCTTGAAAAATAATACAGAAATAATTATAAAGTTGGCAGATAAAGGAGGAGGGATAATATAGGAGAGACTACCTAAAAGAAGCTGAGAACATCTTATCAGATAGTGAATACTATAGGGTTATAGAGAAAGACCCCTTTCCTGAATTAACAAACAAATACAATAAAATGATAAAAGATGCATATATAAATGGGGTTTTGAATAACAAAGAAAAAAGATTTTTATATAATAAACACTCCAAAACACCCTTTCTATACCATCTACCAAAAATCCATAAGGTCTCAGAAAATCCGCCGGGGCGACCAATTGTAGCTGGAATAGTCTCTTTGACAGCTAATTTACCATGTAATAATGCTCCCTAGTTTTTTAAAGGATTCAACCCATTTATTAACCATTTAAAAAAAATTATCTTGGAAAGATTCTTATTGTTTTATTAGCATGGATGTGAATTCATTTTTCACAAACATCCAGCACAACATAAGCCTGACATTTGTACAGGAATATTTGTATAAGGATGATAGACTACCTAACAAACAAAAGGATTTCATTATAAAAGGTCTCGAGTTCATATTAAAAAATAATTTTTTCAAAAGATACACTGCCTGATGAAGGAGCATAGCAGGCTCCGAAACGAGTTGGACCTCGAGTCGTTTGTGGCAGCGCGGACCGACAGCACATTGTCCCTGGAAATCTCAGTAACTGAAGTTGTCGCTTCACTTGAGATATAAGGATGAGCCCACGTTTGGTTTCTACAACTTTCAAGAACAGTACCAGTAGCGCCTACACCATGTACACCTCCAACACCAAGCCTACTCCAATTTGCAACAACCTTTTTTCCCTTCCCCTTTCCACCCCAACCTTGAAATTTTCCACTCATCTTTTATGCACACAGATTTGTAAAGCACTTGTTTGAGGCCAAACTCAGCGTTTTTAGGAGACACTGAGCGATTTCAGAATCCCAGGTTATAGACTAAAAAATGGATTTTTAGGGGAACTGAAGGATTTGAGATTCACATGTTACAGGCAAACAAATGCCAATTTTAGGAGAAACTGAAGGACTTGAGATTCACAGGTTATTGGCCAAAGACAGCCTTTTTAGGGCAAACTGAAGGATTTCAGATTCTCAGGTTACAGGCCAAACAACATTTTTAGAGAAAATGGAAGATTCGGCAATCCGTTCCTGTATGCAAAAACACAGCTTTGGCAACGCACACAAGTTTAGGAATTACACTTGTTATCAGTACAAAATGGCTATGTTCAGATGGACACTCTAGCCCTCCTATTCTAACTAAAAAGCAATGGAGTAGCTAGCTATCTAATTGTGTAACACAGATAGAGCAGCACAGAGCAGCATGGAGCAGCAGCAGTCCGGTCTCTAACCAGTAACACTTTGAAAATAGCGACAATGGCAAATTGCCACTACATATATCCCTAGGGACATGTGACTTTGGCGACCAATAATAATAATAATATTTATTCATTTATATAGCGCTATAAATTCCATAGCACTTTACATACATGAGTAATGCTGTCTCTCTTGGAGCTCACAATCTAAATATCCTATCAGTATGTCTTTACAATGCGGGAGGAAACTGGAGTGCAATAACATAAGCCCTTGTGTCTTCAACTTTTGAATGTTTTATGTGCTCTGATTGGCTGCAGACCAGGAACATTCACACAAATAATTCTGGACAAAAAAATCGAGACCGATACTACTCTGACCTCTCCGCACCTCCTCCCTTCATAAAATACATCTTGCCCGATATCCTACACTGCCAGAAGGTAGGTGAAAAACATCACTTAAATTCAGTAATTTTTTTAAAATCCAATTACTCACCAAACAATTTTGCGTTCACAAACTTTTGGGAAATTGCTCGAATCTGCCGAACTCAAACCGAATTGGCCATGTTAAGTCGAATTAGAAATTTACGAGCATGTTCAAGCAAAGTTTGCTCATCTCTACTCCTGATGCCATCTATTTTGTGTAGTACACCATTCCTTCCTGCAGAAAAAAAAAACCCACAATGATGCTGCTACCTATGTGTTTCACAGATGGGTTGGTGTCTTAGGCTTCCAAGCTTCTCCCTTGTTCTTCCAAATGTAAATATGGTCATTATTGCCAAACAAATCAATTTTTTTGTCAGACCAAGTCTCCAAAAATGTATGCCTGGCTTTTTTATGTTTCTTTTGGTTTAATTGCTTCTTCTTGGCAGAGTGGCCTTTCTGCCCATGTTGCTACAGTACTGAATTTACTGTGGATAATGGCACAATCTTACCAACTTCTGTCATCATCTTCACAAAGTCTTTTGGTTTCATTCTTGGGTTGATATGCATATGCCGGAAAAAAGCATGTTCATCTCTGAGACACCGAACCCGTCTACTTCCTGAGTGGTATGAGTATGATGGCTGAACATTCCCATCTTGTTTGTACTTGCATATAATTGTACAATTGAACGAGGCAAATTCAAGTCTTTGGAAATTGCATCCGATGATGAAGCAGACTTTGACAAGTCCACAGTTTTCTTCCTGATACCTTGGCTGATTTCTTTAGACTTTTCCATAATGCTACACAAAGAAGCAGTGTCATGCAAAAAACCTTGCCCATTAAATGTGTAAAGTACTCTGCAACAAAAAAGTTAAAAATGCAAGTGCAGTAAAAGATATAAATAAACAGGGTACTTGGTCCATACGTTTATTGCGCATAAAATGTACTTCAAGCTGCTTCACCTCATCACGGTGTACCCATATCGAAGCAGTCCTATATGTTGTATTAAAAAACCTGATCATGAAAATGTGTACCTAGTGAACCGGGTCCAAACAGGTCCAGTGTCCGACATGGACTGAGGTTGGAAGCAGCTTTTTGTGTGCAGAGCCCAAAGTGAGGGGCGGGGAACTCACATCTCTTGCAAGATGTTAATACAACAGATAGGACTGCTTCGATATTTTTTGGCGGTGTGAATGTGATCATACAGACGCGTTCTTTGGGTTCATTAGTTTTGTACAAAGAAGCAGTGTGTTTCAGGTGTGAATTAAAGGGATTGTCTGTGTTTTATAATAAAATCTCTGTATGCATGTAGGCTGCAAAATGCTGACAGTTTGTAATTTACACCCTGTCTGCATTTTGCATTGTTACCTAGATATCAGCATTCTGCTTGTGGAGGAGTAGTTCACCCCTGACTAGAGGCATGTTTGTTTTGCAGTCTGGCTGTAACGACACAGGTGGACATTTACATCCATACTCCTACAAGCATGCCCCAGACTCCAACAAGCCCTCCTGAGTCCCCAGCAGGCCCACTACACAGTCTCCAGCCTGCCCAGCCACCCTAGACTTCAATAAGCCCACACCACAGTCTCCAACAAGCCCACCCTCCAACAAACCCATTCCCAGTCTCCAACAAACTTGCCCCCAGTCTACAACAAGCCTGCCCCCCAGTCTCCAATATGACTCTCCACCCCCATTCATCTATGTAAATTCTGAACCACATTGCACTGAGTTGTTATCTTATTCTCTGCAACACTGTGATGAATATGCAGCTCTGAGAAGGAGATGACTGCGCTTTGCAATGCTGTGGTGTGCAAGCTTACCTCCCTCCTCTGTGCTGTCACTGATGTGATCCTCACAGCCACCACAACTCTTCTGTGAAGCACTGCACAGAGGGGATGGGGTGGCTAAGGATCGCATCATTGACAGAGTGGGCACAGGAGAAGGAGATGAGCATGCACACGCACCGCAGTAATATAAGGAGCAGTCATCTTCTCGGAGCTGTGGATTTGGCACAGTGTTGCAAAAAAAGGAGATGACTGCTCAGTGCCATGCAGTTCGGAGTTTACACAGTGAATAGGGGTGGATGGTTATATTCGGGACAGGGGGGCAGGTTTGCTGGAATCTGGGGTGTGCCTATAGGGGTCTGGGTTTAAACAACGAGCTCCAAAACAAACACTGCTCTAGTCGCGGGTTGAGCTGCTCATATACATGCATAATGCTGATATCTAGGTAACAATGCAAAATGTTGACAGAGTGTAAATTACGAACTGTCAGCATTTTGCAGCCTAGATACACACACATATTTTCTAAAAGTCCTGGTCACCCCCTTTAAAATGCATCCACAGGTGCATCTTTAACTCACTGAGATGTTGCCAATAAAGTTTCCAAACACTTTATGTCATCATATGGGTAGTCTCAAATTGTATAAAAGCATAGTCATCTTAGTGTATGTAAATTTGTGACTTTGAAGAAAGTATTAGGATAGATAGTATAATAATAATACTAATAATAAAGTTGTATGGAAAGTCTGAAACCGAGATCCAGACTCTGACTCACAGTGTTAGAATTTTTAGTAATTACATCATTATGGAGTTTGGCCTGGACCAATGTGCCAAAGTGGCACTGAAGAAAAGGAAAATAATTGACAGTAAAGTCATAGAAATGCCTAATGGACAAACCATAACATGCCACCAGCCTGAAGCCTACAAATACCTGGGCATATTATAGCTGAATAACATCAAGCATGGACATGTGAAAAATGTGGTTAGTAGGGGTGAGCGAGTAGAATCATTACTATTCGGTACCCTGCCGAATAGTAACAATATTCGGCTACTAGCTACTCCCGGCAAAGAAGACATCCGATCAACGACAAGGACCTGTGAGTCTGACAGCCAATCAGATGGCTGGTAGCGATCTGGCCAATCAGATGGCCAGATGTCACAAACTATGTGATCACTACCAGCCACCTTATTGGCCAGATTGCCAGGTCATTTATGCACGTTCAGCGATCAGGTGGTTTATGACATCTGGCTATCTGATTGGCCAGATCGCTACCAGCCATCTGATTTGCTGTCAGACTTACAGGTCCTTGTCGTTGATCAGATGTCTTCTTTGCCGGTCCCGATGCAGGCGTCGGATAGGTGAGTATGATATTTTTTTTATTTTTTAACAAATTTTATTCACTTTTAGTGCACTTTCGCAGTGTATATATAGATACACTGCAAAAGTACTCACCAGCCCATTCACTGCCATTGGACTCGCTATACTCGCAACGAGTACTGGGACCTACTCGTTGCGAGTATAGGGAGTCCAATTCTTGCAATACTCGCTCATCCCTAGTGGTTACTAAGAAATATGTCCAAAGAGTCAGCAAAATTTTGAAGAGCAAATTGAATGGTGGAAATACCATCAAGGCCATAAGCACCTGGGCCGTTCCTGTCATTAGACATACTGCTGGAATTGTGAACTGGACACAGAAAGAGCTGGATGATCTGGACAGAAAAACAAGAAAACTGATGACAATCCACTACTCATTGCATCATGATGTTGAAATATTTTACCTGCCAAGAAAATCATGAGGCAGAAGGCTTTTGCAAGTGAAGAAGAGAAACATGCACTGGCAGATTATATGAATGATAGTGGAGAACAAGCCTTGATGGAAGTTAACATTAGAAACCTGCTTAAAGTACAATGGACAAAAAAAAAATACTTTAAAAGCGCAGTAAAAAGCAGAAGAGAACACTGGCAAAGGGAAGCTCTGCATGCACAATTCCTAGAGAAAATCGAAAAGTCGACAAGAAAAAGACCTGGTTGTGGCTTGCTAATGGAAAAAAAAAGAAACAGAGAGCTTCATGTTAGCAGCCCAAGAGCAAGCGATCCACACAAATGAGATTTAAAGCCAGAATTGATAAATCAACTACAGACATTTGGGCTTTTTTTTATCAAAGTCCAAAAACGCATATGCGTTAATGCATGTTTGTGCGTTTTTTTAGAAAAAACACATGCGTTTTTTATGCAGCAGCCCAAAAACACTGCTAGCAGCGTTTTTGGAGAAATTTAAAGAACGCATGCGTTTTTTCAACATAGGGCCCTATGGGAGATCCATGTGTTAATGCATGGCACATATAGGCACCATGCATTAATGCTCAGATTCACTGGAACTTGTGCCACAATTACCATCTTCCTGTTGCAAAGAACTGTTGGGATCATAAACCCGAAAAGGTTATTGAAATGAACATACAAAACTACTATGCAACTTTTGAATTCAGACTGAAAAAGTTTTGGAACACAATACTCTGTCTGGACCTTAATATTGTAACAAAAAAGGAAGCATGGATCATCGATGTTCCAATACCAGGCAACAGCAGAATTGAGGAGAAGAAACTTGAAAAAGGCCAGGGTCACACATACCAATTCGCTTTTTTGATCCTTTAGAAAAATGGATATGTTAAATTTAGGGTGCCAATTGTGTCTCCTGAGGACCTTAGTAATTAATTCCAAAAAAAAAAACACATTCGTTAACGCATGGTGCCCATATGTACCATGCGTTAACGCATGCGTTTCCCATAGGGCCCCATATTTAAAAAATGCATGCGTTTACTGCACCCAAAAATGCTGCTAGCAGCGTTTTTTGGGAAGCTCAACAAAAACGCATGCGTTTTTGAAAAATGCAAACACACATGCGTTAACGCATCTGCGTTTTTGGACTTAGAAAAAAATGACAAAAATTATCCCAAAATCGGATCCAAGGCAAAAACGGTTGCCATGTGTGACCCAGGCCTAACTTACACGATATGAGGACTTAAAGATCGAACTGCAAAGACTCTGGCACAAGCCAGTGAGGGTGGTCCCAGTGGTAATCGGCACACTGGGTGCTGTGCCTAAAAACCTTGGCCAGCACTTGAAAACAATTGGAGTTGACAAAATAACAATCTATCAGCTGCAAAAGGCCACCTCAGGCTGTCTTCACACCACGGTGTGATCCGGTCCGGGGCTGACCGGGATGACCCTGACAGCCCCGGACCAGATCAGCACACAGCACCGGAGGGGCAAATGTGCCCTCTGATCCTGTGTGCAGCTGGATGCTGCTAATAGTAGCCACATCTGCTGATTTTTCAAGACCGCGGCTAACATGGAGCTAGCCGCGGTCCTGAAACAACAGCGGCGTGCAACCGCCAGTGTCCGGTTCCCGGATCCTCCCGGTCCGGGGCAATCCAGCCCAATAAGTACCCATATTAGGGAGTGCCGGATTGCCCCGGCTTCGGGAGAATCTGAGAGAATCTGGCCGAATCCGGGATCCAGCAAATTGGGGAGATTTTTCTCCCCGGACTAAAAAATGATGCAAGCATCATTTTTGTGTCCGGAGAGAATAATCCGTATTCCCTCGGATTGTCCCAGAGTGATGAAACCGGATGGCAGAGAGCTGCCATCCGGCTCCATCCGGCCCCATAGGCTGCTATGGGGCCAAAATCGGAAACTGGTCCGGGGCCCAGGATCAAAAAAAATGGTGTGAAGCCAGCCTTACTGGGTGATACTGTATATTGCCGATATATCACGAAGTCCTAGACGCTTGGGAAGTGTCCAACTAGATATTTAATACACAATCCAGCATAATGGTCTTATTTGCTGTGTGTAACTGTAATAATAATAATAATAATAATAATAATGATAGTATACTGTAGTTTTAGGTAGATAAAAAAGAATGAATGTGTGGGTATGCTTTATCAAACGCTTAGCCTAAGGGATGGAGGAGGTGGGTTTTTACTTTTTTCCTTATTTCTCATTATATATGAGTCAATATACAGAAAAAAAAATCTTTTTTCTTTTTTTATTTTTCATCATATATAAGTATTATACAGGAAACAATGTTTTGTAACATTTCTTTCTGTGAAATCCATTTTATGTTCGGTTTTTATATGTTTTATTGTCAGTCCATTGTTCTCAAAAGTGACATGTGAGTCATAAACGCACCCAGGAATCTTCCCCCATACTGTTCCCATTCAATTCGAGCCTTTTTTTCAGCCCTTTTAGTGATTTTACTGCCCCCAGACCATCTGCGAGAGTTCCCCAGAAAAATGTTCACGTTTCCCATTGACTTCCATTATACGTGTAATACACCTGAGTATTACAATTTGCTCATTCGAGTACCGAGCACCGGAGCACTTTAGTACTTGCTCATCACTAATAGTGATGGGCGAATCCTAAATTACTCGGAATCGCTTGACTGTAGCGAGTCCGAGCCCAGGACTCGCTACTCGTTGCGAGTCTAGCGAGTCCAATGTTAATGAATGGGGAAGCGAGTAATAGCGAGTAGTGTGAGATTTACAAATCGCAGATGTGTCTCGGAAGCTTCAGCCTGAAGCAATCCTAGTTTTGTCATTTATTTGCATTGGACTCGTTTACTTTGTAAGTAATCGCTGGGAAACTCGCACAGATAAGAGTCCTGTCTGCTCTGTGCAGCTCCAGGGTCCTAGAGCCCGCCTGCTGCCTGATGTAGCAGTGCTGAGATTGTTCTCAGTCTGCTCATTCCCTGTGTACAGACATGAATGTCTGTGCACAGAGATGATGTAGCAGTGCTGAGATTGTTCTCAGTCTGCTCATTCCCTGTGCATAGACATCTATATCTATACACAGGGGATGTAGCAGAGAGGACATCGCGTTTTGGACTGCGTCGGACGGAAGAGGATTTTTTTAATTAAAGATGGAGTCCCTAATGGCTTTTATTTTTATTTCTAATAAAAAAATTTCTCTGTGTTGTGTTTTTTTTAAAACAATTTAATAGAAATTCATGGCGGTCATGTCTAATATTGGCGTGACCGCCATAAATTTCGGGCTTAGGGCCAGCTGATAATACAAAGCTGGCCCTAACCTCTATTACCCAGCGTGCCACCGCCACCAGGGCCGCTGGAAGAGCGGGGTTCAGCGCCAGAGGATGGCGCTTCAATGAACGCGCCATCTTCTGGGGCGGCTGCGGGCTGCAATTTGCAGCGGGGGGTGCCCAGAAAGCTTGGGCATCCCTGCGCTGCGGATTCCAGCCCCCAGCTGCTTAGCTGTACCTGGCTAGACATAGAAATTGCGTGGAGCCCCACGCATTTTTTTCACGTTCATTGAAGCGCCATCCTCTGGCGCTGAACCCCGCTCTTCCAGCGGCTCTGGTGGCGGTGGCACGCTGGGTAATAAAGGGGTTAATACCAGCTTTGTTATACAAGCTGGTATTAAGCCCGAGATTCTTAATGTCAGGCCACGTTTGACCCAGCCACTAAGAATCTCCAATAAAGGGTTAAAAAAACACAACACAGAGAAAAATTTTTATTTGAAATAAAAAAAAAAGCCATTAAGGACTCCATCTTTAATTAAAAAAATCCTTTTCCGTCCGACGTAGTCCAAAACGCGATGTCCTCTCTGCTACATCCCCTGTGCATAAATATAGATGTCTATGCACAGGGAATGAGCAGACTGAGAACAATCTCAGCACTGCTACATCAGGCAGCAGGCGGGCTCTAGGACCCTGGAGCTGCACAGAGAAGACAGCTGGACTCGGCTCGCAATGTAACAGCAGTTATTTGCGAGTTTCCCTGCTATCACTGGCACAGTAGCCAGTAGCACAGTGATTACTCGCACGAGTCTAATGCAAACAATGGCAATCCTAGTTTTGTCAGCGTTTCTGACAAAACTAGGATTGATATTGATTTGCATTGGACTCGTGCGAGTAATCACTGGGAAACTCGCAGAGTACCGAGTCCTGCGAGTCCCTTACTACTCGCCGAGTAACGAGTCCTAGCGAGTAGATTCGCCCATCCCTAATCACTAATAATAAAACATTTACGTGATTATTCTTTTGTGGTGATGAAATATTTATATATTGCATTTGAATCTGGATTTTCATATGTTAAAAAGTATTTTTACATGTTTTTAGCTTTTTAATTTTTTTGTTACTTCAGTTTATTCCAATAATTGAAATGCAATTATAACCTAATGTTACGTGGCTCTTCATTCTTTTAAATAAGTAATGGCAAGCACAATTGTTATGCAAAATGGTTATGTTCAGTGAACAAAAATCAATGACCACACAGTCAGCATCTCTCTTCACAGCAATTATTAGCATACCTGGATTTGCAATTCTGTCAGCAATTACTATTATTAATATAGATCATGTTGATCCTGATCTCCCAGGACAAGCTTCTATTTTCTATTTGTTTTGCATTCACCCTATCTGTTTTTGTTTGTCAAATGCATTAATAGCTGTTGTAGAGTATTAAAACACTTTACAGATCATGCAAGGGCTATATGAACCTTTTTATAACAGCGTACAAAAGAGAGTCTGACGGACATCAATACTTTAAAATAAATATAGCAGTATTTTGAAATAGTAACACATCCATGAACATTATATTGCAATAAAGAGAACAGTCAAGCAATAATTTAGAAAATATGGAAGCATAGAATTACTATAGTAATGACTAGGGATGATCGAGTACTGCAATATTCGGACTCGCTATAATCGTAAAGAGTAGGTCCCGATACTCGGTACTCATTGCGAGTATAGAGAGTCCAATGAAAGTGAGTACTTTCGCAGTGTATCTATATATACACTCCAAAAGTGGAATAAAAGTGAATAAAAGTTGTTAAAAATAAAAAAAATCATACTTAGCCATCCGATGGCTGCACCGGGGAATCAAAAAGAAGACATCCCTAGTACGGCTAGGACCTGTCAGTCTGATAGCCAATCAGGTGGCTGGTAGCGATCTGGCAAATCAGATGGCCTGACGTCACAAACCACATGATCACTACCAGTCACTTGATTGGCCAGACTGCCAGGTCATTGAGGCACTTTCAGATTGGCTATCAGACTGACAGGTCCTAGCCGTACATGGGATGTCTTCTTTTCAGGTCACCGGTGCAGCCGTCAGATGGGTGAGTGTGATATTTTTTATTATTAACAACTTTTATTCACTTTTATTCCACTTTTGCAGTGTATATAGATACACTGTGAAAGTGAATGGACTACTCGCTACTTCTAATGAGTAATCACAAGAAACCCGCACAGTAGCGAGTAGCCCAAATATTGTTACTATTTGGCGAGTACCGAATAGTAACGATTATTCTCGCGCATCACTAGTGAGGACATCTCATACCTGAGTGTATAGGAAGATGATCTGGAGGGACAGCATGTTAGAAACAGTGCCTCCAGACCTGCAGGAACCCATGGGTGAAAGGAGGAATACCGCAGCCACCCTGTAATCATTATTTATGGTGGGTGCAGGTCGGCTTCTCCCTGCATTCACCTAACGGGAATCTCTTCTGATTCTGCAGCATTAGATTAACATGCTGCGAAGATACGGAAGCCCTGTAACCCGCACTGCAGCTGAAAACTGCGGAGAGGAGAAGCATAGTCAGGATTGGATTTGTAGAAATCCCATCCACTGTGCTGGCAATGCACAATGCAACATTTTGGACGCAGCGGCAAGACCCTGCAACCAAAATGCTACTAATTTTGATTGTTTGCACATACTTTAATATGTCTCAATTTCCAAACAAGTGGATATATTTCTAAACACATGCAACCACATAATGGAATAATGGAGATCACATTTTATTTAAAGGAGCTATGTAAAACTGATGCAAAAAACACTAAAGACAAAACATTTGTGTTATGCATTACCTCCTTGTGCTCTAATGTATAGTGAGAGAATGGCATGCTGCTGAAATCAAGCTTTTTATTAAACACATTTTATATTATTATTATTTTTATTATTATTATTAATAAAATAAATATTAGTACTTGCAGTTTTCTCACCAGTGTCTGGCATAGGCTGTCACCTTCAGTTCAGTATAAATCATTGTAAGTATCTATTTATAACTCTTACAGACAAATTAAAGGTTCACAACCATCTATTTATATAATCCGCAGTTTGGAATTCGGGCGTTGTAGCCGAATCCCAGAATGCTTTGCGCCACTGCGAGCGATGACGCGTAGCGTCATCGCGAGAAGCAGCCGCAGTGCACCTCCGGGACAACAACCCCCACACACAGACACAGGAGACCCGGCCAGAGAGAGAGGGAGAGGAGCTCCGGCCCCGCACACTCCATCCCCCGGGACAGCAACCACCACACACAGCAGCTGACAGCCGCAGTGCACCTCCGGGACAACAACCCCCACACAGACACAGGAGACCCGGCCAGAGAGAGAGGGAGAGGAGCTCCGGCCCCGCACACTCCATCCCCCGGGACAGCAACCACCACACACAGCAGCTGACAGCCGCAGCCGCACTGCACCTCCCGGAGAACTACCCCCCCCCCCGCCTGCACACCCCCGTCAGCCATACACCCCTGCCAGCCGTAGATCCCCCCCACCTCTCCTGCTGCTCCGGCACACTCCCGCATCTGTCTCTGCTCCGATCATCTCTTCACTACAAGGCTAAAGGACCTTTGGTGATGTCAGAGTCATGTGATCATTCACATGACTCAGACATCACTTCAGGCCCTCTATTAATCGATCAGAGCTGGGAAGAAGGGTAAGAAGCCACACAGGGGGCAGGGCGAGTTAAGACACTGCAGGGGCAAATAGAGCCCAGGGGAAACGGGGGGAGGGGGAGCCCATTCTGCCCCTCTACAGTCTACCCCTGCTCTGCTTCGGTCCCACACCCTGCACCTCCCCCACACACAGCAGCTGAGAGACAGAGAGGAGATCCGGGGAGAGACACACCACAGGGGACAAAAATCCCCCCACACACAGGACGACTAACCAGCAGCACAACATACACATATACACTCTATATACATGCATACACTCTATATACATACATACACTATATACATACATACACTATATATACATACACTATATACATACATACACTATATACATACATACACTATATACATACATACACTATAATCATACATACACTCTATATACATACATACACTATATACATACATACACTCTATATACATACATACACTATATACATGCATACACTCTATATACATACATACACTATATACATACATACACTATATACATACATACACTCTATATACATACATACACTATATACATACATACACTATATACATACATACACTATAATCATACATACACTCTATATACATACATACACTCTATATACATGCATACACTCTATATACATACATACACTATATACATACATACACTATATACATACATACACTATAATCATACATACACTCTATATACATACATACACTATATACATACATACACTATATACATACATACACTATATACATACATACACTATAATCATACATACACTCTATATACATACATACACTATATATACATACATACACTATATACATACATACACTATATACATACATACTCTATATACATACATACACTATATACATACATACACTATAATCATACATACACTCTATATACATACATACACTATATATACATACATACACTCTATATACATACATACACTCTATATACATACATACACTATATAAATACATACACTCTATATACATACATACACTATATACATACATACACTATATACATACATACACACTATATACATACATACACTATATACATGCATAAACTATATACATACATACACTCTATATACATACATACACTATATACATACATACACTCTATATACATACATACACTCTATGTACATATACACTATTTCAACACACACATATAGATATAGAGTATCTACACATACCTTATATACACATATATATTGATATACTGTATATACACATAGATACACACTATATACACATATATATATACATGTATATAAACACATACACATATACATATAGCGTATATACACATATATACATACATGCACATATACAGTCTATACACACATATATAGATATACAGTATATACACAGATAGATATACACTATATACACATATATACATATACAGTATATACACATCTATACATATATATGTACATATACAGTATCTACACATACACTTTAGATATACA
This sequence comes from Allobates femoralis, assembly GCA_033576535.1. NCBI lineage: Eukaryota > Metazoa > Chordata > Amphibia > Anura > Aromobatidae > Allobates > Allobates femoralis. The sequence continues at coordinate 577,027,981 of JARQOC010000002.1, forward strand.
CTATATACACACAGATACATATACACTATATACACATATATACATAGATGTACATATACAGTATATACACACACATATATACATACACAGTATATACACGCAGATACATATACAGTATTTTCACATATATAGATGTAGATATAGTTTATATACACATATATATAGAGACATATAGTATGTACACATATATACATATCCTGTATATACACATATCGCTATACAGTATATACACATATATACATACATATACAGTATATACACACATACATATACAGTATATACACATATATACATGTAGATATACACTATATACACACATATTGATAGATACACAGTATATACACATACATAGATATACAGTATATACACATATACATAGATATACAGTGTATACTCACATATAGATACACAGTATATACACAGACATACACTATATACCCACATATACATATACACTATATACACAACACATATATAGATATACAGTATATACACATATATATATATATACAGTATATACACATAGATATACAGTATATACACATATATATATATACAGTATATACACATATACACACAGATATATATATACAGTATATACACATATATAGAGAGATGTACATATACTGTATATACACATATATAGATAGATGTACAGATACAGTTTATACACATATCTACTTATATAATCACCAGTTTGGGATTCGCCCGTTGAAGCCGAATCCCATAATCCTTTGTGGCACTGCGAGCGATGACGCTTGCGTCATCGCGAGCCGCAGCCGCACTACCTCACACCACCGCCATCCTGCCAACCCTTGGCCCCGCCACGAAGTCGACGCTGCCCGGATGCCGCCGGTGCCTTCCGCCCCTCGCTCACTGATGGGGCCTCGCTGCTGCTGGACTTGCCGTCTAGGGCCTGTGGCCGCCTGCCGCAACCCACTGACGTCGTCCTGTGCCCGGCGCCAGCCAATGGGAGTGAGCGGGGCGTCTCTGCCTCCAAAGCCTCACACGCCCCGCTCACTCCCATTGGCCGCCGCCGCCCCTGCAAGTGGATTGGGCGCTGTGTTGTAAACAGAGCCGCTTCTCTCCTCACCCCTCCAGCCCAGAGCCGCTTCTCTCCTCACCCCTCCAGCCCAGAGCCGCTTCTCTCCTCACCCCTCCAGCCCAGAGCCGCTTCTCTCCTCACCCCTCCAGCCCAGAGCCGCTTCTCTCCTCACCCCTCCACCCCAGAGCCGCTTCTCTCTTCACCCCTCCAGGCCAGAGCCGCTTCTCTCTTCACCCCTCCGCCACAGAGCCGCTTCTCTCCTCACCCCTCCAGGCCAGAGCCGCTTCTCTCCTCACCCCTCCAGGCCAGAGCCGCTTCTCTCCTCACCCCTCCAGGCCAGAGCCGCTTCTCTCCTCACCCCTCCAGGCCAGAGCCGCTTCTCTCCTCACCCCTCCACCACAGAGTCCCTTCTCTCCTCACCCCTCCACCACAGAGCCGCTTCTCTCCTCACCCCTCCACCACAGAGCCGTTTCTCCCCTCACCCCTCCACCACTGAGCCGCTTCTCTCCTCACCCCTCCACCACTGAGCCGCTTCTCTCCTCACCCCTCCAGCCCAGAGCCGCTTCTCTCCTCACCTCTCCACCCCAGAGCCGCTTCTCTCCTCACCCCTCCAGGCCAGAGCCGCTTCCCTCCTCACCCCTCCAGGCCAGAGCCGCTTCTCTCCTCACCCCTCCACCACAGACTCGCTTCTCTCCTCACCCCTCCACCACAGAGCCGCTTCTCTCCTCACCCCTCCACCACAGAGCCGTTTCTCCCCTCACCCCTCCACCACTGAGCCGCTTCTCTCCTCACCCCTCCACCACTGAGCCGCTTCTCTCCTCACCCCTCCATCACTGAGCCGCTTCTCTCCTCACCCCTCCACCACAAAGCTGCTTCTCTCCTCACCCCTCCACCACAGAGACGCTTCTCTCCTCACCAACCCACCACAGAGCCGCTTCTCTCCTCACCCCTCCACCACAGAGCCACCTCTATACTCTGCTACCCACACAGCCGCCTCTATACTCTGCTACCCACAGAACCGCCTGTATACTCTGCTACCCACAGAGCCGCCTCTATACTCTGCTACCCACACAGCCGCCTCTATACTCTGCTACCCACAGAGCCGCCTGTATACTCTGCTACCCACAGAGCCGCCTGTATACTCTGCTACCGACAGAGCAGCCTGCATACTCTGCTACCGATAGAGCAGCCTGCATACTCTGCTACCCACAGAGCCGCCTCCATACTCTGCTACCCACAGAGCCGCCTCCATACTCTGCTACCCACAGAGCCGCCTGTATACTCTGCTACCCACACAGCCGCCTATATACTCTGCTACCCACAGAGCCGCCTCTATACTCTGCTACCCACAGAGCCGCCTCTATACACTGCTACCCACAGAGCCGCCTGTATACTCTGCTACCCACAGAACCGCCTGTATACTGTGCTACCCACAGAACCGCCTGTATACTCTGCTACCCACTGAGCCGCCTGTATACTCTGCTACCCACAGAGCCGCCTGTATACTCTGCTACCCACACAGCCGCCTGCATACTCTGCTACCCACAGACCCGCCTGTATACTCTGCTACCCACAGAGCCGCCTGCATACTCTGCTACCCACAGAGCCCCCTGTATACTCTGCTACCCACTGACCCGCCTGTATACACACAATTAATTTCACCGCGCTCCCGATGCAATTGCATCGGGCCTTTTTACTAGTATGAATATAAAACACAGAATCCATTGACAGTAGGCAATAGAGACTGCTCATCTCTTCGCCCTTATTGCACAGAAGATTCCTGGAAAACATTCTGGTAGAAGTCAATGAGTCAATGAGTCAACTTCTGGATTTCTCTTTTTCATCTGTCTGCTGTAAAGCAAACATTTGACACAATAGTAAAGAGCAGAGTAGCAGCAGAGACAACATGTCTCCTTTGTAATCACATCGCAAAAAGAATAAACCAAATATACAATAAAAACCAAAAGAGTTGTAGGAAAAAAATATGAAATCATACATAGATGTAAAAATCTTAAAGAAGTCCTTCCATAAACTTTGTTTCCCTGACACCTGTGTATATGTGCATGTACTGTGGTGTCAGTGTGTTAATAAACTCACCTATCACTGTCTTCTCTGATATCCAGCATCATCCTCTTCAGACTTCAGTCTTCAGGCTCAGCAAGTCACACTTTGATCTGTATAAGCCAAAGTCTACTAAGCATCAAAACGAGGATAAATAGTCTTAAGCACCATTGTTTAAAGCACCATCCTACATAAGCATTTTTTTACACCATTGGAGTGATGCGCTAAACGTAAATTCCCTGAAACCTCTGTGATAATCACCTTCCGACTGCTTCACCTTTTTTCAGCAGCCCACCAGTTCGTCTCTAGGGAGTTGTTACCTGCCGGTAGCTCTAGTCTTTCATGGCGCACGTCGGTGATCAAAAATCAATATATTTCTATAGGTGTCTTATTATTTACCTCAAAGAGATGCATTGAGTTATTGCAATGTAACTTCAGACTTCCAGTCCCTCAGAAATTACAGGCACAAGATGGCGGAGCTGCATTGGTGGGAGGTGAAAGCACCACTTCAGCACTGAAAAAATATGCTTTTGTGCTTTTAGACACTTCTGAGCAACACATAAAGCACAGAGGGATCTGGATAGTCTGAATTGTCGTCTTGTGACTCATAAGTGGACTAGAGTGGTGCAAAATACTGGGCAAGATCACAGTAACTGAGTATATTAAAGCAATGGCACTGCAGTACATACAAGTATCTACAGTATTAAGCAAAAAAAAGGTTAATGGAAGTATTTCTAGAAGGAACCATGACCTACTTGTATATCATGGAATGCTATTCAATAATGCATGACACCTTGCATGTACATCATGGTGACTGCATAGGTAAAGAAATTGTGCATTGGAAGCACACCAAAAATTGATAGCCATGCTACTACTGTAACAGCCAAAATAAGAGAAATCTCTATTTGAGGCCATGCAGGCTGCTGTCAGCATCTAAGCAAATAAGATAGCTCCAGGAAAAAGAGAAGAGGAAAGAGACAACAAAATTGCAATTCCCTTTGTTTGTTGTTATATAATGATACTTTCTCCATGGAAATCTTGGTTTTGTTCCAGGAATTCAATATGTTCCTTAAAGAACTTGCCAATGTTGGTTTTCTATATTGGATATTGGATTCATAATTTATAGCTGGTCGTGGTTGTTCCAGGAACCATGGCACTCTTTAATGATCATATCCTCTGACTGGACTGACGTCAGAAGTTACTTTACAAGCTCTCAATGCAAGTTTATGAGCACCAGAAGAAGACCAGAATGAGACCCTCATAGAATTTTATTGAGTTTTCACTGCTGGCTCACTCCATCTCCATGAAACACTGGAGCTTCCAGTAGGTAACAACCTGCTAGAGACCAACAGAAGCAACAGTGAAAACGTATAAGACTTAGGACAGGGGACTTAAATTTAAAGCACAATACAGTGATTTATTAATTATTTTAAGACCATGCAACATTCATTTATTTATCACCAGTAGAGATGACAATACTGAAACTGGAGTCTAGAAAATCATGCAAATTTATGATTGAAATTAGAATCTTATTGAAATTATTTTGTTCAAATTGAATGTTTATCATCAAGTCATAGGATATTCCCAGATCCTAAAGCAAAATAAATGTAACATGTAAAAAATAAAAATAATTTACCTCACTGCTAGCCAGGAAAAAATGTATCAAAGAAAAACAACTAGTATAGGATGCTGTGATCCCAGACAAATATAGTGGGGAAAAAATAAAAATTAAATAAAATAAGTAAAGGAATAATAAAAATTATCTTACAAAAGACTAGTTTTATTATTAAAAACAAATTAATAATATGAATCAATCGACACATTTCAAGCGGGATCTCCCATTTTCATCAGTTAAAATAATCTCTCTTTTTTAATATAATTTTTATTATTCCTTTATTTATTTATTTATTTTTCCCAACTTGTTTTTTCTTTGATACATTATTTCCTGGTATTTCCTGGTGTAGACTCTCTTTTTTTGGGAGACAGTGGTGGTGCCGCAGTTTTCCCTTTTTTTGATTTTTATTCACCTTTGCACTCACCCTTGTTTCCATAACCATGAGGTACCACAGTGTCCACGTTTGCCTCTGGTGTAAGCCTTTGGTGGAGAGGAATGTTTGAACTGACTAGATCCTTTCTCCTACAGCATGGATCACCAAGGTGTCTCAGAAGCATTGCACAGTAAGCCGAACGTCCAGGTCTCATACAGCACGGTGTTACCACATGCTGTTTCCGGACATTGGATCCATCGGACCTATTGTAGTAGGTGCCTGACCTGATTACTGACTTTTTGGGGGGTGAGTTTTTCTTTTGAGCATGTTTCTGAGCTGATTTTTGTATGAAGACAGATATATATAATAATATCTTCCATGGGTGTAAGAACACAGTGGTTTTCTCTGCTACCTGCCTGAGAGAACATACCACATGTTTTCTTCCCAAATATACCGGGTGATTTTTTTCCTCTTCTATGAACTTTGGAGACAATGAATACAACTACAAACTGAGGTGTACATGAGGCTGTTTATTGGACCATAAGTACCAGCCTCTATGCTCATATTCGTGTTGTGTCTAAATCAGCCAAACACTGTAGGTGACTGCACCTCATCTTGTGCTTACTTTATGGCTATAATTTGTTGGATCTATACATGAGCGCTTTTTGTTGTCTCTTTTTTTTTTGCTATTTGCTGACCATTTGTTGTCCCTATAGGACACCATATGGCTCTGTATGTCTCTTATTTTTGCCTTCCACATTTCATTCATTTTCTTCAACCTGCTTTACTAGCTCCTCAGAAAACCCTTTTTGAATTAGGGCTACTATCCAAGAGCAATTGAAAACCAAATTTCAAGAGCCACCAGAAAATCAAAGAATCATCTCCTGCATTACAAAACTAAAAAAGAAAACTATCAGATCCCTTTCATAATTACCTACAATCCACAGCTGGAAGTGTTAAGAGGAGTTGCATGCAAACTAAAACTACTATTATAAAAAGATTACTGATTAAAATCTATATTTCTAGACACACCAGTGCTGTGTTGTAGACAGCTCCCAAATCTAAAAAGCATCATTGCCAGAAGCGCCCTGTCCACTCCAAAAGCAACAGGAACATTTCAGTGTAACCAGAAAAAAATGAAAAACCTCTCTATTTATAATGACAACAGACAAGATAAAGATTCCCAACTCAAATCAGGACTACAAGATCCATGGTACCTTCAGATGCACCACAACTAATGTGTTGTACTTAATTATATGTACCAAATGTCCAACAAGGGGTATGTATGTCGGGGAGACAGGACAGAAACGTAGAATTAGGATGAACTCTCATCGCCACACAATTAAAGAAAAAAGAACAGATTTTCCTGTGGCCAATCATTTCTGTATCCCTTAACACACCATAGTGGACATGAAGTTACTAGTATTGAAAGGCCATTTCAAATCTCAAAAACACAGGATAGTCAGGGAATACTAATGATGACCTTTGACATATTCAGAGCAGGAATGAACTTGTCACGTGGATTTATGTCTTTTTACATCAAGTAAAGTATCTTCAAATCCAGGACCAGAACATGCAATCAAATGACAATAAACGATCACACTTCTTATCTGTGAACTGCTCTTAATATTTACTGCTCTAGCTGCTTCCCTCGACCCCATACTGACCATTCCTTGCTTTTCTTCACATCACTGTGTTATGTACTGCAAATATCCAATCCCCCATTTGTGTATAAATATGTGACTTCAAATTTTGTGTTATTATGAGCCTGATAAAGTGACCTGAGTAGTCTGAAAAGCTTGCTTTTTCTTACCATCTTTTTCCTTAGCCATTAAAAGGTATCAACCACTGAGGACTCTCAGATTTGAATATATCTACTGGCTAACATGGTACAAACATAATTTACCTATTATAGAGTATTATAAATTTTGCTTTAAATATTTAAATAAAATAAATTAAAACAACATTGCTGCAATTTTTATCAGTTTGGACTGGACTATCTGTAAGACCATGTCCACACACCTCCGCTGTAAGTATTTAGCGGTTCTCTGCTAAATACTTAGGTTTTTTCAGAGAAGCGGAGGTGCGTGTGCGCCACCGCTTTCTGCGGACCCAGCGCATGGTTATCCGATGTGTATAGTGGTAACCATTGCACAAAGCAGGCTGCCTAGTGTCCGCTCAAGCCGAGCGCACAGGGAAACGCTGCTAGCAGCGTTTCCCTGCCCGCTCTGGGAAAGTGGACACTAGGCAGCCTTGTCTGTGAACTGGTTACCACGATAGACATCGGGTAACCATGGGCTGGGTCCGCAGAAAGCGGTGGCGCACACGCACCTCCGCTTCTCTGAAAAAACCTAAGTATTTAGCAGAGAACCGCTAAATACTTACAGCGGAGGTGTGTGGACATAGCCTATGTCAGTCAATTCCACCACTTCCTTCTTTCATATCTGAGTAAAGGGAATCAGTGAAATATAAATTGATGTGGAGCTACTATTTAATTAAAGTACTCTTAAGGTACTGTCACACGTTGCAATATTGCTTGCAATTTCACTGGCAATTTGCTGGTTGCAATGAAATTATGGACACATTGTTCTATTTTGTTGTCGTGTACAAATGGAGCAATATGTCCATGATTTCACTGCAACCAGAAAATTGCCAGTGAAATTACAAGCAATATTGTCATGTGTGACAGTACCTTTAGGCTTCATTGCAATTTTTTACAAAAACATAGATTATGAAATCAGTGTTTGCATTAATTTAATATTCATTAGTACAGTTTGTAGATCTTCTATTTAGGTAAGTCTGATTTATATTGCTTTTAATGCATTTTCTGCTTTTCGGCAATAATTTAAAAAAATGGTCAACAACTTTGAGTCTGAATATGTACCTAGATTAGTTTATAAGAAAGTCAGACCAGCTTCAAATCATCCGGTTTTCAATAAAAGTTCATTTGATTACCAAGTCCATTAAAAGCCACGACAGGATTCAAGGCTGAAGATTCAAGTATGAAAGAGCAAGATCCCAATACATTATGTAAAGACTGGCAGCATGTTGGATATTGAAAAAGTTGAATGTATAACCTGACCGAGCAATAAAGTAAATAACTCACCACATGAAATATGGGGAGCATCATAACAGTTCAAATAGACAGTCAGAAAGCAATGGCAGGAATCTCACCCATTTATCCTGGTGTTGAATCAACAGTTTGTTGATCTTCAGTGTACATAAGTCTATTATAATTTGCTTAATAATGCTTATTCTGCTGTTTTGGTAATAATTAAAAAAAATAGCCAACAACTTCAAGTCTCAATGTATTATCTGGATTACTACTTGTAATAAGCATTTTCTATAAAACATCATTTGAAAAGGATTTCCAAGTGAAATTCCCTAAAGGAAAAATGTTTAGCATTTAACCTCATGTCTAGCCCCAGCTTATCCATATCGATTCCGAAAATAAAAGCAATTTAATTGATGACTATTAAACTACTGGAACCAAAACAAACATTATATTTTTCCAGAATGTGATGTACAGATATAATAGTTTACAAAATGGCAATGGTATCATGATGATCCATATACACAAAAGGAAAACTTGACACTTGACTATAAATGTTCAATATATTTCTTGTGTGTTATATTTATAAATGTTACATATTCACATGTCGGAATGAGGAGCTTATCCTGCTTCATAAACGGCAGGGGCTGGTGGTGTTATAAGTAGTACGGTAATTGTTGCATTGTCAGAATGGTAAAACATAACCTTTATTAGGTTACATCAAAATGGGAAAATTGGTCAAGTAACCTAACAAATATCTATAATATAAAAGCAGAAGGCCACTTCCGGAAAACCCGAATGGTACTTCCGTGATGGCCTCCGGACCTATGCTGCTGACGTCACCAGTGCGGGCTAGCCGCCCAGCGCCCGGCTACAGGAAAAGGCGGAGGAACATTCTGCTTTCGGAAGTGCCGCCCGCTGCTGCACCCCCCACGGCTCCTGCGGGCCCCCCTGCGGCTCCTGCCCCCCACGGCTCCTGCTGGCCCCCCGCGGGTCGCCCTGACCCCCTGCAGCTACTTTGGGCCCCCCGCTGCGGCTCCTGCCACCCTGCGGCTCCTGCGGCCCCCCCCCGCGGGTCGTCCTGCCCCCCAACGGCACCTGTGGCCCCCCCCTGCTTGCTTCTACTTAAAAAAAAATAACCTCAGAGAGGATACTCACCCGTCCGCCGGCGCCCTCCATCTACGTCCTATAGCTCCATGGCTTGAGGACCTGTGGTTGCCTGGGAAACCGATCACCTGATTGCTTTCCCAGGCAACCACAGGTCCTGCAAGCCGGCACACGGGTGAGCATCCTCTCATCCATCCTGCCCCTCCCCCTGCCACCACCATCCTGCCCCTACCCCCCACCAGTTCCTACCTGCCCCCCCCTCCGCTCCATACCACCCCCTCCGCCAACTCCATCCTGCCCCCTACCACTCTGCCCACGGCGCTGCGCTGACCACTCTGCCCACGCGCTCACTGCTGACCACTCTGCCCACGCGCTCACTGCTGACCACTGAGCCACCACGCTCACTGCTAACCACTGAGCCACCGCGCTCACTGCTAACCACTAAGGCACCGCGCTCACTGCTAACCACTGAGCCACCGCGCTCACTGCTAACTACTGAGCCACCGCGCTCACTGCTAACCACTGAGCCACCGCGCTCACTGCTAACCACTCAGCCACCGCGCTCACTGCTAACCACTGAGCCACCGCGCTCACTTCTAACCAGTGAGCCACCGCGCTCACTGCTAACCACTGAGCCACCCCGCTCACTGCTAACCACTGAGCCAGCGCGCTCACTGCTAACCACTGAGCCACCGCGCTCACTGCTAACTACTGAGCCACCCCGCTCACTGCTAACCACTGAGCCACCCCGCTCACTGCTAACCACTGACCACCCCGCTCACTGCTAACCACTGAGCCGCCCCGCTCACTGCTAACCACTGATCTTCCCCGCTCACTGCTAACCACTGAGCCACCCCGCTCACTGCTAACCACTGAGCGGCTCCGCTCACTTCTAACCACTGAGCCACCCCGCTCACTGCTAACCACTGAGCCACCGCGCTCACTGCTAACCACTGAGCCACCCGCTCACTGCTACCCACTGAGCCACCGTGCTCACTGCTAACCACTGAGCCACCGCGCTCACTGCTAACCACTAAGGCACCGCGCTCACTGCTAACCACTGAGCCACCGCGCTCACTGCTAACTACTGAGCCACCGCGCTCACTGCTAACCACTGAGCCACCGCGCTCACTGCTAACCACTCAGCCACCGCGCTCACTGCTAACCACTGAGCCACCGCGCTCACTTCTAACCAGTGAGCCACCGCGCTCACTGCTAACCACTGAGCCACCCCGCTCACTGCTAACCACTGAGCCAGCGCGCTCACTGCTAACCACTGAGCCACCGCGCTCACTGCTAACTACTGAGCCACCCCGCTCACTGCTAACCACTGAGCCACCCCGCTCACTGCTAACCACTGAGCCACCCCGCTCACTGCTAACCACTGAGCCGCCCCGCTCACTGCTAACCACTGATCTTCCCCGCTCACTGCTAACCACTGAGCCACCCCGCTCACTGCTAACCACTGAGCGGCTCCGCTCACTTCTAACCACTGAGCCACCCCGCTCACTGCTAACCACTGAGCCACCGCGCTCACTGCTAACCACTGAGCCACCCGCTCACTGCTACCCACTGAGCCACCGTGCTCACTGCTAACCACTGAGCCACCGCGCTCACTGCTAACCACTAAGCCACCGCCCTCACTGCTAACCACAGAGCCACCGCGCTCACTGCTAACCACTGAGCCACCCGCTCACTGCTAACCACTGAGCCACCGCCCTCACTGCAAACCACTGAGCCACCACGCTCACTGCTAACCACTGAGCTACCGTGCTCACTGCTAACCACTCAGCCACCCCGCTCACTGCTAACCACTGAGCCACCGCTCTCATTGCTAACCACTGAGCCGCCCCGCTCACTGCTAACCACTGAGCCACACCGCTCACTGCTAACCACTGAGCCACCCCGCTCACTGCTAACCACTGAGCCACCCCGCTCACTGCTAACCACTCAGACACCCCGCTCACTGCTAACCCCTGAGCCACCCCGCTCACTGCTAACCACTCAGCCACCCACTCGCTGCTAACCACTGAGCCACCACGCTCACTGCTAAACACTTAGCCACCGCGCTCACTGCTAACCACTGAGCCACCACGCTCACTGCTAACCACTCAGCCAGCGCGCTCACTGCTAACCACTGAGCCAGCGCGCTCACTGCTAACCAATGAGCCAGCGCGCTCACTGCTAACCACTGAGCCACCGCGCTCACTGCTAACCACTGAGCCACCGCGCTCACTGCTAACCACTGAGCCACCCTGCTTACTGCTACCCACTGAGCCACCGCGCTCACTACTAACCACTGAGCCACCGCCCTCACTGCTAACCACTGAGCCACCGCCCTCACTGCTAACCACTGAGCCAACGCTCTCACTGCTAACCACTGAGCCACCGCGCTCACTGCTAACCACTGAGCCACCGCCCTCACTGCTAACCACTGAGCCACCGCCCTCACTGCTAACCACTGAGCCAACGCACTCACTGCTAACCACTGAGCCACTGCGCTCACTGCTAACCACTGAGCCACTGCGCTCACTGCTAACCACTGAGCCACCGCGCTCACTGCTAACCACTGAGCCACCGAGCTCACTGCTAACCACTGAGCCACTGCCCTCACTGCTAACCACTGAGCCACCGCCCTCACTGCTAACCACTGAGCCAACGCTCTCACTGCTAACCACTGAGCCACCGCGCTCACTGCTAACCACAGAGCCACCGCGCTCACTGCTAACCACTGAGCCACCGCGCTCACTGCTAACCACTGAGCCACCGCCCTCACTGCTAAGAACTGAGCCACCGCGCTCACTGCTAACCACTGAGCCACCGCCCTCACTGCTAAGAACTGAGCCACCGCGCTCACTGCTAACCACTGAGCCACCCCGCTCACTGCTAACCACTGAGCCACCCCGCTCACTGCTAACCACTGAGCAACCCCGCTCACTGCTAACCACTTAGCCACCCGCCCACTGCTAACCACTGAGCCACCCCGCTCACTGCTAACCACTGAGCCACCGCGCTCACTGCTAACCACTGAGCCACCCCACTCACTGCTAACCACTGAGCCACTGCGCTCACTGCTAACCACTGAGCCACCACGCTCACTGCTACCACTGGGGCTGCTGTATACTACCACTGGGACTGTATATACCTCTGGGGCTGCTGTATACTACCACTGGGGCTGCTGCTGTATACTACCACTGGGGCTTGTGTATATACCTCTGGGGCTGCTGTATACTACCACTGGGGCTGTATATACCTCTGGGGCTGCTGTATACTACCACTGGGGCTGCTATACTACTGGGGAGGCTGCTGTAACACTGCTGGGGCCGGTATATACCACTGGGGAGGCTGCTGTATACCACACTGCTGGGGACTGTATACCTGTGCTGGGGTCCACCCTCGGCTTATACACGAGTCAATAGGTTTTCCCAGATTTTGGGGGCAAAAGTAAGGGGGTCGGCTTATACACAAGTATATACGGTATATATATATATATATATATATATATATATATATATATGCATTTTAAAATTGCAATCAACTGAACATTGATACTATTTATGTCATATTGTTTGTTGGTTCGATTTATCTTATACTAGATGGCGGCCCGATTCTAAAGAATCAGGTAGTCTAGAATCAATATATAGTTTATTTGCTAATAGTTAGGGGAGAGCGGTAAAATTAATTGTGTGTATTCAGGTGTCTCAGTGGTTAGCAGTGAGCGCACTGGCTCAGTGGTTAGCAGTGAGCGCGCTGGCTCAGTGGTTAGCAGTGAGCGCGCTGGCTCAGTGGTTAGCAGTGAGCGCGCTAGCTCAGTGGTTAGCAGTGAGCGTGCTGGCTCAGTGGTTAGCAGTGAGCGCACTGGCTCAGTGGTTAACAGTGAGCGGGGTGGCTCAGTGGTTAGCAGTGAGCGGGGTGGCTCAGTGGTTAGCAGTGAGCGGGGTGGTTGAGTGTTTAGCAGTGAGCGCGGTGGCTCAGTGGTTAGCAGTAAGCGGGGTGGCTCAGTGGTTAGCAGTGAGCGGGGTGGCTGAGTGGTTAGCAGTGAGCGGGGTGGCTCAGTGGTTAGCAGTGAGCGGGGTGGCTCAGTGGTTAGCAGTGAGCGGGGTGGCTGAGTGGTTAGCAGTGAGCGGGGTGGCTCAGTGGTTAGCAGTGAGTGGGGTGGGTCAGTGGTTAGCAGTGAGCGGGGAGGCTCAGTGGTTAGCAGTGAGTGCGGTGGGTCAGTGATTAGCAGTGAGCAGGGTGGCTCAGTGGTTAGCAGTGAGCGCGGTGGCTCAGTGGTTAGCAGTGAGCGCGGTGGCTCAGTGGTTAGCAGTGAGCGAGGTGGCTCAGTGGTTAGCAGTGAGCGCGGTGGCTCAGTGGTTAGCAGTGAGCGCGGTGGCTCAGTGGTTAGCAGTGAGCGTGGTGGCTCAGTGGTTAGCAGTGAGCGCGGTGGCTCAGTGGTTAGCAGTGAGCGCGGTGGCTCAGTGGTTAGCAGTAAGTGCGGTGGCTCAGTGGTTAGCAGAGAGTGAAGTGGCTCAGTGGTTAGCAGTAAGTGCGGTGGCTAAGTGGTTAGCAGTGAGCGCAGTGGCTCAGTGGTTAGCAGTGAGGGCGGTGGCTGAGTGGTTAGCAGTGAGCGGGGTGGCTCAGTGGTGAGCAGTGAGCACGGTGGCTCTGTGGTTAGCAGTGAGCGCGGTGGCTCAGTGGATAGCAGTGAGCGCGGTGGCTCTGTGGTTAGCAGTGAGCGCGGTGGCTCAGTGGTTAGCAGTGAGCGCGGTGGCTCAGTGGTTAGCAGTGAGCGGGGTGGCTCAGTGGTTAGCAGTGAGCGCTGTGGCTCAGTGGTTAGCAGTGAGCGTGGTGGCTCAGTGGGTAGCAGTGAGCGAGGTGGCTCAGTGGTTAGCAGTGAGCACGGTGGCTCAGTGGGTAGCAGTGAGCGCGGTGGCTCAGTGGTTAGCAGTGAACGCGCTGGCTCAGTGGTTAGCAGTGAACGCGCTGGCTCAGTGGTTAGCAGTGAGCATGGTGGCTCAGTGGTTAGCAGTGAGCGGGGTGACTCAGTGGTTAGCAGTGAGCGCGGTGGCTCAGTGGTTAGCAGTGAGCGGTGTGGCTCAGTGGTTAGCAGTAGGCGGGTGGCTGAGTGGTTAGCAGTGAGCGCTCCTCTATCTTCATCCGTCTTCTTCCGGCTTCCTGTTGTCGCGCAGGCAATGACGTCATTGCCTGCGCCGACCACAGGAAGTCGGAAGAAGCCGGATGAAGCCGGAGGATCGCGATGGCAGCGGCGGGGACGGCGGCGACAGGACAGTGATAAGTATAATGATTTTACTTTGCAGGTCTTGCGGAGCAAGGGTGGGGGGCCCTGGATACTGATGGGGGGGCCTGTACACTGATGGGGGTGGCGGGCGGGCGGCTGTATACTACCACTGGGGCTGTATATGACTCGCGTATAAGTCGAGGGGGTCTTTTCAGCCCAATTTTTGGGCTGAAAAACTCAGCTTATACGCGAGTATATACGGTATATATACATATATATATATATATATATATATATATATATATATATATATACAAAATAAAGGACTGCAGCACTCTTCTTTGTGAAACAACCACCTTTATTCGGCCATCAGGTGGGTGGTGAGAACTGTAGGAGAAATGTATGCTGCATAGAGAGGGCGGACCAGGTGTAAGTCATAGCTGTGCAAGGTGATGAATATCGACATGTAAAGCAATCAAATAAGTATCAATATGGAACAGATAATGTAAATATATGATGTGGAAAATAAGGGCTAAATATAATGATATAAAAGGTGAATAAGTGTGCACTAGCACTGTTTTTGCACTAGAGGGCACTATATAGATAAAAAACAACTGAATGTGATAATTGGCAATTATGTGAGCATATGAAAATCAAGGGTATAAAAAACCTAGCCTTGACATTTTATAGCTGCTAGAGAAAGGGACAGGATCCCGAAACGTTGTCACCACCCACCTGATGGCCGAATAAAGGCGGTTGTTAGTCACCACCCACCTGATGGCCGAATAAAGGCGGTTGTTTCACAAAGAAGAGTGCTGCAGTCCTTTATTTTGTATACTTATACAGCAAGGAGAAGAGGAGCTGTGACTGCTGAGCACCTAGGGGAGCTGTGCTGCACCAATATACTAATCTATATATATATATATATATATATATATATATTATTATAGCACCATTAATTCCATTGCGCTTTACATGTGTAAAGGTTCTAGAAAGACATGTCTATGGTACACGGACAACATATGACACACACATACAGAAGGAGAGAGGATGCTGTCTGCGAGGGCTCATAATCTACAAGGGGACATGTGATAATACATTAGGAGAGAATAGAGTGGTCGTGCTGTGGTTTGGTGGACTGAGGTTCACAGTAGGTTGTAGGCTGGGGTCACACATACCAATCCACTTTTTTGAGGCTTTAGAAAAATGGATCCGTTAAATTTAGGGTGCCAATAGTGTCTACTGAGCTCCTGGCCGTTTTTTGGACCTAGTCATTTTTTCACCAAAAACGCATATGTGTTAATGCATGGTGCCTATATGTACAATGTGTTAACGCATGCATTTCCCATAGGGCCTCATGTTAAAAAAATGCATGAGTTTTTTTACTGCACCTAAAGAATGCTGCTAGCAGTGTCTTTTTGGATGCTGAACAAAAATGCAGTGACACTTAAGTGTACCATGCATTAACGCATATGCATTTTTGGACTTAGAAAAAAAGTGACAAAAGTGATCCCGAAAATGGATCCAAAGCAAAAACGGCTGCCATGTGTGACTCTGGACTTAGGCTCATTGGAAGAGGTGAGTCTTCAGATTTCTTTTAATGGTTTTAAGAGTAGGTGAGAGTCTGATATGTTGGGACAGAGAGTTCCAGAGTATAGTGGATGTACGGAAGAAGCCTTTTATGCGGTTGTGGGAAGAGGAGATAAGGGGGGAGCAGAGCAGGAGATCATGAGTACAATGCAGGTAGGCTTTGTTCACACACACCAATCAGTTTTTTTAGCAGTTAGAAAAACTGAGCAGCTTTTCTAAGTGTACCAAATAGTGTCCCCTGTGGGTCTGAAGGTGTTTGAGAAGTTTTTGGAGTTAGTCATTTTTTCTCCAAAAACGCATGTAAAAACGCATGCGTTAAAGAATGGTGCCTATATGTGTCATTTAAAAACGCATGCGTTTCCCATAGGGCCCCATGTTAAAAAAAAGCATGCGTTTTTTTTACAGCACCCAAAAACGCTGCATGCAGCGTTTTTTGGAATGGGGGAAAAAACACATGTGTTGTTAAAAAACGCATGTACACTTAAGTGCACCCTGCGTTAACGCATGTGCGTTTTTTTAACAGCAAAAAAACGCAGAAAATGGAAAAAAAAATGATATGTGTGAACAAGACTGTAGCGTGAGGGTAGGTATCGGGAGACCATGTCACAGATGTATGGATGAGACAGATTGTGAATGGCTTTGTAGGTCTTAGTTAGGGTTTTAAACCGGGGGCTCTGAAAAACAGGGAGCCAGTGAAGGGCTTGGCAGAGAGGAGAGAGTGGGGAATAGCGGGGAGACAGGTGGATTAGTCAGGCAGCAGAGTTTAGGATAGATTGGAGTGATGCAACAGTGCTTAAGGGGAGGCCAGCGAGCAGGTGGTTATAATAATCAAGGTGGGAGACGATGAGTGCATGGACAAGTATTTTTGCAGTGTCAAGGTCAAGGAATGAACTGATCCGGGAAATATTTTTGAGTTGGAGTTGGCAGGAGGTGGCAATAGCTTGGATATATGGCTTGAAAGAGAGGGCAGAGTCAAGGATTACTCCAAGGCACCGGACGTAGGGGACTGGGGAAAGTGAGCAGCCGTTGACATTGATAGAAAGGTCAGGTGGGGGGAGAGTTGGTTGGGGGAAAAATGATGAATTCTGTTTTGTCCATGTTCAGCTTCAGAAAGTGAGCAGAAAAGAAAGATGGGATAGCAGGTAGACATTGTGGAATTATGGATAGCAAGGAGGTGATGTTGGGTTCAGAGAGATAGATCTGAGTGTCATTAGCGTAGAGATGATACTGAAGACCGAGAGACTCAATGTGCTGTCCCAAACCGAGAGTGTAGATGGAGAAAAGAAGGGGTCCAAGAACCAAGCCTTGAGTAACACCAACAGATAGGTGGTAAGGTGAAGAGGTGGTGTGGGAGAGAGTGACCCTTAATGTCCGGTCAGTTAGATATGAAGAGATCTATGAGGGCCACGTCAGTGATACCAAGAGATTCCAGAATCTGCAGCAGGAGGGAATAGTCGACAGTGTCGAAGGCGGAAGATAGGTCGAGGAGGACAGAGTAGTGTTGTTTGCTATTGGCGGTTAATAAGTTGTTAGTAACTTTTGTTAAGGCTGTTTTGGTGGAGTGGTGTGGTCGGAAGCCATAGTGCAAGCGGTCAAAGTGGGAGGAGGAGGAGGAGAGGTGGGAGGAAAGTTCAACATGGGCGTGGTGTTCCAGTAGTTTTGAGGCAAAAGGGAGAAGTGATATTGAGAAATAGCTAGAAACAGACGATGGGTCGAGGGAGGAATATTTGAGGATGGGTGTGATAAGCGCATGTTTGAAGGATGAGGAGAAGACACCAGTAGTAAGTGATAAGTTGAAAAGATGGGTTAGGGTTGGGATGAAGACAGAGGTTGGATGGTAGCGGGTCAAGAGCTGATCTTCTGACATAGTGGAGAAGCAGCCTTTGGAAGGAGAGGGCAGTGTAGTTGTGAGGAGAAGCTGTGGGGACAGAGGGTCAAAGCTGCCTCTGATGTTATCGATCTTCTGTTTGAAGAAGGAGGCAAAGTCTTTGGCTGAGATAAGAGGAGAGGGGTGAGGTGCAGGGGAACAGAGTAGAGAATTGAAAATTTTAAATAGCTGTTTGGGATTGTGAGACAGGGAGGATATTAGAGATGAGAAGTAGGCTTGTTTTGCACTAGTGAGTGCAGACTTGAAATCAGTGAGGGATTACTTGAACATAGTGAAGTGCTCAGTGGAATGAGATTTCTTCCATCTCTGCTTAGCAACCTTGGAAGCCCATCTCAGGTCTTTAGTGAGGGTGGTGTGCCAGGGTTGCCTGTTTGTGCGCAGTTTGTTGTATGTGAGGGGGTCAGCCAAGTTGAGGGCAGTAATTATTGTGGTGTTATATAGGGTGGTAGCAGCATCTGTCATGTAAGGAAGCTATGGCAGCAAGGGGAAGAAGGGATTCTGAGAATGAGTGTAAATCTATATGCTTTAGGTTTCGACAAGGATGAGTGAGGTTGCGGGCTGGGGAAGTGAAGAAGAGGAGGAGAGGGAGGAGAAAGTCAGAAGATTGTGGTCAGACAGGAGGAGGGGTGAGTTTGAGAGGTTAGTGAGAGAACATAGGTGGGTGCATATATGCACTTTTATTGGATTATATATATATACATATATATATATACAGTTGTGCTCAAAAGTTTACATACCCTAGCAGATTATTTGCTGTCCTGGTCTTTTCTCAAAGAATATGAATGATAAAACAAAAACTTTTTTTCCACTCATGGTTAGTGGTTGGGTGAAGCCATTTATTGTCTCTTTTTAAATATTAATTTCAACCAAAAACATATCTTGGTGATTTTGGTCTGATAATATGCACACTAGTTGACATAGATGGCTTTATATGGCTAATAAAGGTAAGATCCTCACCTGTGAGCTGTTTGCTTGTAATCAGTGTGTGTGCATAAAAGCTGAGTGATTTCCTGAGATCTAGACAGACTCTTGCATCTTTCATCCAGCCACTGCCGTTTTTGGATTGTGAGTCATGGGGATAGGAAAACAATTATCAATGGATCTGTGGTAAAATATAGTTGAACTGTATTAAACAGGAAAGGGAAACAAAATGATATCCAAGCAAATGATAATGCCAGTCAGCAGTGTTCAAACTGTGATTAACAAATAGAAAATAAGGAGCTCTGTAAAAAATAAACCATGATCAGGTAGATCAATAAAACGTTTGGCCACAACTGCCAGGAAAATTGTTCAGGATGCAAAGAAAAATCAACAAATAAAATCAGCTGAAATACCGTAATCATGGAAAACTAGCAGTGTGGCTGTTTCAAGATGCACAATAAGGACGTACTTGAAGAAAAATGGGCTGCATAGTCAAGTCACCAGCAGAAAGCCATCACTGCATAAATGCCACAAAGTATCTTCCCTACAATACGCCAAACAGCATAGAGACAAGCCTCCAAACTTCTGGAGCAAAATAATTTTGAGTGATGAGACCAAAATTGAGCTTTTTGGCCACAACCATAAACGTTACATTTAGAGGGGTGTCAACAAGGCCTGTGATGAAAGGAACACCATTCCTACTGTAAAGCATGGAAGTGGATCACTGATAATGTGGGGATGTGTATGCTACAAAAGCACAGAAAACGTGGTCAAAGTTGAAGGAAAGATGAAGCAGCACATTATCAGCAAAAAACTGTAGACACATTTGCCTCATCAGCCCGGAAGCTGCGCATGGGACGTATTTGGATATTCCAGCATGACCACAATCCAAAATACAAGGCCAGGGTTACCTGTCATTGGCTACAGCTGAACAAAGTGAAGGTTCTGGAGTGGCCATCTCAGCCTCCTGACCTTAATAGCATTGAGCCACTCTGGGGAGAACTCAAGCACACAGTTTATGCAAGAAAGCACAGGAATTTACATGATCTGGAGGCTTTTTGCCAAGAAGAATGGGCAGCTTTACCATCTGAGAAAATAAAGAGCCTCATTCACAACTATCACAAAAGACATCAACCTGTCATTGTTGTTAGAGGGGGCAATACACGGTATTAAAAACTGGGGTATGTGAACTTTTGCTCAGGTTCACGAGGATGTTTTTGGTTGTCATTTTAATTTAAACACAGTAGTTTGCCAATAAATGGCTTCGCCCAACCACTAACTATGAGTGAAAAAAACGTTTTTGTGCTCTCATTCATGTACTCCAAGACCAAAACCAAGAAAGAAAAAAATATGCCAGGGAATGTAAACGTAGGAGCACAACTGTATATATGTGTATATATATATATATATATGTATATATGCACCCCAAAGCAAATAACACATTTGGCATGTCCTTGGAGTCCACACATGAAAGATCAGGAATGTTGGATAAGATGGAGTTTAAAGAAGTAAGAAAAGGGCAAAAAGGAATAAAGGAATGCCCTCACTGAAAGTGTATGCAAGTATTTTTGGTCATTCACTATTGGTTCCCCTTATATATGGGTGCAGGAGGGGGTTTCTGAAGCCCCCTATTTTTCGAAAGCTGAGGGTCTGATCATAAAAATCAGGGGCTGTGCAAATGTGGCAGCACGGTGACTCACTGGTTAGCACTGCAGCCTTGCGGTTCTGAGGTCCTGAATTCAATTCTACTAAGGACAACATCTGCATGGAGTCTGTATGTTCTCCCAGTGTTTGCATGGGTTTCCTCCAGGCACTTTGGTTTCCTCCCACATTGCAAAGACATACTGATAGGATGTTTAGATTGTGAGCATCAATAGGGACAGCATTACTGATGTATGTAAAGTGCTATGGAATTAATAGCACTATGTAAATTAATAAATATGATATATATGTGACATAGTGTCTGCTATCAATTTCAGCTAACTTTGTGTTACAAAAATCAAAAGGCACTCCTTCCTTACTGAACCTTGTGATGCACTCAAACATTGGTTTTCCACTATACATGGAGTATCAACATACTTATTTGTTGTGCAACATGATGTTGCCCAACAAATAGTGCACTACATTTTCTCGTGTTACCCTTATGAAATGCCAAATTTCAATGCTAATGCAGCAATTTTGTGATAAAAAGTAAATACTTATGTTTCAAAAAAAGGGAAAAAGTATTCAAGGAGTGATGCCTTTATTGACTAACCAGAAAATTTATATTTGTAAGCTTTCAGAGCTCAAAAGGCCCCATTCATCAGACAATATTACAAGTGAATTACTGAGACAAGATGGCAACATTTAAATACAAATTACAGCAGAACATGAGGTGATGCTTGCTAGAGATAGGTGCATGCAGATGAGGTGGAAGTGATCTATCAAAGATCTGAAGACCTTCTGGTGGAGATGTGAACTGTGTCCATGTAATGACTCATGAATTCAGGTGTCAAACTGAGTCCTTTTGTTAGAGATTGAAAAATCCTTATTAACTTGAATTTCCAGATTTTTCTTTCTCTATCATTTTTAAAGTGACTTTTCAATATTAGAACCTTTAGGTCTGCCATACTGTGTCCAGGTCTACAGAAGTGTATTCCTACAGTCGTGTTCAGCTCATTTTTTATTGTATGTCTATACAGATTCATCACCTAAAAGATTAATATTGAAAGGTCACTTTAAAAGTGATAGAGAAAGAAAAATCTGGGAATTCAAGTTAATAAGGATGTTTAAATCTCTCACAAAAGAACTCAATTTGACACCTGGATTCGTGAGGCATTACATGGAACAGTTCACATCTCCAGAATATCTTCAGATCTCTAATAGAACACTTCCATCTCATCACCTCATGTCCTGCTGTAATTTGTATTTAAATGTCGCCATCTTGTCTCAGTAATTCAGTTGTCATATTGCCTGATGAAGGAGCCTTTTGAGCTCTGAAAGCTTACAAATATAAATCTCTGGTTAGCCAATAAAGGTATCACTCCTTGAATAATTTTTTCTCCTTTTATTGGAACATAAGTATTTACAGTGCGTTGTGAAAGTATTTGGCCCCCTTGAACTTTTCAACCTTTTGCCACATTTCAGGCTTCAAACATAAAGATATCAATTCTAATTTTTTTTGTGAAGAATCAACTACAAGTGGGACACAATCGTGAAGTGGAATGAAACTTATTAGATATTGTAAACTTTTCTAACAAATAAAAAACTGAAAAGTGGGGCGTGCAATATTATTTGGCCCCTTTACTTTCAGTGCAGCAAACTCACTCTAGAAGTTCAGTGAGGATCTCTGAATGATGAAATGTTGTCCTAAATGACTGGTAATGATAAATAGAATCCACCTGTGTGTAAATTAGTCTCTGTATAAATGCACCTGCTCTGTGTTAGTCTCAGGGTTCTGTTTCAAGTGCAGAGAGCATCATAAAGACCAAGGAACACAACAGGCAGGTCTGAGATACTGTTGTGGCAATGTTTAAAGCCGGATTTGGATACAAAAAGATTTCCCAAGTTTTAAACATCTCAAGGAGCACTGTGCAAGTGATCATATTGAAATGGAAGGAGTCTCTCGAACAAGGAGAAGACTGATCAGAGATCCAGCCAAAAGGCCCATGATCACTCTGGATGAACTACAGAGATCTACAGCTGAGGTGGGAGAGTCTGTCCACAGGACAACAATCAGTCGTACATTGCACAAATCTGGCCTTTTTGGAAGATTGGCAAGCAGAAAGCCATTTCTGAAAGATACCCATAAAAAGTCTCATATGAAGTTTGCCACAAGCCACCTGGGAGACACGCCAAACATGTGGAATAACGTGCTCTGGTCAGATGAAACCAAAATCGAACTTTTTGGGCACAATGCAAAATGATATGTTTGGCGTAAAAGCAACACAGCTCATCATCCTCAAAACACCATCCCCACTGTCAAACATGGTGGTGGCAGCATCATGGTTTGGGCCCGCTTTTCTTCAGCAGGGACAGGGAAGATGGTTAAAATTAATGGGAAGATGGACGGAGCCAAATACAGGACCATTCTGGAAGAAAACCTGTTGGAGTCTGCAAAAGACCCGAGACTGGGATGGAGATTTATCTTCCAACAAGACAATTATCCCAAACATAAAGCAAAATTGACAATGTAATGGTTCAAAAATAAACATATGCAGGTGTTAGAATGGCCAAGTCAAAGTCCAGACCTGAATCCAGTTGAGAATCTGTGGAAAGAGCGGAAAACTGCTGTTCACAAATGCTTTCCATCCAACCTCACTTAGCGCAAGCTGTTTTGCAAGGAAGAATGGGCAAGAATTTCAGTCTCTCATTGTGCAAAACTGATGGAGACATACCCCAAGTGACTGTGTAATCACAGCAAAAGGTGGCGCTACAAAGTATTAACTCAAGGGGGCCTAATAATATTGCACTACCCACTTTTCAGCTGTTTATTTGTTAAACATGTTTAAAATATTTAATAAATGTATTCACAATTGTTTCCCACTTGTTGATTCTTCACAAAAAAATTTGAATTTATAACTTTATGTTTGAAGCCTGAAATGTGGCAAAAATTGTAAAACTTCAAGGGGCCAAGTAATTTCACAAAGCCCCCTTCAGAATTCTGAGATTACAGAAGCAGTGAAATCCCTCAAAACTGGGAAATCGCCTGGACGCGATGGGTTGTCTAATGAATACTTCAAAAATTTTGCTGACATCCTGGCACCTTAATTAACTAGACTTCTTAATTCGGCCTCCATGTCATCCCTTCTTCCTGCAGAAATGCAGGAAGCATTAATTACGGTCATTCCTAAGGATAAATGGGATGCTCTTAATGTCGGAGTTTATAGGCCCTTTTCAATTTTAAACACTGATTCCAAAATCATAGCCAAAGTTGTTGTCAATAGACTATCTAAGTATATAACTTGCTTAATTCATACAGACCAAACGGGTTTTGTCAGTGGCAGAAGTACCCTGGACGCCACGAGAAGACTATACCATATTGTATCATATGTAGAAAGATCAATTCTTCCCAGTTTGTTGATTTCTCTGGACGCCGAAAAGGTTTTTGACTAAGTAAATTGGATGTTTTTATTTGAGTCCCTTAAAAAATTAGTTTTTTCTGGTCCCATATTTAATATTGTTAAAGCACTGTATTCCCATCCATCCACCAAAATTTTAACAAATAATTTCGTGTCTGACTCCTTTAAAATTACCAACAGAACTCAACAGGGATGCCCTCTGTCCTTTACTTTATTTAATTTCTTTTTAGAACTATTGGTGGAGGCAGTGCGGTCCCATGAGGGGATCCGAGGATGTTCATTACATGGGTGTCAACACATTGCATCTCTATTTTCAGATGATTTGCTGATTATTTTATCAGATCCTCTGGTATCTTTTAGGAATTTGATGGACACTGTTGAGAGATTCTCCAGAGTCTCTCATTATAAATTAAATACTAATAAGACACAGGTTTTGCCCTATCATATTGAACATCACCTATTGGATATTCTGAAAACTGATTTTAGTTTCTCCTGGTCATTGTCAGAAATTCCCTACTTGGGAATCACCATTACCAAACCTCTATCTAATATGGTTGATAAAAATGTATCAAATATTGTTAAGTCCCTTTCAAAAAATGTGTCTTATTTGTCTAATTTAGAGGTCTTCTGGACGGGACGTATTGCGGCCTATAAAATGTTGATACTCCCCAAGATTCTATACCTCTTCCATTCCCTCCCTGTGGTCATCCCTCAAAAATATTTTAGAAGTCTTCAGACACTACTTAACCGATTTATTTGGTGAGGGAAATTCCCTAGGATTGCAGCTATCACTCTTCAAAAACATAAATTAAATGGAGGTTTAGGTATCCCCAATCTTAGGGCCTATTACTTAGATATCATTACTCAAACTAGTTCACTCTGGTGGAGTAGTAAATACTCACCATCCTGGGTAAATATAGAACGGTCCATCATGAAGCAAAAGAATCCTGCATTGTTTATTATTTTATACCTCCTTAATCCAAAAAAGAGACTTCCCTTAGAGACCCCACTTTAGGCTACTATCAAGGCTTGGAGGACATTTAATCAGATTTCTAAAACAATCTTCTCTCCAGTTTCTCCTGTCTGGTTCCAATAGATGCCTTTTCTTGGTTGTGCCCATCTCTCAATCTAGCTAACTGGAAGAGTAGGAATATGAAATATGTGTTGACGTGTTCGATGGTGAGAGGTTGGCCTCTTTTGAGGTTGTCTCTTCTCGTTTCAGCCTACCTGAATTTGACAGACATACTTGGACTTTACTGCATGAGACTTTAAACAACCCACGTCTAGACTTTACACTACCTAACAATATTGACCTCCTACTTTGTCATACTGGAAGCCAACTTGTGTGGAAAACTAATAATATCTATAAAACTTTTAATAAGGATGTGACTTTTAATAATTCTAGATTCAATACAGTATGGGATCACCAACTTGACATTGATAATCATACTTTACATAACCAGTTGCCCATGATTTTAAAAAATCTTTACTCATCTGTTCCTTGTTCAACGCTTCTGGAAACTCAATAAAAGGTGTATATCAAGTGGTATTTTACACCTTTAAAATTGCATAAGATAGACTCTACTGTTTCTAATTTATGTTGGTGAAGAACTAGACTAGTGGGATCTGTCCGACATATTTTCTGGTCATGCTCAAAGTTACATTCCTTTTGGTTAGACATCCAGTCCCTGATCAATTTAGTTTTAGACTTAGACATGGTCTTAACTTTTGACTCTGCTGTATTGTTGACTGGGATATGTGATCTCCCAAAATGTAAAAGATTCTTGGCCTTACATATCCTATTAGTAGCAAACCGTCTTATCGCCTCTAGATGGAAGAGTGATTGTGTTCCAGCCATAGAGGACTTTATGGATTATATAGGAATACATAACTTATTTGAATACATGTTTGCCCTTAGAGAGGGTGTGCATGTTAAATTGAAGTACATGATGAAATGGGCGAGTTGGGTTCGAATGTATATACCGAACCTTACATTTCATCTACCTTAATTTAGCCTGATTTTCTCCTTTATCATTTTCATTGGAAATAGATTGCTAAGAGCTATTTAGCCTTATTGATACTCATAATCGTTGTGTCAGTTGTAAATATTTGGTTATTTTATTTCTTTTACATATGTCTTTTGTCTTTATTATTTTCTCCTATTTTATTTTTTTCTTCTATGAATTAGTATGTTATGCATTCATAACATTTATTATTTATGTTTTTGCTATTCTTTCAACTCATCTTACTTCTGTTGTTTCCTTGTTGACTAATAAATATATCTCTAAACGAATACTTTCACAAGGCATTGTAGATCGATTTTTCTGGCTAACATGGTACCACAATATTATTTTGCATTGTACATCCTGATAAAAAGTAAAAATTTATTTTTTCCTTTCACATTGGTTTCATTCATGTGAAGCATATTAATTGTTCATAAACTTCTTGGCTATAGATTTGATTTATTTGAGGGATGCAATTTTAAGAATAGTGTCACTTTTGAGTATTTTCTGTCACATAGACCCCTGAAAGTCCCATCAAATGTGATGTGGTCCCTAAAAATTGTTTTGCAAATTTTCCTCAAAATGAGAAATTGCTGATAAATTTGTTAACACTTCTGTCTGCTTAACAAAAAAATGATATTTCAAATATGGAGCTGATATAAATTAGATATGCGGTAAATATTGTTATCAACTACTAACATATTTTACCAAACATATGTTTTCTCAAATACACATAAAAAATATTCTAAATTTACTTCTATCATGAAGTACACTGTGTAATGGAAAAAAAAAGCTGTCTCAGAATCACTGGGATCCATTGAAGCATTCCACAGTTATTAACTTATAAAGTGACACTGGTCCGAATTGAAATAATTGGCCTGGTTAAAAAGGTAAAAACAGGCTTGAGGTTGAAGGGGTTAAACAAAATAAATATAGATCCTATAATTAACATTGAAAAATATGTCAATGTACAAAAGGAAATAAGTACCCATGTAATATTCTTATAATTGTTATTAATTTGTGATAAAGAAGTGAAATTAAATTCCCTAGCTTTCCATTGTGCTGAAATAAAGATAATTTGCCATCAAGAACATTAATTTTTATTCAGGAAACCTTTTTTAATTGAGTTCAGAAATATTTTAATAGGATGAACTGGCCTGTTAAATGTTACTGTCAAGGTAGTGACTCTATGGGTTTTGAAGGTTGTAATATTGTAAAAGGTCCCAGATCAAAGACATTTAACATTTGTTACAATAATTGTCCTTTTAAATACTGTTGCTAAAGGGTTATCATGAAAAACTACTAACATTTTTTTGAAAAAATATATCTGTTGTTATTATCATGTATTCTAATTTTCTTTATAGATGCACTGGTGATTAATGTAGGTTATTCAATGCCAAGATGGTAAGTCAATATCTTTGGAAAAGGAACTGTTCTTCATCAATGATTGTAGACTGTTAGAATGCCAAAGCATGGCTTATTATTCAAATATGAGACTTCACCATGCTGAAAATAGCCAAAAACGCTGGTTAACCCCTTCAGGACCCAGCCTATTTTGACCCTAAAGACCTTGGCATTTTTTGCAATTCTGACCAGTGTCCCTTTATGAGGTTATATCTCTGGAACGCTTCAACCGATCCTAGCGATTCTGAGATTGTTTTTTCGTGACACATTGGGCTTCATGCTAGTATTAAATTTAAGTCGATAATTTTTGTGTTTATTTGTGAAAAAATCAAAAATATGGCAAAAATTTTGAAAATTTCACAATTTTCACATTTTTAATTTTTTTTTCTGATAAACCAGAGAGATATGTGACAGAAAAAAGTTATTAAATAATATTTCCCACATGTCTACTTCACATCAGCACAATTTTGGAAGAAAAAAATTTTTTTGGTAGGACGTTAAAAGGGTTCAAAGTTCATGAGCAATTTTTCATTTTTCAACCAAAATTTACAAAACCATTTTTTTTAGTGACCACATCACATTTGAAGTCCTTTTGAAGGGTGTACATGACAGAAAACACCCAAAAGTGACACCATTCCAAAAACTGTACCCCTCAAGCTATTCAAAACTATATTCAAGAAGATGATTAACCCTTCAGGTGCTTCACAGGACCTAAGGCAAAGTGGAAACTAAAAATGGATATTTTAATTTTTTTATCAAAAATGTTATTTTAGCCTCAATTCTTTCATTTTCACATGGGCAACAGGATAAAATGGATCTTAAAATGTGTTGTGCAAATTCTCCCGAGTACACAGATACCTCATATATGGTCATAAACCACTGTTTGGGCGCACGGCAGGGCTCAGAAGGGAAGGAGCGCAATTTGAATTTTGGAGCTAATTTTACATCCAAAAAGTGAAATGGCGCTCCTTCCCTTCTGAGCCCTGCCATGCGCCCAAACAGTGGTTTATGACCACATATAAGGTATCGGTGTACTCAGGAGAAATTGCCCAACAAATTTTAGGATGAATTTTATGCTGTTGTCATGTGAAAACGAAAAAATTTAGGCTAAAAGAAAATTTTTGTGAAAAAAAAAGTACTATTTCATTTTCACAGATCAATTTGTAAAGCACCTGGGGTTTCAATATGCTCACTACCCATCTAGATATGTTTCCTGGGGGGTCTAGTTTCCAAAATGGGGTCACTTGTGGGGGAGCTCCAATGTTTAGGCACACAGGGGCTCTCCAAAAGCGACATGGTGTCCGCTAACAATTTGAATAAAAATCAGCTCAAATTGTTAGCTGTCACCATGTTGCGTATGGAGAGCCCCTGTGTGCCTAAACATTGGGGCTCCGCAACAAGTGACCCCATTTTGGAAACTAGACCACCCAGGGAACGTATCTAGATGCATAGTGAGTACTTTGAACCCCCAGGTGCTTCACAAATTCATCCATAAAAATGAAAAAGCACTTTTTTTTCCACAAACATTTTCTTTTTTCATTATTACGGATCAATTTGTGAAGCACCTGGGGGTTCAAAGTGCTCACTATGCAGCTAGATATGTTCCCTGGGGGGGCTAGTTTCCAAAATGGGGTCACTTGTGGGGGAGCTCCAATGTGGAGACACACAGGGGCTCTCCAAATACGACATGGTGTCCGCTAACAATTTGAATGCAAAATGAGCTCAAATTGTTAGCGGACACCATGTTGCATTTGGAGAGCCCCTGTGCGTCTCCACATAGGAGGTCCCCCACAAGTGACCCCATTTTGGAAACTAGACCCCCCAGGGAACGTATCTAGATGCAT
The DNA here is from genome assembly GCA_033576535.1 of Allobates femoralis. Taxonomy (NCBI): domain Eukaryota; kingdom Metazoa; phylum Chordata; class Amphibia; order Anura; family Aromobatidae; genus Allobates; species Allobates femoralis. The sequence continues at coordinate 577,057,165 of JARQOC010000002.1, forward strand.
AGTGAGCACTTTGAAGCCCCAGGTGCTTCACAAATTCATCCATAAAAATGAAAAAGCACTTTTTTTTCCACAAAAATTTCTTTTTTCATTATTACGGACCAATTTGTGAAGCACCTGGGGGTTCAAAGTGCTCACTATGCAGCTAGATATGTTCCCTGGGGGGTCTAGTTTCCAAAATGGGGTCACTTGTGGGGGAGCTCCAATGTGGAGACGCACAGGGGCTCTCCAAACACGACATGGTGTCCGCTAACAATTTGAATGCAAAATGAGCTCAAATTGTTAGCGGACACCATGAAAAGTACTTGTTTTACGCAAAAAAAAATTTTTTCTATTAATTTGTGAAGCACCTGGGGGGTCAATATGCTCACTATCCATCTAGATAAATTTCCTGGGGGGTCTAGTTTCCAAAATGGGGTCACTTGTGGGGGAGCTCCAATGTTTAGGCACACAGGGGCTCTCCATATGCGACATGGTGTCCGCTAACAATTGGAATTGTTAGCGGACACCATGTTGCGTATGGAGAGCGTCTGTGTGACTAAACATTAGAGCTCCCCCACAAGTGACCACATTTTGTAAACTAGACCCCCCAAGGAATGTATCTAGATGCATAGTGTGCACTTTGAACCTCCAGGTGCTTCACAAATTGATCTGTAATAATGAAAAAATAATTTTTTTGTGGAAAAAAAAGTACTTTTTTATTTTTATGGATCAATTTGTGAAGCACTTGGGGGTTCAAAGTGTTCACTATGCATCTTGATACGTTCCTTGGGGGTCTAGTTTCCAAAATGGGGTCACTTGTGGGGGAGCTCCAATGTGTAGGCACACAGGGGCTCTCCATACGCAACCTGGTGTTTGCCAACAATTGGAATTGATAGCGGACACCAGGTCGCGTATGGAGAGCCCCTGTGTGCCTAAACATTGGAGCTCCCCCACAAGTGACCCCATTTTGGAAACTAGACCCCCCAAGGAACGTATCTAGATGCACAGTGAGCACTTTGAACCACCATGTGCTTCACAAATTGAGACGTATAAATGAATAAAGAAACTTTTTGTGAAAAAACATACTAGTCTAGTAGTTGCAATTCGCAGCATAGGGGACCCATGGGGCTCTGCCATATTTTTGGTCCAGCCAGGTACAACTTGGCAGCTACGGACTGCCACCAGCCCCCAGCTGCCTCGTCATACCTGGCTGGAACCAAAAATACAGCAAAGCCTATTTTTTTTTTATTTCTAGAATTATTTCTAGAAAAAAAATGACATAGGGCTCCGCCATATTTTTGGTCCAGCCAGATACAACTTGGCAGCTACGGACTGCCACCAGCCCCCAGCTGCCTCGTCATACCTGGCTGGAACCAAAAATACAGCAAAGCCTATTTTTTTTTTATTTCTAGAATTATTTCTAGAAAAAAAATGACATAGGGCTCCGCCATATTTTTGGTCCAGCCAGATACAACTTGGCAGCTACGGACTGCCACCAGCCCCCAGCTGCCTCGTCATACCTGGCTGAAACCAAAAATACAGCGAAGCCTATTTTTTTTTTATTTCTAGAAATATTTCTAGAAAAAAAATGACATAGGGCTCCGCCATATTTTTGGTGCAGCCAGGTACAACTTGGCAGCTACGGACTGCCACCCACCCCCAGCTGCCTTGTCATACCTGGCTGGAACCAAAAATACAGCGAAGCCCATTTTTTTTTAATTTCTAGAACTAATTCTAGAAAAAAAAATTACGTGGGGCTCCGCCATATTTTTGGTCCAGCCAGGTACAACTAGGCAGCTGGGGGCTGGAATCCTCAGCATAGAGAGGCCCAAGCGTTCTGGGCCCCCCATGCTGCGAATTGCAGCCCGCAGCCGCCCCAGAAAATGGCGCATTCATTGAAGCGCCATTTTCTGGCGCTGTACCCACGCTCTTCCAGTTGCCCTGGTGCCGGTGGCTAACTGGGTAATAAAGGGGTTAATGCCAGCTTTTTATTGGCAGCTGGCACTAAGCCCGAGATTCATAATATAGGGCCAATGTTAGACCCGCCATTAGGAATCTCTAGTACGGTAAATAGTCAATAAATACACACAGAGAAAAATCTTTTTATTTGAAAAAAAAACACAGACACAATTCGGACTCCATCTTTATTATAAAAAGATCCGACGTAGTCCACAACGAAGGTCCCACGACGCTCGATCGCTCCGACGTAGTCCATAACGAAGGTCCCACGACATTTGATTGTCTCCGACGTAGTCCACAACGAAGGTCCCACGACGCTCGATCACCTTTGCTTTCAGATCGCTACTCTGGAGCCCGATCCGCCAGCATGGTGATCGAGCTGCAGAAAGTGATTTGACACCCCGGGCGCAGTGACCCATTATGTGTATCACTGCGCCTGGGCTGCCAGATCACTTTCCGCAGCTTGATCCCCATGCATGGGGATCGAGCTGCGGAAAGCGATCTGGCAGCACAGGCGCATTGACCCACTATGTGCATCACTGCGTCCGGGCTGTCAGATTGCTTTCTGCAGTTCGATGCCCATGCAGGGAGATCGGGCTGCAGAGCAGCGATCTAAGAGCCTGGGCGCAGTGACCCACTATATGCATCACTGCGCCTGTGCTGCCAGATCGCTTTCCGCAGCTCGATCCCCATGCATGGGGATCGAGCGTCGGAAAGCGATAAGGCAGCACAGGCGCATTGACCCACTATGTGCATCACTGCGTCCGGGCTGTCAGATTGCTTTCTGCAGCTCGATGCCCATGCAGGGAGATCGGGCTGCAGAGCAGCGATCTAAGAGCCTGGGCGCAGTGACCCACTATATGCATCACTGCGCCTGTGCTGCCAGATCACTTTCCGCAGCTCGATCCCCATGCATGGGGATCGAGCTGCGGAAAGCGATCTGGCAGCACAGGCGCATTGACCCACTATGTCCATCACTGCGTCCGGGCTGTCAGATTGCTTTCTGCAGCTCGATGCCCATGCAGGGAGATCGGGCTGCAGAGCAGCGATCTAAGAGCCTGGGCGCAGTGACCCACTATGTGCATCACTGCGCCCGGGCTGTTAGATAGCTTTCTGCAGCTCGATCCCCATGCATAGGGATCGAGCTGCGGAAAGCGATCTGGCAGCCCAGGCGCAGTGATGCACATAGTGGGTCACTGCGCCCGGGGTGTCAGATCACTTTCTGCAGTTAGATCCTCAGGATCCAGCTGTAAAAAGTGATCTGACAGATCCAGCACAGTGATCCACAGTGACCATTATGTGATCACTGTCGATCACTGTGCTGGATCTGTCAGATCACTTCCTGCAGCTAGATCCTCAGGATCCAGCTGTAGAAGTGATCTGGCAGCTCCAGCACAGTGATCGACAGTGATCACATAATGGTCACTGTGGATCACTGTGCTGGATCTGTCAGATCACTTCCTGCAGCTAGATCCTCAGGATCCAGCTGTAGAAGTGATCTGGCAGCTCCAGCACAGTGATCGACAGTGATCACAAAATGGTCACTGTGGATCACTGTGCTGGATCTGTCAGATCACTTCCTGCAGCTAGATCCTCAGGATCCAGCTGTATAAGTGATCTGGCAGCTCCAGCACAGAGCTCAGAGGCGGCGATACTTACAGCAGAAGAGGAGGAGGAGCGGGACACAGCGCTGACAGCCAGGCCGCCGGAGAGGTGAGTGGGAGAGGCCGATCGCCGCTCCGGTGATCGGGGGGCAGGAAGGGGGCAGTGGGGGGGCTGGCAGTAGATGTGGCAGGGGGCACTTAGGACTAGGAGGAAGCGGGGGCAGTCAGGAGGAGGCGGGCGGCAGGAAGAGGAATCGGGAGGCAGGGACAGGAAGCGGGCGGCAGGGACAGGAAGGGGGGGTAGAAAGATGAAGGGGGGGGCAGGAAAGAGAGGTGGGGGACAGGGGGGCAGTTAGAGGATGACAGGGAGCAGATCAGAGGGTAGAGAGAGCAGCGGCAGGCAGGGAAACATTACAGGCGCGGTGATTTTCACTTTCACTTTTGAGCGCCAATCACCGCGCCTGTAGCCGGGGGGGGTAGGGGTGGGGGCAAATCGACCCCCCTGGGGTGTAGTACAACTCCCCATGTACCTGCAGGCCAAGTGACAGGTCAGTGAGACCCTCACTCGGCCTGCAGGAGCCCGATCATTCCATGGCCCACCCCTAGGGCCAAGGGTCGGGAATGACTTTGTTTTCATGGCCCAAACGTAGGGCCAAGGGTCGGGAAGGGGTTAAAGGTTACCTGACCCCGAAAAATGAGCCCCCAGCCTCTTTATACCTGTCCCTACACCATGCTAATATATTTGTAGCCATCCCTTTGTGTGTGTAAAGCGATATTGGAAAGTTTATAAAAGTTGTTTTTATACCTTCTGATCTGCAGCTTCTCAGCATTCGGAAGCCACTAAAGGCATTCCTTCCTGCTTCTCCCCGCCACCTGCTTGGTAATTATTCACACCCCGATGGGGGTGCTATAGAGTAGAGAGCCTGTGTGCATCATCAAATGATGCGATTTTCATCATAGCGGCTTTACCGCCCCTTTGATGACGCGCACAGGTAGTCTGCTCTTTAGCACGCCCATTGGGGTATGAATAATTACCAAGCAGGTGGCGGGGAGAAGCAGGAAGGAACACCTTTTGTGGCTTCTCAAATGCTGAGAAGCCGCAGATCAGAAGGTATAAAAACAACTTTTATAAAGTTTGCAATATCGCTTTACACACACAAAGGGATGGCTACAAATGTGTTGGCATGGTGCTGAGACAGGTATAAAGAGGCTGGTGGCTCATTTTTCGGGGTCAGGTTCCCTTTAAGCTAATCACTGGACACAGTGGTTATCTGCCTCAGCCAATGATCATCCTCTGGACTACAAATCTCCCACCAGCGGGGATTGATTGGGAAGCTGAATGTGGCCAGCAGAGGATGAGAAAGCTTGAGTGTCTTTGTAAACAGTATAAACTTTTTTTAAAGAAAAATTTAGCTTGGATAGAAATTACCTTTAAGGCTTTCAAGCATCTAACTTACTAATGAGCAAACAGAAAGCAATGTTTTGAACTTTTGAATCTCATGTCCATAACTCACCATCCATTACAACTTTGAGTGTGAGACTACCTTCATTTTTTAGACATCTTGGCTATTTCATACATAAATTTGACTTGCAACTATTTAGCATGTCATTTGTTATGCTGCTATTTTTTCATGTCACTGCAGAGTTACTGTTTTGCTCTTGGTGTTTGAAAAATCTTTTTCTCTCTATACTATAAATTACAACATGTTTTCATATTCCCAGCCAGCATGATTTCTGAATGAATGCACAGAGCTGGGACAGAGGGTGTGTTAAGAATAAAAATTCTAAAATCTACTAAAAAACGTTATGAAACCCTGATAAACATTGTACCAAATATCTATACTGATATTCTGCTATATTTTATGAAAACTTAAGATATATATATATATATATATATATATATATATATATATATATATATATATATACGGTATATATATTAGATTAGTTATCTATACCTGCACTCCGATATATGTATTATATAGATAGACTCTAGACTGTGAGCTCTCGCGGACAGGATCCTCTCAATATTGTACCCGTATGACTGATTTGTCATCGTTTTTAGCACTTGTCTCTGTCTACCCTCTCACTTATAAAGCGCTATGTAACCTAATGGCGCTATATAAATACTTAATAATAATAATAATAATAATAATATATTATGGAAATATTGATTGAATATATTATTAGAAGAAGGAAAACAACCAGATATGGACAGAACTCTTTTCTATATCTGGACTTTGGACAGTGCTATGATTAGTTGAATCTTATAGAAGCAATCCCTTGTATCTCCCTCCTTTGTGCTGTGTAAAAGCTGATGTTGAAAATAATAAAGACACTTTCTGTGCCATTTCTCTTCAAGAGAAGCTCTAATACTAACTTTTTTTGTCCGAAATTATTCCTTCACGTATTCACTTGAATAAGTTAATTTGGCAAAGGATAAGCAAAGAGCTGAGGTCCATGGAATCTAATTCTACCAGCTGGCGCCCAACATGGGGCCAACAGATGGGGACCACACTGTACCAGGGCAGACCGAAGGAAGGTGTCCAGCTGCAGATCATGGATGACTGGACCGGGCCTGATCAACCCTTAGAACAAGGTAAATCTATCGATTAACTCTGTAATTGATGACTTCCTTGTGTCTCCAGTCATTCATAGATGAGCAGAAGGCACAATTCGGTCTGTTGTGGTAATCCTTAAATGGGGATAGGTGTGACCTTGCTGGTGCTATCGAAACGCACTCACATTACAATCCACTGTAAACTTTGCTTATCCTAATCTATTTGTGTTTGAGATTGTGATAGCGTATTCTGTTGCGTGTGACTTATGACAGAATAATCCCCTAGCTGTGTCCACAGACATAGAGAAAAAAATACCAACTTTATAGTGGTAGGGCACAGGTGTAAGATACTTCCTCCCCACTTTAGAGTTGTAGGGCACAGGTGTGAGAAGAGAAAAAATCCCAGCTTTTGAAAGAAAGATTTGTAGGGAATGTGTGATTAAATGTGTTGCAGTCTTGTATTGTTTTTCCGTGGGTGCGCTCTTGCTTCCGACATTGCAGCCTAGCTGTCACACAGCAAGATGCTGCCTGTGACGGCGCTGCGATGTTGGTGCAGTGATCGTTCACTGGGCTGGGATCAACCCAGCGAGCGATCCCCTGCAATGCAGCGAATAGGCGGGATCGACCGTGACATCGCTATTGCAGTGTCACACCGAACGATGCCGCAGGTTGTTTAAGTTGACAGGTTTTCCAGCATAACTCAACAAAAAAAGAGAAAATCCCCTTTTTTCCAGGAATGATTAATGAAATTAAGTCAAAATACAAATAAATTCCAATTCTTTATTTATATTTCATAATTATCAAAATTATTAAAATTATTGCACAGAGCATTCCCTCATATGGGACCAATCATATTACAGCCTAAACAGTATATATTACATAGTACATGTTATACTCAACAAATCATTCTATCACCGTAGTGTGGTATATATTTCACGTTGTATTCACTACTGGCAGGATCTAATGGACTTCCAGATACATAGGCCAAACCTTTTCAATCTTAAGTAGCTACCCACAAACTCTCAATCCCTTTTGGGTAATGTCTATATTGTTATAGAGTAGCAATTATTGTAAACTATTGTAAACTAAGGCCCGATCAATCGTCCAAACCTTATTAGATAGTTATTAGTTGGAGCATATACCTGACAATAACTGTTGTGCTGCAATGATGTCCCTTCTCCCCTACGTCCGTTTCGCACCTCGCTTCTTCCCATACAGGTTTTCCAGCATGCAGGAAAACCTGTCAACTCCGACTTGAACAACTATTGTTGTTGAATTGTGCGTTTACACGCAACGACGCAACAACGATGTTGTTTCAACATTGTTCCTGGCGTCACTTTTGAACGACGTCGGAAACAATGTTGAAGGGTGTAACGGGGCCTTTAGTACAAGGAAATTGTTTGAACTAATTGTATATTACATATATGATTTACATAAAGAGATTTTATGGGGATATTGATACATCGGTATTACGTGATCATTTTCAGATTTAATGTGAGGATTAATTGAATTGTCTTTATGAAGTAATTCTTGCAAGAAGTTATAGAGAAAGTGTACAAAAGTTACAGGAAAGAAAGGACTTTTCACATCTGTGTGGCTGTGAGTATTGAGGATACTAATTGTTTAATATGTATTTTGTTGGAAGCTTATAATATTGTTTCATAACTCATTTGATACAGTGATAATTATTTTTCAGAGTTTTTGCATATTTCTGTCTGAGGTTTTACAGAAATAGATTCTTACTGACTCATGAGTAAATCGTATTAGTACAGTAAATAATTGTTTTAGAAGTGGACCAGGGAACAGATGATAATATATTATATTTGTGTTAAATCTTCAGCTTCTAATCTTAATTTTTCTTAATGTTGTGAATTTGCTGTCCATCACCCTGTTACGGTGATAACCCCCAGGGTGGGGATGGACATGTTTTAGGTGTGACATGTAAACCTCAGACTGCCAGATGAATGTTTTCATTGAGAAGCCCATAGACCAATACCCCCTATCTGACCCTTAGACCACAGCCCCTCCCATTGACTGTACTTGTACAGACCCACCTGTGAAATGCATGACTCAGAGGAAGTCCCTCCCACCAGAACTTCCTGTGGTGGCCATCTTACGCTGCCCAGAAAGCCTGTTAAAAATGAGACCACACCACAATTAGTTTTACCAACAGTTTCTATATATCTAGTTATGACTATGCAAGGACAATACTACACCCACAACTCCGATATGTTATGATTCCCTAATGAGAGGGAGAAATGGAGACATCTATGACAAAGTTTAAATGTTTTTTTGTTAAGTATAATAATACTGATAATTTATTCATATAGCACCAACATTTTCCGCAGTGTTGTATCATATATGGCCCAGCTATCAATATAACTAGTAGAGAATTGCAATAATGAACTATTGAGTAAGAATTTTCTAAATCTTGAATCTGAAACCAATACAAATTCTTGAGTGCTTTATTTTAAAAAATGCTGTATAGGTGGGAGACGATTCTACATTGGATACTAGTAGGATTCTCGCATCAAGTAACTAGAGTGAACTACTGCTCCACAAGTCAGCGGTGGAACAGATGGGACTGACCCCTGCACTCCTTGTGCAGATGGAGCAGCTTCAAGTGCAACTCTTGCGACAATGGTAAACTTATTAAATGCAGAATTGGTAAATTAGACACGATGAGGTAGTCATGATGTTACCAGTCTAGGATGGTATAACTAAGCTGAAAACTCACTGAGGGTGACTACCTGGAGGTAGAGGGCAACTGAAGGACAGGCAAACTTAGGGAACAGTAGGTAGCAGCGGGAGGTCAACCCATCCTAGCCTCATTAAGTCTGACTGACCTGAGAACCCTTACAGTATCAAACTGCCCAAACAGAACCATGAAGGTACACAGGGACAAATGGGAGTTGTGCTGGAGGACGGGAGAAGGACAAGCCATGATGAGTCTCATCAACAAAAGTCAAAAGTCTCTGCTTGGCCGCACTTACACCTCAACAGGTTATGAGTGTAATCAGATAAGTACCTCCTGGATCGCTCCTGCTTTCAGGTAAGTCATGTGTACAATCCTGCATTACTCTAGCACACAACACAACTTAGAAAGGTAAGAGTTTAATGCAGCAGCCAAGCCGCTCCATCCGTTTCAAGGATTGCAAATAGTGCACAGACAAGAAGGGGAGGAAATGTAGAAACATGTTCTAGTAGATGTGGATCTCTTTCTCCTATACAAAATAGTATAAGATGTCAGATACACCATCTTAAAAATGTTCTGAGTAAATATTAGTTTTTGCCTGTTTAATTATATGTGAATAATAATATGGCAGTTATGCAATAAATGATTTGACATTTTTCCAAATACTCAGTTACATCTTTTTGGCCTGTTTTTAAGGAAAGCAGGGAGACCACGTATGATAAGAGTAATTATATTGTCTAATACTATACCTGTTTGACTCTACCTTACATTATATCGCTTTTATTTATGCTCAGACAGCTGTAATCTGTTTCTATTACAAACTATTGATTGTGTACCTGAAGACTCTTATACAAATTTTTGGACTGAGTCACTGACATTTATATATTTATGGATAATGAGAATGGACTAAGCAGCACTTTACAAATTGGTTATACATTACATATAGGCTCTTAGAGAACAGGGAAAGCTTAGGGATAAATAGGTCGATGTGGAGCGGGGACACCACAGGCGTTTCAAGAGGGTGCCAAACTCTGCTGCGTAGGTAGGTTTGCAGCTTTAAGGATATTGTTAGGGTATTAGGAGTGGTCATATTAGTTATGAAATTATGTCAATTATATGTCTTTGTTCTTTTGCACTATCTTGGGTGACAATTTACAGTATTTATTTTGGTATTTTAACCAGCAGAGAACTATATTTTATTGTACGTAAGATCCTTATGTATAAGTTATCTGATATTAACCAAAATTATATGATTTTAGAATTAGTGATTTGTTTTCATGAACCCAAAGAATGTAATTTTTCCTGGATACATTGTATATCTCTTCCCTTAGGGATGATTGTTTTTATTTTTAGCTAATTCAAGAATCGATATCATGTACTTTTTATATACTTTCCTTAAAAGGTAATGTGTATATTTAATATAAGATGACGAGATGCTCAAGGCGGGTGGCAGGTACTTTTCAGATTATATGAAAATTTTGAGATTTTGTTCTTTACACTGCACATTTCACTATGACATTGTTGGTCACAAGATGGTACACATTTTTATGAGATCTTGGTTGTAAATGTTGTCAGGGCAATAAATTCCCTGTGATAGGCTTCTACTTATGTTTTGGCATTCATAAAATGCTTGTCCAACATCTATTTTTGAGATTTCTCTTCCCTTCAACATGCAGGTACTGTCAATACCTCAGACCCAGCAGTTAGTTACAGATTTGATGTGTATATATGTGTCACCATCATTGAAATTGACTATGGGTGTAATTGTCAGTCTTGGAACATGATGGAATGGAAAACTGGGAAAGACTGGACCTAGACTAGGAATCTACTGTATCCTGAGAGAAGACAGACAGTAAGGGTAGAAGCTTCCTAAGTAGAATGACTGTGATACAGCCAGAATATGGGACCAAATAATGCACCATAGGGTTCTGTACTACTTCTAAGTCTGGCAACTGTCTTCCTCTTATATGTGACAATAGAGAACTTCTTTACTACAGACACTGGCCTATATGTGATGGATATAAATATCACAAGGGACACCGACTGCTTAGGACACTTATCTTATAGGTGTTGGGGACTGACCTATTTTAGATAAAACTTAAGTTTGACCAGCACTTGATTGCGGCACCCGTATAGTTTCCTTGCTTGTTATGACGGTGTAACGGGCAGATCTATGTGGGGAATCCGGTGAAGTGGTATAAGAGGCCAGCTTCTTCTATTTAGCTAATGAGAATATACTCGGGTAGGTCTGTGTGCATGCACTTTGTTTGGGGTAATCACCCACTGCCACAAGAGAAGGAAGCTGTGAGAGCAGCATTAATTTCATTATATATAGAATTTATTTTATTAAATGCAATCTCCATATTCTTTTTGTGTGAGAATCTTTGCTATGTATTTCTGCAGTGTCAGGCAGAGAGGAGACCTAGTGGAAGGTTTCAAAAATGTTTTTAGGGAGGGACTGTTAAAGGGAACCTAACCCCACAAACTGACCCCCCACATATTTAGACCTGTCCCTGCACCCCCTCTTATCATTTCTAGCCATCCCTTTTGCAGAAAAAAATCGATTTTGTAAAGTAGAAAAAAGGTTATAATTAGAGATGAGTGATGTTCGACTCGAATAGTTCGCCAATCTCAAATTCGAGTCGATTTTGGCGCTATTCGAGTCATTCGCCGAATTCGAACAATTTGGTTCCAATTCGGCGAATTTCGAATATGTTCGATTTTGGTTCGAAAATGCTGCAGATGCGGTCAGAAAACCGCATCTGCCGCATTTTGAGCCAAAATAAACATTCCCTAAAAGAAAGAAAGTGTTAAAAATAAAAAAATAATCAATGCTCATGTGTCCGCGGTCCAACGAAGCCTCCGGCAAGGTCCTGCGGCTTCTAGGACCTGTGGTGACGTCATGTTCTCGCGCGAACTCCGGTCACATGACCGGAGTTCCGCGAGAACGTGACGTCACCACAGGTCCTGGAAGCACAGGATCTTGCCGGAAAGCTTAAAATAGATATTTTTATGATTCGGACCCTTTCTTTAAGTAAAAGTTACTTAAAGAAAGCGTCCGAAACATAAAAGTATCTATTTTAAGCTTTCCGGCAAGGTCTTGTGCTTCCAGGACCTGTGGTGACGTCACGTTCTCGCGGGAACTCCGGTCATGTGACCGGAGTTCCCGCGAGAACATGACGTCACCACAGGTCCTATTAGCAATAGGACCTTGACGGAAAGCGTAAAATAGATATTTTTATGATTCGGACCCTTTCTTTTACTTAAAGGGAACCTGTCACCCCAAATCACCCTTGTAAGCTGTAAATACATGTCCCTGAAGCATTACACTACAGTCCTACACATCCCGTTGTGGTGTTTTAGTTCAATATGAAAGTGCACTTTAGTCGTTTGCAAACTTACTAAATCCATGCCAGTGGGGCGTTCCCAAGCCTCCTTGTCTGCGAGGCGGTTCCCCTGTGTGCCGCTGTATTACGCCCTAATGGGCGTTTTTTCAAACTTTCTAGCGCGGGCACGATTCATAATCTCGTGCCCGCATCGTCACGGTCATGTGATGCCGTGACGCGTCATTTCCGGGCGGCTGGGTCGCTGCTGTCTGACGCGCACCGGCCGACTTCAGCAAGCGATCTGCGCATGCGCTGAAGTTGGCCAGTGCGCGTCAGACAGCAGCGACCCAGCCGCCCGGAAATGACGCGTCACGGCATCACATGACCGTGACGATGCGGGCACGAGATTATGAATCGTGCCCGCGCTAGAAAGTTTGAAAAAACGCCCTTTAGGGCGTAATACAGCGGCACACAGGGGAACCGCCTCGCAGACAAGGAGGCTTGGGAACGCCCCACTGGCATGGATTTAGTAAGTTTGCAAACGACTAAAGTGCACTTTCATATTGAACTAAAACACCACAAAGGGATGTGTAGGACTGTAGTGTAATGCTTCAGGGACATGTATTTACAGCTTACATGGCTGATTTGGGGTGACAGGTTCCCTTTAAAGAAAGGGTCCGAATCATAAAAATATCTATTTTACGCTTTCCGGCAATGTCCTATTGCCCATATAGGCTCTTAGAGATCAGGGAAAGCTTAGGGATAAATAGGGTGAGTCGATGAGGAGCGGGGACACCGCAGGCGTTTCAAGAGGGTGCCAAACTCTGCTGCGTAGGTAGGTTTACAGCTTTAAGGATATTGTTAGGGTATTATTAGGAGTGGTCATATTAGTTATGAAATTATGTCAATTATATGTCTTTGTTCTTTTGCACTATCTTGGGTGACAATTTACAGTATTTATTTTGGTATTTTAACCAACAGAGAACTATATTTTATTGTACGTAAGATCCTTATGTATAAGTTATCTGATATTAACCAAAATTATATGATTTTAGAATTAGTGATTTGTTTTCATGAACCCAAAGAATGTAATTTTTCCTGGACACATTGTATATCTCTTCCCTTAGGGATGATTGTTTTTGTTTTTAGCTAATTCAAGAATCGATATCATGTACTTTTTATATACTTTCCTTAAAAGGTAATGTGTATATTTAATATAAGATGACGAGATGCTCAAGGCGGGTGGCAGGTACTTTTCAGATTATATGAAAATTTTG